>JAMPIV010012559.1:0-325198 GCA_024509875.1 Oreohelix idahoensis
TTGGTTTGGTTTTGCTGGGGGGTTTTGGCATGTTTGTAAAGGGTATGAGTTTTGGTTCGTGGTGAGTTGGGGTGAGTTTTTTGGGTGGGGGTCACATAGTGTTTTTGGGGTTTGGGGTGGAAAGTGTTGATTGTGGAATTTTTGGGGGTTTTTAGTTGTTGTTAGGTTGTGTTTGTGGTGTGGGTGTGGGGGTTGGTGGGGGTGTGGGGTCTTATGTTTGTGTGTCGATGTTGATTGGTGGGTTTGAGTTGGGTGGGGGGTGTTTGACAGTGGGTTATAAGAGAAGATCTATTAGTTTTTTATGATCTCTGTGGGGAGAGATTTAGGGGTGGGATTGGTGAACGGGGTATATGGGGTTAGGGGTGGGGTTGGGTAATATTTGAATGTTATGTGGGATTTGTTATATGAAAGGGGTATTTAGTCATCTTAAAGTTTTAATTTGGGTTGCTTCATGTTGTATAATGTAGGGTTTAAAAATTTTGGTTTATAAGGTGTGAATGGTAAAGTTCTGGATCATTGGTAAGATTATCATGGTGTTGCTTGATGTTTTTCATTTTCTTGGGGATCAGGTACTATGGTTTCAACACAAATTTTGTGTGGGTGGGGTCAACTTAGTTGATTTTATTATCATCTTTTTTTGTTGATTTTTCATTGTTCATTGTTCATATGTTTTTTCATTAACCTTGTTGTAGTTCGAATGATATTACCACAATCGTTTCCAAAGTAGCATCGATGTTGGATGTGTGCTTTATTGCTCTTGAAATAGTTGTGTCCTTTGGAGTTTGGGACTCTGTATTGGATCATGTTCTCATTCTAATATTATAACAATTGGGTGACCTCTGTTAAGCTTGTTTGTAGTTTTGAACTCGCGTGAGCTGGGCAGTAAATTAGTTTGGAACAAAAATGTAGGCCACTTGGGATTAGTCGTTTGTTGAAAATGTAGGTAGGGGAGTTCTGTTACGTACATTTATTACCTAAGGGGGTAGTCTTCGGTCCTGCCAAATGTACGCACCAGTTTGATGTAGTTATATTGTTTGAGCGTTCGATTGATTCACGCACTGACGTGCACAGAGCAGTGAGTGTTGCTTTGGAACGCACGTGTAACCTAGTTGAGCAGTTTGTGACGTCATGTGTTGAGGTGAAAACATGGAACTGGCTTGTGTCGATGACTGTAAATTTATATTGTGTATCCAATTTTTGGCATGTTGAAGGAAGCCCTGTTTATTATTGTGATTTGTATGTGGTCTTCTAGGGGTCGAAGCCAATCATCGCAGTTATGTCACGTAAGTTTTATCAGGTCCCCACTTCTTATTTTAATGCTGTTGCAGAAAAAGGGCCGCTCTACTACTAATGCATAGCGGGGGAATTTTATAGATGTCCTAGATAGAATAGGATTACAGAGTCGCTTGTCTTTAAGATTTGGATCGTAGACGGAGAATTCCTACGAGTAGAAGAAGTTATATTGTTTACCTTATGCACATGTTTTAAATGCCGTTCATGCTTCAATGCCAAAGTCGTGGCACGGAATGTAAAGAGAGGTTAGCCAACTGAAAGCCTTTAACTGATAGGATTATCGTATATGACTTTGTGTGAAATTATATGATGTACAACGCTATGTAGGATGAACGTCTGGGAATTTTAACAAATGTAATATGGAAAGATTTCATCCCCAGAGTATGTATACGTTACCATGATAGACGTCCCTTGAAAGAAGGTCAACGGTCGTGACTGAGAAGGATATTAATACGTTAGACAGTTTTGTAATCGCTTAGTCTATGGACAGAGGTCTTTACTAGAAAGAGAATCTTCAGGAACTTTTAGCAGCAATAATTAATATGTTGTCGTGTGATCTTTGCGCTGTGACGATGTCGTCTTGTGTCCACTTCGTGTCCTGTGAATAAAATCTATGTAAAGTTACCCAACGACTTGTGTGCTGCCAATACTTGACCAGTTTTTTCCACCCAATTCAAGATAACTTGTGGGTTTCGGTTTGACGAAAAAAAAAACATTTGTTTGAACATCTTATTCCGTTTGTAACCAATTCCGCGTTTCAATTCATCACTATGAAAAAAACGACACCAACAGAGAGAATATTCCAAGAAGAACTCACAATGCCTCCTTTGCAGACGACTTAGCCATGTGGATCTCAGAGGAATATATCACTACGGCAACCATTCGGATGCAGCAAGCCTTAACATCATTGGAGGAGTGGGCCAAGGCATGGCTAGTAAAGATAAATGAAGGGAAAACATCATACACAGTATTTTCTCTCTCAAACAAACCACAGATCTCTAAACGGGCGCTAAATGGGAAAAAACTGACATTGGATGAAAAACCCAAAACTACCTAGGCATTATTTTTGATCGCCGTGACTTGGAAAACCCAGTTGTTTGAAAAAAAAAAACCACATCCCATAGTAGAAGATTGTTGGGTGGATTTTGGACAAAACTACCCGGCACGTGCTTGGGATAAAATAGAGATATGCTACTGCATTGGGTAGTTATGTTGGTAAATATACAACTTGATAACATGTAAATCACAATCTTGAAATGTGGGTAAATTTGGGTAGCATGTTTTGAAGGTATAAGTATGAATTGTGATACCAATGTAATTTTTTGAGGACCCAAAATACAAGTTTTGAGAATCATGTTGTGGGATGCATGAAAGTGTGAAGGTTTTGAGAGAGTTGTAACAAAGATCATCACCTAATCCAGATTATGGGATAAAATATGTTTGAAGCACTAAGTAATGTATGAGGGAGAAATTCAGAAGGCTGATTAGACCACCATTAATGCATAAGAATAGAAGATGGAAAGATTTAATTGTGAAATGCGAATGGCAACTTTTTTGTCAGAGATATATAAGTGGACATGACCTCCATAATAGTGGTTTTGATATGGAGGGGAGATGTGAGTTTGTTTTATGTACTGGGTATGGGTTGGCAATTAAGGTAGTTTACGTGTAAATACAGTGTTATTGAGTGATAAGAACTCATCAGCTAGGTTACAAGATCTAGAAAGACATTAATAAAATGAAAAAGAAGTGAGGAGAATTCGCTTTATGACCACAAATTTTATATAGCCCTACCGTGTGTCAATACTTTTTGGGGATTTTTTGAAGAATTAAACATTGTATTGATTTTGTTCGTGTCCAGATTTTTAGTGTAACTAATGCAAAATTGAATGATTGGTTTGGTGGAGAAGTAAATGAGCTTGTAAGCATTATGGCATCATATGAAATGCGAATAGATTTTGTGGTACATATATTGCGAACTAGGTTTTGAGGTTATATTTCGCTACAGACATAATTTGTAAATAGGGTGTATTAAAAACAATAGTAAGAGGTTACATTATAATTGGGATAGTATATGTAGTACCTATGTGTATCAGTTAGCTATCTTCCTCCCGATGTACTTTGTCATAATGATTTTTTACAACGCTGAATTTGTGGAAAGTAATTGATACTGGATAATTTGAAATTAGTGTTGAGTATTACCATGAGAAGATATGTCAGTGATTAATACATAAGAGTTTGTTTTAAGTGGATAAAATGTAAGTTAGGATAATGGTTATTGTTATTGAACCTCACACTCAATTTTTTTTTTCTTAATGAATGTAGCTATGTAAAATGTCTAGGGTAATGATATGTAATGTGGTGTGATAGTTATAGATACACCCACAGATATTTAAGCAGACTAATAATATTTAACAAATATTATAATACACTGAACTAACTCAAGAGTGTAAAATTTTTGATAGAATTATATTACATTTATTTGTTCTGGATCAAGTTTTATGTTGACCAGAACTTTTTTTAAAAAAAAGGATTTAAAAATTATGAAAGAAATGCATGGAATGTTACATAATAAATGCAAGAGTGTACATATATAAGTACTAGACTAGTTAGTTTTTTTTAAATGTTCTAGTAGTCATCTACTTGGGAGGATAGTTAATGCTTGTGCTGTTGGGGTGGCCTCATCACACCTGTCTATATTGACTACACAGTGTCCAGTAAATTGCAGGAATTTTATGGGGTATTAGTAACTAAAAGGCGTTGGTGAACTTCCAGCAGACCAGAGGCTCACTCATCTTGCATATGTAGCTCTGGTGCTGAAATCTGGTGGTCCCACCTCTCCGTGCTGGCGGGCAATAATAGTGGTCTCTGTCACAACGTACTGCACAGATACACTCGAGTAAAATCACCAACTGAATGGACACCGCCTTGTTGACAACTGAAACTCACAGCTCAGATTATGAATAAAGAACACAGAAATGCTAGCAAAACTCAGCTGAGCTGCTGGCTATAGTATGGCGTCCCTGAACTTTATTTCACTTTCTTTCATTTGGAAATCACCACACTTTAAAATACTGTGTCTATCATCGAACAACTATTGAGGAATGGCCCCACTTGCGCGTCTGAGCGCCGATAAAATGATTGTCTGTGGCCAATCACTGCCTAGGTTTATTTCAAATTCAAATTTCCTACCCTAAAGTCATTTCAGTCATGCTTCAGTCAAGTATGGATGTTTATCTGTTAGTCTGTCCGTCTCTACTTGTTTTTTTTTTTCAAAAACGTACTTGATTTTTGAACCAACCTTTCTCTCCCCTCCAAAATTTTGTCGTTAAAAGTTATATTTAGACACAGCTCCCACCAATGTCCCTTCGCTTCCCTACTAAGTTGATTTGAACACCTGCGTCTCAAGGTCGTGTTTTTTTGTGCAAATAGCGACACTTTTTATTCAATACAGTCTGTCGCTGATGTGAACAACACTGTCTTTTGTCATTATCTTCAATATTATCTATCCGTCTGTAAAATTAAGAACATATTAGTTCACTGCTCAGAATGGGCCATCCGGCCAGCTAATTTTTTATCTTCCTAACATTAATATTACGAAAAAGTTACTTTTTAATTTTTGTAATATTCCAAACATCTGCGTTCTGCCGCTGAATTCAAATCAAAGGCTTGGTATCGCAAAAGCGACCAATAAATGACTGTGGCGTAACATATCCAAGGTCCCTTCTGTCGAGTTCCTTACTTTATGTTAACTTGGGAAACGTGACTTTTCTCCGTTTCCCCCCCAATTGCGTCTCCTTAGCCTTTCTAGTCTCACGCAATCTTTCCAGTCATATTTTTTCCTTTTTATCCGCCGTTCCCCTCCTGTCTAGCAAGTCAATTTTTATGGAGGGTGATGACCCGCGGTCTGGGCGATCATGTACTATCAGCAGCCTACGCATTATGTTTTTATCTTTACATGTTATCTTTGGAGGTATTTTACCGTTGTATCTCTGTCAATTTCACTACACCCTTCTCACTGCAACATCCCTGGAAATGAAGAGGCTGACAGATTGGCAAAGGAAGGGGGAAAGCTTCCTCAACTTGACACAAACATAACTTATGAGGAGGCCAAGAGTTTTATCAAGCGCAGGTACAGGCACAAGTGGGAAGAAGATCATCCAGGCCACACAAAAATGATCCGTATTACCAGCTCAGCAGAAGTGAACAAGTGGTAATCTTCAGACTTCCCACAGGTCATAACAGATTGACATACCATCTATTCAACAAATTAAAGATAGGAACTACTGATGAGTGTGACTGTGGCACCGATAAAATGACTGGTTCAAAGGTGCCCAACATATGAGGAACATAGAAAACGCATATGGCCATCACCAGTACTATTCCTGGAGAAAATCTACGGAGATATCAACAGCCTCAGGCTGACCACTGCTTTCTTTGAACTTATTCAAGTTGACATCTGAGGGTGAACGAAGAAGAAGAAGAAGAGATGGTATAACAAAATCACTCATGTGAACCCAATGAAAATAACCAAACAAGTACTGGTGGATTAGGGTAGTGAATATGAATAGGATGCACGTTAAAGAAAGCCCGCTGATAGCATTACAAGGTAGTTGTCCCTGTTCTGGAATCCCCAGGGTAAGAGCTGTGGATGGGGATTAAAAAAAGACAAGAACTGGATTATATATGATAGGGATATAGATGACAAATAGAAACCTTACTCGGATGTCACAGGACAGAAGGGCTTGCCACGTTTTTGTTGATGAGGGGGCTGACAGGTATTGACGAAGACGATTGTGACATAATTTTGCGCTCTCTTCTCCTCTCCGGCAGTATTGAACTACATTTGTTGTGCGTACTGAATTACGTGCATTATTCTTTTTGTTAGCACTCTCTTTTCCCCTACTGTCATTGTTCACGTTTCATGCTTTGATGCATGACAGGGCCAGACAAGCATATCGCGCGTCCCTGAGAGATTAACTGAGTCCCTAAAACGTTATAATACCAGATTGACTCCAGGTAAATGCGAGCACGAAGTGTTTGCTTAAGATTGCATAAGTGCTGCCGACTTGACAGGAAAAATGTAAGAAGTTGTAACGTAAACATTGACAACATGTGTTGGATGTAGCAACTCCATACGGAGGATGACTGTTTGAAATTTTCAAACGCATGAGTCATACAGAATACTGCATGTGGAAAAGTTTTCATAATCTGAACTTTGAATGTACTAGCTGGCTTCTGATGCGCCAATAAACAACTGCGCTGATTGAAAGATTGTCAGAAAACGCCAGGTGGAACATGGGCCGGGAACTTACGACGCAACGTAGGAAACGTTTGACATACGGCACTGCATTCCTGAAATCGTCAAAGTAGACAGCTTGAACAGAAAAAAATAGTCAGGATTCTGAATTTTTAGGAACAGAAAAAAGTATTAGAGCATGTTTTATCCACTGGAAAAGAAAACTCGCCAATATTAATACGGAACCGGACTCCTACAGAAACTACTCACAAGTCACAGAGGAATTCTAGAATAAGAAATAATATCCCAGACGTGTGTTCGAGGCATCTGTTTTAATTTGCCAAGACTATTTCCCCGAGCAAGACGTCTAAGATTTGCCTAGTTACTAGGGGGAATTGTACACATTTTTATACTTTGAATTTTACTGGTTTATACTAGCTAGGAGTGTTAAAGATTCATACGAGGCTGGCAACCTCAGTATGTGAAAATGATACAATCTTGAACCACCACAGCAAGCGCTGGTGATTGCTTCATGCTAGTTCTCACGGAAGAACCAAAAGCAGAGATAATCCCAGACTCCAAGTGGAGAAAGGAAGTAGATGCTGATGACATGATATGTATATAATCATTTGTAATGAGTTGTATGTATGTTTAAAGTTGTTCCTTCAGGCACAAGCCATTTGCCGCTGTCCAGTTGAAATTTTTTCATTACATTTACTAAAAGAATGGTGATTTTGTTATCACATCCCTTGAGTTATATGATATACACTCAGTGAGAATGCAAATTCTGATTTAAAAAATCGGTGACGGACAGCGGGGAAAGGGGCCTGATCTAAATCAGGAAAACAAATACTTAGCAGCGGAATGTGTACTTTTACTACCTCTAAAGTTGGTGGTACGGATTGGAGAGACCATTTGAGGTTCTACTCACGTTACCAGCTGTACTAGTCTGTGGTTCAAAGTTTGAGATCGACATGTAAAACCTACATCCCACGGGTGGTGACAATCCCTGCATTGACCAGAAGCAGTTACCTCCAGAATCCTTTGGAGAAGTGCCATTGCCACAGAGACAAAGTGACGGAACCAGCAGTACCAACATTTCAGCAATTTGGAAGCTTAGTTATACGTTTTGGAGGCTACATCAAAAGACTATATTTTCTTCTCCCAAACCGAGATCTATGATGAACGATAATTTCTCATAATTTCTCATAATTACCATTTCATATTTATTTACATTTTGATGACTCTCTTTTTCTTCTTCATCGTAACTGTGTATACCAGGCATGCTGTAAAGTACTGCTTTCATTCTCCTCACGCAAACCAGTGGTGAATATGATGGAGGCTCCAGGGGGAGCAAAGGTCAACTCAACCGACGCAGGGTTATGCCAATATGGAGTGTGAGTGTGAAGTGTGAGTTAGGCGAATGGTGGACTGTTCGTGTGTTGACCCGTATAAGGCACTCATTCACTCATTACGTTATGTCACCAATGCAGACCACTGTAGTCGTTTCAATAGTTTAATTGGACGCACACACTTGACAGATTGGGTACAGATACAGGAACATGAGTCGACATAGACAGCATAATATTGATCAATGGACTACCGTCCTAAATTAGCATTCATCAAGAATAATCTTGCCATGGAACATCTGTAAACACCGAGATTTCCATAGTTTATAAATACAGTCAGTAGACCTTACTGACCGAGCATGTCAATTAAGCAATACTGTTCAAACTTGACTCCTAAACAGGATCTCTTTCTAGCCAAGATTCCTTTAGGTAAATTACAGCAAATCTCTGTGAAGATAATGTTAATTTCTTTATAATAGTGATCTCTCAATCATCACCTGATAATAAGGAAGTTTTCCCGTTCTCTGCTAATGATTTACAATAAGTAGAATTCCAAAATCAATCGAATTCCACAATGGCTGCTGGTCCCCGGTTGAGCATCACTCACTATACGGGTGTATAGCCAAATCTTCAATCGAAGCTTTGTTCATCAACAATAAATGATTCTACAAGGATCAGCATATTCTGTCCTCATAGTTGCTGCATATAAACATAGTTAGTGCTGCTAGAGAATATGTCGTCCCGACATATTCATAGGTAAGTTCATGTAAACGTCTGCCCATCTTAAGCCTAGGAATGAACGAAGTCAGCAAAAGTACGTTTTTTTACCTGGACATAAGAAATACACTAGCAAGCACAAAAAAACGCTCTCCCGGCGTTATAGAATCACAACTGGGGAACTCATGGACTAAACGATCCTGGAAGAAACTATCTTCGTCCCCAGAATAACTTAAAGAGATCACAAACTCTTGGGCATCTCTCCGACATGACTTCCCGCCCTAGGCCTACACAACCGAAGAACCCCCTCACCTCCCTTCATCCGCCGAAAACACCTGACCCCCTTCAGTACAGTACAAGAACAAATAGTTCCACTTAAACATACTAAGATATCAAGATATAAGACATACTCGTCCTACATAGACAAGCACTACACATAGATTCGGACCATAGACATTCTGAAGCAAGAACAATCTATTCCTAACCAAACACAGAATAGATTCAAGTAAGTCTAAATTCCTCCGCCGAGTTCTATTTTTAAGAACGCTACAAAGAGCAATAACTCACAGAATGACTACTTATTGCCCAAACTGAGTTTCGTCCCTCAAGACCAAAACATGCATTCAAAGATGACTATATCTTCATCGGACAATTAAAACATTTTACATGGTATGCGTAATCCGTGCGCCAAAAAAATATGTGCGCAACACATTTATTTCAAAGTAATTGAGCATTAAATTTGTATATGTTGATTTCGACAAATTCATAGTTGAATTAATCATTACAGAGACAGGCATACGTATGATCCAGAACCTCTATTATATATTCATTAATATATATATATATATATATATATATATATATATATATATATATATATATATATATATATATATATATATATATATATATATATATATATATAGATATATAGATATATATATATATCGAACTAATAAAATGAATTTCGCTGAATTAAATCAGCTGGGGGCTTGAACGAGCAAATCATGTATATCCATCTTCACAAAAGGCAGCGGGTCAGATACAAAGTTAACGTGCTAAGACTCATTCAACAATGTTCTTGACTTCCGAAATATCTTGTGAAAACTCCTTCCAGGTAGAAGCACCATTATCCTTCTATCTACAACTTTGCCAAGAGTAATCTTGTGCGAAGGTAGACACCTTTGAAGACCCACATTAGATACTCTAGGTTTTGGCCACTGTTGGACCATTACTGCAGAGAAAGGGGAGGCAACCAGTGACAACGATGACGGTAACAAAAAAGGTACTAAGCATCGTGGTAGCACAAAACACTGTAAGTGATATTAGACATTTACAATACGCGAAGGAGTGACGGAACAAACCAAGTAACAACAGAAGCGAGAAGAAGTTGTTCTGCAATCAACACAGTTGTTTATTTTCTATACTGATAATAGGAGGCAAAATGATCAGCAGACGTTTCCCTCATTCAGAAATGGTTTCGGCATTTGTATATCCTAGGGAGTCGGGCCAACTTGGGTTATGGCTCACACGTATTAGCCGCCTGTTGATTTGCCGCGTTCGCTGGGAATAGAACCAACTCCACCTTCCAACTTCACATTCATCCTTGGTTTTGTCCATTCTCCCAACTTAAGGCAGTTGTTGAAGCAACAATGTGTTGTATATAAGTTGTGATGAGTTCCATAGCTCACACGGTTGTTCCACAGCAAGCACGATGCATTTTCCACGGTTTCTCCAAGTCATTTAAGTACTCTTGGTCTTGACTGTCCCTTCAGGCCCAATTATTGAAGTACTCTTGGTCTGGACTGTCCCTTCAGGCCCAATTATTAAAGTAAATCATAAATCGATGCAGCCACTAGACCTCTTGCACTTACCTCTACAGCTATGACTTTAGCTGTTAACCCCTTACGTCTCAACTCCGTGACTAGATCATTACATCTGGCCACTCTGAATACTGAAAAACCTCACAAGAAAAAGCACAAACTCAGGATACGCAAATTTCTTAATATATGTTAGTAGAAATTAGATTTAAAATGTATTATTTTGTCTTTCTAGTTCGTGTTCATGAAGGCATATCAATAATTTGAATAAAATTAGGAAGTGGGAGTGTGGGAGGGCAGGGTGGGGGGGGGGGGGCTTTTCTCATCACCATGAGTTTTCGTCTACAAGGGGATTTGAGTATCAGTGCTACCAGCCTGTTTCTCTCTTGGAGTGGACATTCCCGCGGGACACATTACACCTATTTACTTTTGTTTCTCACAGGGACAAGTAGGCCTATCTGTTTGTTCATTTTTTAAATTTATTGAACAGATATTACTTTTAGGCATGACATCATCATCGAGTGCTGTGTTTAAGGCACTAACCATAATGTAGCTAATTCCCAGGTCGCTGGTTTGAATCACTCGAGTTTTGTTTTAAATTTCTTCCATGTCAGCATGATCAGTTGAGCAAATTATTTCTCCATGTAGTTTTGGAAGTGAATTTACCAGTATTTGGGACTTATCTTGAGGTGAATTTATCGGTGTTTGAACCATATTTTGAGGTGGATTTACTGATGTCTGGACAATATCTTTATGGAAATTTACCAGGGCCTGGACATTATATTGAGATGAATTCATCGACTCCTGGGCCTATTTCGAGGATAAATTACAGGGTTGGTTACTCTGCTCAGACTCTTTCTTCGTAGTTTCATCCTTCTGGTTGTCCGGGCTATGGCTAACAGACAATCTCGCACAAACTGTCGAACATCATGTCGCAAATCTGGCCAGAAGTAATTCAGGAAAATATGCCTTACCAGGCCACAAGAACCTTTAATGGGATGGGGCATGGTTAAATGCATTTCCTGCATGAGGCGGGTGCGAAAGAGGAGTGGGACAACTAACTGCCTCTTATTCCCCACCCGTCTATATACCAAACCTTTCTCCCTGTAATATGCTCCCTGGGGAGTATGGAAATAATTTTCATACAACTTGGAAACGCAAGGCCTTAGGGTTTGATCGGCCCTGAGCCTCATTTTCCCGATTAATTATTGCCTATCTTCTGTTTGTCTTAGTACTTCCTCTTTTGCTTTTACGACTGCCGTCAAGGATATTCCTCGTACATTTCTTAAAAACCCCAAATCTTTAGATCTCATATTTATACAATAAATACGAAATCCATATAAATCAATCAATCAACCCCCTCCAGTTCCTCCAGGAACATAGGCTTTCAACAGCATCACGCCAATTCTTCCAGTGCCGTGTTATCAGCTCAAGGTATTTCCATGTCTTCCCCATCATCTGTATTTCTTCCACCAGTTCTCTTCTCCATGTATTTTTTTTCCTGTCAACCTCTGCTTCTCTTGCCCTGAGATTTCTAGAACAAAGACTGACTTGTAATGCTATCAACAGACTTCCTCAATGCGTGTCCAATCCATCGATGTCTCACATGCATAAAGTAATGTAAACTATCTTAAATATTCTGGGAGCCGCGCTGGTGTAATGGCTTCGGCGTTGTACTGGCGACCAGGTGTTCATGGTTCAAACCCGGGCGTCGGCGTTTGAAGAAATGTTTACGGCCGGAAATTTGACTGAATAGCCTGAACGGCTCCTGTGATAAACCCTCTGTGGATGGGAAGGAGCGAAGCTCCTGACCGGGTTGGAAGGAAAGTCCTCAGGTTCCCCAGCCTCGCAATGACATGTCATTGGGCCGAAGGGCTGAAAGCCCAAGTGCCGCTGGTTAAGGGAAAAAAAAAAAAAAAAAATCTTAAATATTCTAGGAGTCTCTTCAACTGTCGCATCACGTTTGATTTATAATGAAGACTGTAATTTCGATTTATTTATAGCCAGTCTGCACTTTAAGAGTCCCACTATTGTGTTTTTGTTATCTGGACTGCTCAATTTGCAAGTACTGATTTAAAAAAAAATTTTTTTTAATGCACTAAAACAGTTTGCTATGAGCCGCGCATTTGTCGATTCAACCAGTTCTATCTAGTGTTACTCAAATCTGCAGTCTTGATAATCCAGTTTAAGCGTCTTGGGTATTTATAATTGTCCGTACTTTTAAACGGACATCATCACGTGTTTCAAACTAACAGGTGTACGTTATTGCACACTTCCGCTTTTTAAAACCGTAACAATAATTAAAATCTGTATCAAGCAGTCTCGTGAACCGATAAACATACTGGAGTGTGTCAAGTTTGTGTTTCCTAACATAAAGTTGTTGAATAAATGGTAACTGTCCTTTTATCATTGTTGCATATGTGGGTAACTGTCCCTTTATTACATAGAGTTTATAAAGTGGGATGTGCCAGCATGACAAAATAAAGAAGGTATTGTAAAACTATCGTTACACGAGTATGTCATTATTAAGGCACGGGACAGTTATAGTTACACGAATAAGTCGTTTATGTTAATGTTAATCAGAATCGACGTCAATGCACTCAGGGCAAACCCAGAGGTGCTCAGTCTCCCTCAGCAAATGTCGAAGGGAATGAATGCTAATTGTTCCTATTGCACATTGGTTGTATACACGCCGGATGCGTTCTCTCATACGTCCATCCCTGCTCGTCTTAAGTTTGATGCCAAACTCCAGCAGTCTTAGCCTTGATGATTCATCGATTGCAGTGTCATTCTCTAATAGGCGATCATTAATTGCCTTCAATATTTCTCACTTATCCATGTCCAATGCACCTTCTATGGGTGCTCTTGAAGATAATCTGTCAGCTCTTTCATTGCCGCGTACCCCAGCATGACCAGGACAGTAGATTCATATCAGTTCTTGAAGATTTGATGCTTCTATGGCGGTTTGCCATTCGTGTCGGAGTCATCCATTTTGGACTTTTCGAAGCATGGATTGTGAGTCTGATACAATAACTGCTTTTCTTAATAAAGTCTCAGACATCCATCTTAAAGCTGCAGTAACTGCCTCTACCTCCATTATCATGCTGGAGGTTGTTATCATGTAGCTCCGCTATGTTCAGCGACGGCTCTGGCCTTTACTCTAGCAGGGAAGCCCCACCCTGATTTATTACCACGGATTACAGATCCATCAGTGTACACAATGGCATCATCATCCACAGCATTAACAGTTATAAGCTGATCAATTCCCAGCTCTGCTCTTCCATTAGCCAAGGTTCTGCACTCTCTACCAAGGCTGATGATGACTTGTTGGTAGTTCATCCAGCTCTTATCTGACTTACTCCACTCTTCTCCCTTGAATATATTTTCAACTTGGGTCACCTGTCTAATAGTCTCCTCTGCCTGCGCCATCCATGACATCCCCCTCTTTATTCTCGCTCCTTTGATGACAGCTATGTTCCCATGCAGGGGATATATATATATATATATATATATATATATATATATATATATATATATATATATATATATATATATATATATATATATATATATATATATATATATATATATATATATATATATATATATATATATATATGATGCTACACTGTAATTATGTCTTTCAACCGGCCCGATTCTGTCGTCTATTTTGTATTTCCGGCCCGATTCTGTGGTTCTATTTTGAATTTCCACCATTTTATTTCTTCTCATTTGAATATATATCGTGTTTGGTATTTTTGAGTAGGAAAATTAAACGGGTTCGTTTTACGATGGTAGGTTTATTTTTCACTCGGCCAGTTTTTTTCTCGTATAGATTTTTTCACGATCACGGAGATTTCGCTGTTTACGAAAATAATCGCCATTTCCGGCACGCGATATGACGAGTCCGGAAGCACGCGGCCGTCAGGTAACGTGACGCATTTTTAGACACGTGGTTTTCGCGTTGTTTTCAAATCTGATTGGCGTAGCTCATAGTTATGTTTATTTTTATGAGCGTTTCCATTGGCCCGAGTGCGTAGATTGAGGAACACGCGGGGGTGGCTCCGGTGTGTATAAATAGCCAGTTAGAACTGTGGGCAAATCTCTCCGAAGAAATACTGCCGCCGGTCGACGTCGATTTATCGTTCTCCACTGTGGGAAAAACCAGCGATGAATTGGTATGTAGGATTTTATCTTATTATCGTTTTATTCATTAGAGGGTTCTTTGAGAAATTCGCCCGTAGTTAATTTCTTCCGGGGACATTAACTTTTCAGTTTTAAAATAAACGATAGTGCCATCCATTATCATTATTTTGAAGAACGACGTAAATGTAACAGTGTGCTTATTCTTTCTATGATTTTGGCAGTAGTTAGGAGTGTGTGAAGTTGTGAGAAACACGTGTGCCCATATTTGTAGAATGTTATGTAAAACCACCATTTATTTCTGTGTATTTGCTAATGTAATTTTATGGGGAAATCCCTGGTGTGTTCGTTAATTTTACTGAGCCTTAAATGTGAGAAATATTGTCGGAGGGTTCAGATTTACGTTGTAAGTGAATTATACTGCTTAGGGGAGGAAACTATTCCTATAGCGAGATTTAATTTAATTTTGGAGCAAGCCGGGAAACCTCATGGGTAAATGTTTAAAAGGAGACCCCGGAATTTCGGACAAAAGAAGTTCCCGAGTTGAAAATGTTGACACGTGGGTAGCCGCGCGTCACAAATAGATAAGAGGCAGACAGGTCGGGAGGTTCTGTTTACTTACCTGGCAGATTATAGATGAGAGAGAGAGAGGGGGAAGGAGGAGATTTAATTGCCACGTGGGTAATATTATTTTTTGTATTGTTGTACATGACGAGTGGAGTATTGAGTAAGAAGAGTTAGGTTAGAGATGCGTTATGTTGGAGTTGTTATACAATAGACGCATTTTATTTTAATTTCAGCGAGTCACGGCAAGAATAGTGGGGGAGCGTATATTATAGTCTCTAGCAACGGCAGGTGGCAGTGAGACTGGTTTCAATTGCGTACAGCCGGAAATCAAGGCTGTGTTTTTTTCTTCTAACTCCGGAGCGGGTTAAAAGAGGGAAGCTATTCAGCAGCAGAGAAGTTTTGTCGACAGTTCATCAAGTACCTCATGCTTGACGCCAGAACTTCATCATCATCATCGCAGAATTCAGGAACAGGTGACAGGGTTACCATACCTAGGTCCTGAAAGTAACGAGAGAAGAGTGTAACGGAGACGCCGCATCATCAGTCGTCGAGTGTTAGAGAGACACTGAGACCAAGAGAGAAAGAGAGAGAGAGAGAGAGAGAGAAGGAGGGAGAAAATAGACAGGACCAGTAGGGTCTGTTCAGTATCCACTTGACGGATAGATACTGAGCCATTGTGTTACTCCAAGTCTATTATTTTAGCAATTCTTGTGGTGTAGTTATCGGCGCATATCGCCTAACAAGCGGAGAGCGGTGTAGACGGTTCGTTGAGGAAGAGTCAACAGAACTGAGACAGTAGCAATCTTAGTGGTATTAGAGAGTGGAGGCTAAAGTTGACAGCCCCACCAGATCAGAGTACTTTAAAGCACTAACCATTTTTATTGTTCCTCAGCAGGGTGACAGGAAGAGTGAATGTGATTGAGGTTTTTTTTTTGAGGGGTCTTACAATTTAATCGTTACTTGTTTTCAGGCCGTGCAACAGTGCACGCTATCGACTGACTTGATGACGTATGATGCCATTTTTTTGTTTTTCTTGTATGTAAATAAATATATACATATATTTTTTACTGGATCAGCTTCTATTCTATACTATACCTACATGTGGTCTGTATAGTGATGTCTGTGGTCGTGTTATACACCTTATCGCCTTGTATTTAAAGGAAGTCAGAGGAGGGTGAGATTATAGCCAATTTGACGTCACGAAGCGGCAAGGGCGAGTCAAAACCTGGTTCTATCCCTTGAACAAATAGTCTCATCTGTCCACAGGCATGTCATTTTCCATCTAAATTCTATCTTCTCAGACTTTCTCATACTAGGGTCTTGTTTTCATTCAGGCAAACTCTATAAACTTAAAACCCCTTCGTGACAAGTGGGCGGCAATCGTCCGGTGGATCATTCTGTGGAGATCAATTCTGTGATCTAGATTCATAGAGTGTCTCTAGGAAGTTTTCTGAGAATAGAGTTCTTTAAATATCCCCTAGACTTGAGCTATATTGGAACTGATCCAGTTATAAGTTTTTCCACAGGTTGCAGTCTAGTAGATTTGTGGTAATTTTGATGTATATGACATAGAGGTAATTGATGGCATACCGACATATTTTTCTTTAACAGGAAGGTAATTTAGTTTTTGGTAGCTTCTTAACTAAATTTTTCTCAGGTTATTATTCAGACTTGGTGCTAGTCTGAGGTCGGGTTTTTGGAACAGCGGTTAAAGAGGGAGTATTTTATATTACGTAACAGGTTGTTCCTTCTCTTTTCCTTTTCTGTCATTTCTCTGTATTTGGGAACTTACAGCAGTTACAGGTAAGATGGCGGATATGGCCAAGTTACGAGCTGCCTGGCGCGACGCTGCTCAAGACATGGGAATGGATAAGGAGGAGACGAAAGCCTACATGATCAGAGAAAATGATAGGCATAATCATCGGGAAATTGAGGAAAGGCAAAGGATAGCCGCCGCCGAAGCAGCGAAAGAGGAAAGGATAGCCGCCGCAGAAGCAGCCAAAGAGGAAAGGATAGCCGCCGCAGAAGCAGCGGAGAGGCAGGCCGAGATGGAACTTCGGAAATTGGAAGCACAGGAGAAGGAGAAGGCAGCAGAAAGGGAAGCACAGGAGAAGGAGAAGGCAGCAGAAAGACAGCACGAACTTGCCCTGCGTTCTCTGGAACTGCAGTACCGATCTTCGGAAGGCAGTTCAGCTAATGGAGATTCACCCGGAGCAGGAGCGACAGACACCTCAGGAAACGGAGGGCCCCGGATGGCAGTCATGAGCTTCCCATTTGACTCGTTCCTTAACGGGAATGAGAAGATTGACATGTTCTTGGAGAAATTTCAAAGAATGGCAAAGGCATATGGGTTGGATGAGAGTCTTTGGTGCCTGAAATTATCGCAATCTTTGAAAGGTCACGCTTATGAAGTCTACAACAAGATGCTCCTAGATGACCAGAACAACTTTGAGGCACTGCGAAACGCTTTATTGCAAAGATTTCAGTGGACTCCACGGAAATGCCAAACCATGTTCAGGGAGAGCAGGCCGGAGAAGGGAGAGAGTTTCGCACAGTTTGCCGAGCGGGTGAGAAATTACCTAACCCGGTGGAGGGAACTGTCAGGACTGGCGAAAACTTTTGAAGGGTTGGAGGAGTTAGTTCTGTGTGAACAAGTCAAGGCAAACATGTCCCCCGACTTGAGGCGGTATCTGGCGGAGCAGGGTGCCCAGCAACTCGATCAGATTATTCTGTTTGCAGAAAGGTTCCAGACAGCACAGGCCGAAGTACTGGGCCAGAAAAGAAAACACCCAGACCTGCCAGCCCCAGACCAAGGAGCTTCATCATCGCAGTCGGCTACTTCACCAGCTCATCAGCAACCAGGGCCTTCTCGCAAGGAGCCTCATTCTGGTTATAACTTGCGCCCCCAGCAGCATAACAGAGCACCGACAAAAGCCTCTCAGGAACCCGCTAGGAACAGGGGAGATAATGAGAGGTATTGTCAGAATTGTAGAACCACTTCCCACTGGACATCTCGGTGCATGAACAAACCCCCAGCTCACCATGCAGCTTGTTTAAGACCGGTGAGATGGACTAAAGGGAATAAATGGGAACCAGTCCAGGCAGAGAAGTTGTTCTCTAACAGTGGACCAGCCGTAGTGAATGGGACGGCCACTACGTGTTTGTTTGACAGCGGGCTTACTTACCCCAGTATCATCGCTCGTCATTTGGTGAAACCAGGGCAGTGGACCGGAGAAATAGTTGAGATTGGTGGAATTTTGAGAAGAGGGATCTCACAGCGTCTGCCTGTAGCCAATATTGAGGTGAAATGCAAGTTTGTGTCTGGCACCATCAAGGCAGCTGTAATGGCACAGCCAGCACATGATTTCATCCTGGGAAGCCCTTACTTAGTTTTGGGAAACCCAACCACACCGATCCTTGCTAATGCAAGAGGGCCTACTGCAGGCCAGAGAAGTGAAAGGGGAAAGCCCCAAATTCACGGAGCCCCACGGGAGCTCAAACATCCTTGTCTTGCTATGAGGAGGAGAGACGCCTCTAAAGACAGTGGAATGTTATTTACAGAGGCGTATTCGCCTGTCAGCCCTGTTCAGCCTAAAGGTCAAACAGTGGTGACGCCTCTTACTTCGGAAGTATCTTCTTTGTCGTCGGGAATTAGGCCCCCGATGGTATTACATCTCTCAAGGGAGGGAAATACTGACAAGAAGGAACATGTGCACGGTTCTTCAGTCAACCGCAAACAGTTACGCCCTGTTACGGCGATGTCTGGCCAAGCCAGTCAGACTGTTTCCAAACACTGGGAAGCCGCACCATTTGGTAATCATTATTTACCACGCGCCGCCAGGAAAATTCGTGGGCGAAGGAAACACATGAGAGGGAGGAGGAAGGGCGACCAGTCATGTTGCAGTCGCCAGGAGGAACTCCCCTGGCGTGACCCTCACGATCCAGGGCTTGCAAAGATTCTCAAGGATATGGAGATGGGCCTGTATGATAATGCTAATTATGACAGTGATTAGATCGGGATGTAGATCTAGATGCGGACCAGTATGAAACCCAGAGATTTCAGTGATTTAGCACGGATTCCCGTACTTGAAAGGGGGGACTTATGTGATGCTACACTGTAATTATGTCTTTCACCCGGCCCGATTCTGTCGTCTATTTTGTATTTCCGGCCCGATTCTGTGGTTCTATTTTGAATTTCCACCATTTTATTTCTTCTCATTTGAATATATATCGTGTTTGGTATTTTTGAGTAGGAAAATTAAACGGGTTCGTTTTACGATGGTAGGTTTATTTTTCACTCGGCCAGTTTTTTTCTCGTATAGATTTTTTCACGATCACGGAGATTTCGCTGTTTACGAAAATAATCGCCATTTCCGGCACGCGATATGACGAGTCCGGAAGCACGCGGCCGTCAGGTAACGTGACGCATTTTTAGACACGTGGTTTTCGCGTTGTTTTCAAATCTGATTGGCGTAGCTCATAGTTATGTTTTTTTTATGAGCGTTTCCATTGGCCCGAGTGCGTAGATTGAGGAACACGCGGGGGTGGCTCCGGTGTGTATAAATAGCCAGTTAGAACTGTGGGCAAATCTCTCCGAAGAAATACTGCCGCCGGTCGACGTCGATTTATCGTTCTCCACTGTGGGAAAAACCAGCGATGAATTGGTATGTAGGATTTTATCTTATTATCGTTTTATTCATTAGAGGGTTCTTTGAGAAATTCGCCCGTAGTTAATTTCTTCCGGGGACATTAACTTTTCAGTTTTAAAATAAACGATAGTGCCATCCATTATCATTATTTTGAAGAACGACGTAAATGTTACAGTGTGCTTATTCTTTCTATGATTTTGGCAGTAGTTAGGAGTGTGTGAAGTTGTGAGAAACACGTGTGCCCATATTTGTAGAATGTTATGTAAAACCACCATTTATTTCTGTGTATTTGCTAATGTAATTTTATGGGGAAATCCCTGGTGTGTTCGTTAATTTTACTGAGCCTTAAATGTGAGAAATATTGTCGGAGGGTTCAGATTTACGTTGTAAGGGAATTATACTGCTTAGGGGAGGAAACTATTCCTATAGCGAGATTTAATTTAATTTTGGAGCAAGCCGGGAAACCTCATGGGTAAATGTTTAAAAGGAGACCCCGGAATTTCGGACAAAAGAAGTTCCCGAGTTGAAAATGTTGACACGTGGGTAGCCGCGCGTCACAAATAGATAAGAGGCAGACAGGTCGGGAGGTTCTGTTTACTTACCTGGCAGATTATAGATGAGAGAGAGAGAGGGGGGGAAGGAGGAGATTTAATTGCCACGTGGGTAATATTATTTTTTGTATTGTTGTACATGACGAGTGGAGTATTGAGTAAGAGGAGTTAGGTTAGAGATGCGTTATGTTGGAGTTGTTATACAATAGACGCATTTTATTTTAATTTCAGCGAGTCACGGCAAGAATAGTGGGGGAGCGTAAATTTGCCCATGTCCAAAATTACCCACGGCAACAGGACCTATTTTAAGGGTCAGACCTATGGTCTCGGGCAGTGAAGTCCCGATGCTTCAGCTGGACTGTGGTTTATTTATCATACAGCCGAGAGCATCGCTATTATAGTCTCTAGCAACGGCAGGTGGCAGTGAGACTGGTTTCAATTGCGTACAGCCGGAAATCAAGGCTGTGTTTTTTTCTTCTAACTCCGGAGCGGGTTAAAAGAGGGAAGCTATTCAGCAGCAGAGAAGTTTTGTCGACAGTTCATCAAGTACCTCATGCTTGACGCCAGAACTTCATCATCATCATCGCAGAATTCAGGAACAGGTGACAGGGTTACCATACCTAGGTCCTGAAAGTAACGAGAGAAGAGTGTAACGGAGACGCCGCATCATCAGTCGTCGAGTGTTAGAGAGACACTGAGACCAAGAGAGAAAGAGAGATAGAGAGAGAGAGAGAGAGAGAAGGAGGGAGAAAATAGACAGGACCAGTAGGGTCTGTTCAGTATCCACTTGACGGATAGATACTGAGCCATTGTGTTACTCCAAGTCTATTATTTTAGCAATTCTTGTGGTGTAGTTATCGGCGCATATCGCCTAACAAGCGGAGAGCGGTGTAGACGGTTCGTTGAGGAAGAGTCAACAGGACTGAGACAGTAGCAATCTTAGTGGTATTAGAGAGTGGAGGCTAAAGTTGACAGCCCCACCAGATCAGAGTACTTTAAAGCACTAACCATTTTTATTGTTCCTCAGCAGGGTGACAGGAAGAGTGAATGTGATTGAGGTTTTTTTTTGAGGGGTCTTACAATTTAATCGTTACTTGTTTTCAGGCCGTGCAACAGTGCACGCTATCGACTGACTTGATGACGTATGATGCCATTTTTTTGTTTTTCTTGTATGTAAATAAATATATACATATATTTTTTACTGGATCAGCTTCTATTCTATACTATACCTATATGTGGTCTGTATAGTGGTGTCTGTGGTCGTGTTATACACCTTATCGCCTTGTATTTAAAGGAAGTCAGAGGAGGGTGAGATTATAGCCAATTTGACGTCACGAAGCGGCAAGGGCGAGTCAAAACCTGGTTCTATCCCTTGAGCAAATAGTCTCATCTGTCCACAGGCATGTCATTTTCCATCTAAATTCTATCTTCTCAGACTTTCTCATACTAGGGTCTTGTTTTCATTCAGGCAAACTCTATAAACTTAAAACCACTTCGTGACTATATATATATATATATATATATATATATATATATATATATATATATATATATATATATATAAATATATGTATATATATATATATATATATATATATATATATATATATATATATATATATATCTATCTATATATATGTGTGTGTGTGTGTGTGTGTGTATTTAAACAAATAAACCGGTATTGAATCAGTTAAACAAATTAACGGTTCGCAGGAAACAAGGGATGTTTCGGGTTTCCCCCTTAGTCAGCCACAGTTACAAACAGGCAACAAGGACAAGAAATATAGACTTTAGACTGCAAATACGTAATATATGTTAAGGGGCTATCCATAAAAGACGTCTACAGGAGAGGGGGGTTGATAAAGTCCATCTCTATAGTTGTTCAGTTGATAAACTCTCTTTTTGATAACTCTGTTCTTTTTGCTCATCAGTTGATAAATATAAGCCCACTAGAACATCACCAGAGTTAAATGCTGTGTTGTTGTGTTGCTCGTGGTTTGAGTATGGAATGTCAACTCGACCTACGCAGTGGTGTGTAGACATAGATTGTGAGTATAATATGCGAATGATAAGAAGAGTTCGTGGTGTTGACAAATGGTCTCTCTCTCACACTCATGTATGGCTGGAAGTCATCGACACCAACGACTGTGTACCTTTGCTACAGTTTAATTGGACGTACACACTCGACAGCACGAATAGTGACAAATCACAGGTTGGCATAATACATCATGGTACAGTGGATAAATGGTCTTGCAATGATACATGGGCACTCATGTAGAATAATAGCATAATGGATTGTCAGTAGATAAGCACTCAGTATTGCCCATATATATATATCATCTGAGTTTACTGACAAAGCACGTCAGATTATAAACAACAGTCAAGATGGCTTCTAGACCTAACCTCGTCTAGTGAAGATTCCTTACAATAATGTTCAGCACATATTTTCCATATAATCATATTGAACCGCTAGTAATGGGTTCTCATGTGTAGCAGTGATCTCTGGACTCATCAAGCGATAATACGGGGCATCCCTTTCTCTTCTTGAAAGTCACAAAATATTTGGATACAAGATGGCTTCTCTCGTGAGCTGTCACTCACGTTTGGATACAGATAATGAATCTGTATTAAAGTTAGTCATTCATTAAATGTTCTCATAGCTCTGTAGATTCTATCATGATACAATTGACTTCATCATACAAGATATAGTGCTGCTAGGAATGAATGTCGTTTTCATCTAGATAAATATTTCCTCAGACGTACAAATCGTGTCTATCGAAAAACGGTGGCTTCGTAAGAGAGTTCATAAAATGTATCTTTTGTTACCTTGGTATCAGGAATATGATTCTGCCATTCCTTGGCAATAAGAATAAACACTGGGGTAAAGCATACAGGATAGGTCTAAACGACTATCACTTTCCCCAACAATCTTGAGATCACTTTTCCCGGCGACAAGCCGATATAGAAAAACACAGCCCCCATCAGGGCGAAGCCAAATCACACCTCTCTAGCGACACATCCGCCGAACAGCCCTTTGACCTTTCTAACCACAAAAGACCATATAGTTCGACTTAGATATGTAAAGATATACAGATATAAGACAGACTCGTCCTACCCAGACAAACAATACACATAAATTCAGGCCATAGATACTCCGAAGCAAGAACAACCTATTTCTACCCAAACAAAGAATAAATCGCAGTAAAACTGGATTCATCCGCGGAGTTCGATCAAAAATGACGACACTCCTTTCAAGGGAAGTAACTCAATAATGACTTTTCCTTAAGCACTAAAAAGTATCTATTTTGTTTACAAAATATTTGCGAACATAACAAGCATACAAATGTATTATATTGCAAGATATCAAAGACTGCACGTAACAGTCTTATGTAAAAAGTGGACAACTGTGGACATGGAAGGGGGGGGGGGGGGTTATTTAAGTTGAAAGTGGATGTCCAATTCACAAACCACATGGCAACTCTCACTCACATACAAATCTATCAAGAGTAACAAACCCTCTTATCTTCGAAAGCTTCTTACTGTCCAGCTAAACCCAAATAAACGTTCTTCGGATTTTGTCCCTCTTGCCAGGCCTTCCAATCCTTCTAGACTCAAAATCTCTAATACGAAGAGGTTTTAACTTCTATGCTCCTGTTCTCTGGAACAATCAGCCTTAGTATAGTAACTCTCTGGGAACCGACATAATTCTGAGTGTTTCTTTTGGTCTTCCTTTTTTCCTCTTACCCTCAGGAACCCAAGTGAGTGCCTCCAATGGTATTCTGTTGTTTTGCATTCGTAGGACATGACCGATATATGACCATCGTCTTTTCCTTATATAGTCGGAGACATATTTCTGCCTAGAGTCTTCTCTTATTTGTCGATTAGTCTTGAATTCTTTCCAACTGAGGTTCATGAGTTTTCTAAGACATTTGTTCTCGAATGTATTCAGCTTGTTCTCCAATGATTTTGTTATTTTCCAACTCTCACAGCCGTATGTTAACACTGAGATAACATTTGAATTAAACAGACGAAGCTTGGTATGTATATTCAATGATCGTAATTTCCAAATGTTAGATAATCTATTGAAGGCGCTAGCTGCCAAAGCAATTCTAGTATGGATTTCTCTTGTTGTGTCACCATCCTGAGTCATTTTACTGCCTAAATAATTGAAACTTTAAACTTTCTGTAGTTTTTCCCCGTTCAAGATGATATCAAAGGTCTCGTTAGAAAAGTTCATAGCTTTAGTTTTAGAGGCATTTATTTGGAGACCTATTTTAACCGAGAGATGACACAAATTATTTATTGCTTCTTGGGATTGTCTTGGTGTTGAACTTAAGAATGCTACATCATCTGCGAAATCCAGGTCCCCCAGGAATTTTCCATTTGTCCATTTTATACCTAATTGTTCATTGTGGGTATAGTTTCTCATAACCCAATCAATAGCTATTCCAAAAAGTAGTGGTGACATAATACAGCCTTGTTTCACCCCTGTTTCTACTGTAAACCATTCTGTATTCCCTTTATTTGTTCTAACACAACATCATGCATTGTCATATAGCGCTTTGATTATATTCACATATTTTGTTGGAAAACCATAGATTGTAAGTATCTTCCACAATGATGGGTGGTGTAGACTATCAAAGGCTTTTTGAAAATCGACGAAGGTGATAATAAGTGGCGATTGCCTTTCCACTGATTCTTCTTATTGGCAAGGTGGTTGTGGATGTTTCATTATTAAAATCAGGAGTTACTGTTGGTGGTGGTCTGTTTAGCACCTCCATGAAGTGCTCAGCCCATCTCTTCATTTGTTCTTTTTCTGTTGGTATTGAATTCCCTAATTTACCTTTAACAGGTGTTTCCATAGCAGTAGGCTGGTGACATAGTAAAAATGTAAGCTTATGTATTTAATCAAGACCATGTGGAGTGGACGCCCACAAGGAGGGAGAGGGAAGGGTCAATCAAAAGTGGACAGAAGTGGACATCGGGGAGGGGAGGGTAAAAAAATGCCAGGATTTTGTGGATGTCTTTTATGGATGGCCACTAACACGGACGAAGAGTAATAATAAAGCAAGGAAACTACACAAAGAAAAAAAAATTAATGAATACAAGGAATTCAACAATCACCGAAAATCAAAAGCAGAAAATGGAAGTAAAAAAACAAGAAGTTCTGCTCCGCTGAAAGAATCGGGCAATCAATGAACAATGGTCCCAATGGCGTCCAACAGTGGCGGATAAAAGTGACGTCATAAAAATACGGAAATAGAAACACACAACTTCATAAAAGAAAGATCGTGACAAAAGCGACGGATGAAATAAAGAAGTCTGAAATACAGGAAAGCCAATGAATAACAGAGTCAAGCAAAATGATGTTGGACATTAAGACCATTAGGAGAAAGACAACCCATTTCGAAAATGAGACGATTCTCTAGAGAAAATCGACTACGGTCATTGAGAAAGCAAGAGTGTAAACCGGTTACCTGGATGTCAAAGGGGCCGAATTGTCTGGGCTATTGAAATGAATGGCCAGAGGTTTCTGTTCTCTGTGATAAATACAAGGTATCATTTAAGTGCTCGAGGAATCTATCTGCCAAACGTCTACCAGTTTCACCAAAATAGGTAATGTTGCATCTTTTACAGATAATGGCATAAATAAGATTCCTAGATTCACATATAAATGACTCTCCAATAATAAAATTGCCCCTCGGAAATGAAACACTCGGAGTCTGGAGCACATGCGCACAGGTACGACATCTTGGGCGGTGGGCACGACTGTGTACCAAAATATGGAGAGCTAGTATTCATCAAACGGATGTGTACGAGAATGTCCTTGACATTCTTATCCTTGCGATATGCCACCAGAGGGGGATGCCTTTTGTCTGTGGTTACTTGCATTTACGCTTTTACCTGGGCCATCGTATATCTGGATCTAATTGACAGTAAATCATTAAGACATTGTAAAACTATTATTACGCGAATAATCATTAAGACACCATAAAACTATTGTTACACCAGTAAGCCATTAAGATACTGTAAAACTATCGTTACACCAGCAAGTCATTAAAGCGTTGTAAAACTATAATTACGCGAGTAAGTAATTGAGACATTGTAAACCTATAGTTACACTAGTAAATCATGAAGGCACTGTAAAACTATAGTTATACCAGTTAATTACTAAGATATTCTAAAACTATAGTTACACGAGTAAGTCATTTAAACATCGTACATCTATCGCTACACCATGAAGTCATTAAGACATTGTAGAACTCTAGTTACACATGAAGTCATGAAGACATTGTAAAACTATCGTTACACTATGAATTCATTAAGACATTGTAGAACTCTATTTACAGCATGAAGTCATGGTGTCACTGATTGCCCCCCCCCCCCCCTTTAGCTACGCAGTAGTGGTCCACCACTGGCCAACATTCAAGGGTATCTAATATAGGTCTTCAAGGGTGTCTACCTTCGCACAAAATTACTCTTGGCAGAATTGTCGATAGAAGGCTAATGACGCTCCTATCTCAAGGCAGTTCTCACAAGATCTGTTCAGAAGTCAATAAAAATGCTACATAGGGCAGTGCACTATTAACTTATATCTGATCCGTCGCCTTTTGTGTAGAATTAAGCAATGGTTTTGGCCCGTTCAAGCCCCCAGCTGGTGTAAATCCAGCGAAATTCGTTTATAAGTGTTTTCTCTATAGAAGTAAATATATGTCGAGATGTATAAATTAAAGAGTCTTGCTCATACGTTTGCTTTTATACCTATAATAACTGAATCAACTAGGATTGTTTTGTTTTAAAATAACATGTAACAAATTTAATAATCAATTAGACCTTAACAGGTTAAAATAGCGATGGAATGATGGTGAATTTTAGTTGTAAATAAAATAGTCTTCACTGAGACTTGGTTTGAGGATTGATAAAAACTATTGTCCTTTTTCTGGTTCCTTTTACAAGAACTTACTGGTATAAGTGAGTCCTGCTGCCGTGGTTTCGTCAATTCTTCTGTGATGAGGGCCCTTCTCCACACAACTCGTCCAATGTGGGCGGTTAGTGTTGATTCCCTGCTTTTAACTCCCAACTAGTGGCGTAGGAACTTTAGTCCTGCAGCTTCGTACCATGAACCCAAAGTAACTTTTGCGAACACAATTGCCTGGAACAGTTAGAATGGACACAGCAACTTTGGTTAGATGCTTTCGAATCACTTGGTCTGGGAATTTTTAGTATTCCTCTTATGACGGGTGATCTGATTCCTTAGGTCTCCAGTCTCTTTATTTAAAAATGCGGGTTTTCTTTTAAGTTTCAAAGTGATCAAATACTCGGTCCTGGTCCTTTAATGTTTCCAGTCTTTGTGTTTAAAAATGCGGGTTTACTTTTAAGTTTCAAAGTTGACAAAATACTTTGATCTGTCACTTACAATAATAAGACAATGGAGGAGAGAGAGAGAGAGAGCAGGGCGCAAAAGTACATGCACACAACGGTTTGTAACACACCCCGTCACCTAAGATATTTCATTAAATATCCCCTTTGGGCGTGAACATTTACGTGGTGTGTGCCTTCTTCTACTACTGTTCTGGATGACTGTTCTTCTCCTCATTATACCGTTGGCGAACGTTTGAATTGCTCGCTTGGCAATGTGTACAGTTTTGAACGACCTGACGCACGTCTTCCCATCGTTTGGGCCAAAGGTAAACCTCTTTAAGATTACTCATGGTGGGTCCCAATGGAACATGTTCCCCAGAAGAAGATATATAGGCTGCTTTCATAACGGAGAGTCTTAAGGGGAGAGTGGCCAAGAGTTGTTTATCCCGCCTCGTCCGTCGATAAATAATTCCATGTTCTTTGTGGAAAGTTCCAGCTGAAGCATGGGTTGTTTTTATCTGACTCTGGTCAGAGTACGGTGCTAGGGTAATGCCATCTTTCTGCGCTTGTTGTAACTCGGCTTCACTACATAGAAATGATGAGTTGATGTAGGAGCTATCCAATGTTGGGTGTTGGATACTCTGCTCGAACTTTTTCTTGGTAGTTTCATCCTTCTGGTTATCCGGTTTATGGCGAACAGAGCAATCTCTCACATACTATCGAATATCGTGTCGCATACCTGGCCAGAAGTAGTTCAAAGAGATCTATTTTACCAGGGCATATGAACCGTTAATGGGAAGGGGCAGGGCTGAATACATTTCCTGCAATAGACGGACGCGATAGGGTAATGGGACAACTAACTATCTCTTATTCCAAACCAGTCTATAAACCAAACCTTTCTCCCTGCAATATGCTCCCTGGGGAGTATGGAAGTAATTACCATACACCTTAGCAAAACAAGTCTTTAGGGTCTTATCGGCCCTTTGTGCCTTTTTCAGCTCCGTTATGACAACTCAGGGGCCGCTGGAGCTTGTCCTGGGTTCTCTCTCTCTCTCTCTCTCTCTCTCTCTCTCTCTCTCGTGTTGACCTCGGTTTCTGCGAAGGATCCCCGTGGAAGACATATTTCCTACCTAAAATGTGAGGGTAGACTAAATCGTCTACAACTGCGGCATTGATTTTGCCCGTACATACCAGGTTGAAACATCAATTTCAGCAACCGGAAGAAGCATAGACTATACTCTTCCAGAGCCCCTGTATTTCTATAGTGTCACCAGTGTACTGGTGGGCCTTCACCAAAGATGGGAAAACTAGAGCTGAATATTCTAAGCCCGAATCATAAAAGCACCTTATGGTTTGGTTACCAACGTTACTTACTCAGTAATAGAGGGGTGGCTAGAGTTTTGTTCGTATGCCTGGAGGTCATGGTTCCCTATCGGCTTCGTGAGCAAACATGCGACATTATAAGGGCCTGTTCTATGCCTCCTACACTCCGATGAGAAATGTGTGTTATTTTTGCACACTTTACGCCATCGCCTTCCCGTTCCATGGGCTGAATTGCTCTGGTTTCTGCCTGGTGCTGTCCTGCGGTTTTGTGAAGCCGTGTTGGTGGTACTTCTGGATTCAATGACGGGGCGCTCCTCTCGTTTGGAGTGACCATCGTATGAGCACCTTTTAGCCGGGTACACTTCCAACTGGGCGCTCTGGTACCGATCAGCAAACAGTACTACCTAATCAAGAGTTTCGGCCCCGAGCTCCGCCAGGAACCGTCTCATGTCAGGGGCAAGCAAGTCCTTGAACTGCTCCAAGATAATAATCTCTTGTAGCCCTTCGTATGATTCGTCGAAGGCGCTGAGGGATCCCCACTTCCCCAAGTACAAAGCCAGACGTGTAGCAGACTGCTTATACGACTCGTCTTTTTGCCTATTGGCTTCCCGGAATTTGCTCTGAAAAGTTTGTGCATTCAGCTGAAAACTTTGAAGCAAAGCTTTCTTCAACATATCATAATTGTTGTTGTCTTATAGGGCCATTTTGAGGAAGAAACACATTTTGGAATTTATTACTTCCGATTGCAAACTCACACACAAATTTGTGAACTTATTTCTTGTTTAGCTACTTTCTGCCCATATTGTTTCCCCTGACAGGTTATCGGTAATAATTACAAGGAGATGGTCCGGCGGAAGCGATTACGTATTATCCGTGTTTGCGTAATTCCCTCAGACGGATTTTTCAGGCAGACAATTTGGTTTTCTTTCCATCGATCATGCGCTACCACCTTGCGTCAATAAAGATCGACTCACCAAAGGTGGCTAGATGACTTACGTGATAAAAGTATTATCCGCTGACCTGTCAAATTAGCCTTGTATTTTTACGATTCACATGGCGAAACGTAACTGTCGTAATTTTTACTGAGATAGGTCTTAGAAATAGTGGTCCCGTCCGAGTGGAGGATGATAGTGAAGACTCTGTGATAGTAAGGGGTAAGAAATAGATAGTTGATTCAAAAGGGTGCTGGGGTAAGAGGAAGGACAGTCTCTGAATCGTGTAATTGCTCCAATTCAGCCTATCTTACGACATTTATTTACTTGCAGAATCCTTACTCTCCTGGCTAAACAATTTTTGCCAATTACCCTACACTCATTTACACACACCAATTTGGTAATACAAACGCATAGACGTGAATACAGACTACGTATAACAGATATGGGGTAATGGGTCGACCAACACAGTAATTAAAGGTTTATGGAATTTATTACCATTAAACCAAAATCACAACATCAATCATGTTACATTAAAAAAAAAATCATAGTTACAGACAAAGGGGCGGGGGGGGGGCGGGGGGAAGGAAAATAGTATTTCAATAGGCCCTCCCCTCTTGTATAGGAAACCCAATCCAAAGACAATTTTTATCAGAGAGGTAATTAACCCAAAGAGAGATCAATTTTTAACTGATGGGGTATACAATAATCAGTATGGGGTACAGGAACAGATTCCATTTTTTCTCAATGTTATCCCTTGACTAAGCAGATTAAGGGAGGGGGAAAAAAAATTAAACAATCCCACTGAGAAAAAAAAAAAACAAGAAATCAAGTATACTGATGTTTACCAAGAAAAAAAGATAATTTAAGGTTTTCTCACCAGACGGCGGGGCAGGCAAAGACATCAACATCAGAATGAATAAGGCAAGAACAGCCTTCTTTAGCCTAAACAACATCTGGAAGTCCTCCCAATACAGCACAAGCACAAAATTAAGATTATATCAGAGCTGTGTGCTTTCTGTGCTTCTCTATGGTGCGGAATGCTGGAGAGTTACAGAGAAGGAAATGTCGAAATTGTCCTCTTTTCACACAACATGCCTAAGAAAAATTCACCGAATCTTTTGGCCGAATACCATCACTAACCAAGATCTGCTTACTCGTAGCAAGCAAGAAGACATGCACACCATCATAGCTGGCAGACGCTGGAACTGGGTTGGTCATGTCCTCAGAAGAGACCCCGATGCCATCACAAGAACAGCTATGCTTTGGACCCCTGAAGGAAAACGAAAAAGAGGCCGACCAAAAACAACCTGGCGGAGGACTGTGGAGGCTGAGATGCAAAGAATGAACCAGAGTTGGGGCACTGTACGAAGGATGGCCACCGACCGAGCAAAGTGGAATCAATTTGTTGTTGCCCTACAAGACGCCACTAGGCGTGATGGCCACTGACTGCTTTGACGGTCGGCGGCTAAGGATCAAAGAAGAAGAAGAAGAAGGTTTTCTAATTTTTCATTCATTCAATACACGCCCACAGTGGCCACTAACTTTCACACTTACCGATCGTTGAAGTCGGCATTCCTGGGAATAACAAAAAAATCTATCAAGTACTCAAAATACTCTTAGTCTTTTTCTTCCTTTTTCAGCCCCAGACTAGCGGGTTTTTCGTTCAGCTATTTTCCCATAGTCGCTGAAAATCGAAGCCTTAGTGTCTTTTTTTTTCCTAAAGAATATATTGGTCCCGTGGGGTCTCGCCGCTGGTGGCTAAGAGACTTCTATGGCGTGATGAACACAGAGTGATGGTAAATGCCGACCAGTGAGTTTTTCCTTTCGGGGGTTAATCCAGTAGAAAAAAACGTTTTCTGTCAGTTGTAAAATAATGATATAAATTCTGCCACAGCAGAGCAGTAATCATTATAGAATCACTTCTGGCAATGTTCTTCTCCAGTTATACTTAAAAGAATTGATTATGATTAAAGTTCTTGGTTTGACTACTCTCATGAATGGAGAAGTGGACCGCATATGGGTCACAACACGAAATTTTTTTATTTGTTCACTAATCACTGGATGGTGTAAGAACCAAAGTCAGTAGGACCCTATGAAATGCTAGGACGCAAAGGTATTGTCCAGCCGCAAAACACAAGAAACTAGAATTTAATTCTCCACGTATTTCTGTAGGAAGTCTGATAAATTATGACTCCGAAAATGCGCGCTAGACCATTCCAGAAATCTTGATTAGCAGACTGACCACTGAGTTAGATGTTCCCGACTATATTTAAAATGGCCATTCTTTCATCTCCTGTGCGGAGTTTAACACCTCTGTAGATCGTTCGTTCAATTCCTGATATCAAATTAAAAGAATTCCCCCTACAGAACCTACGTACATTCGTTTCTCTACGAGCGCGATCAAAGTTCGTTTCCCCTTAGGTGCGCCGATTCGCTTCTCTGGAACGCGATCAAAGGCTTTAGCAGTCAGTGTGCGCGGTCACGCCCATCGATTTACCCTTAACGAACCGTTCTCTCTTTCTAGAACTACAAGCTGACGTGATGGCATGATCCAACTCAGGTAAAACGTCCCACTTTTTAAAGAGATGACATTAAATTACACAACCCTACCAAACATTTTACTCTTGATTGTACATAAATGAGGCCTGCTCAATCCAAATATCACATTTACTTGTCTGTAGCAGCTCTAGTTTTTGAGATACAGACATTTTTGTATTTCATTAATACAGGGTGACCCAAAAAAAAAAAAAAAAAAACGGGCCCGCGCTCGCACTTTTTGTGCGCGCACGAACCCGTTTTTTTTAGGTCACCCTGTATTATTTATTAAACTTCTAACAGAGAATGGCATCATCTTCAAGAAGAGCATGTTTTCTTTCACCGCATTTATTTTGTTATATTTGTGGAGAGTACACTTTCAAAGAAGAACATAGGAAGCATATTACTGTTTTTGTGAAAAAGGCATACTTTGCTTACTTTAAAGTAAAACTAGAGGTGACCAGGACAAGTCTTGGGCTCCTCATATTGTTTGCAAAACATGTGTTGAACACCTGCGACAGTGGACTTGTGGGAAAAGAAAATGTTTAAAATTTGGAATTCCAATGGTTTGGAGAGAGCCCAAGAACCACTATGATGACTGTTATTTCTGTGTTGTGAATATTAAGGGAATTAATGGGAAAAAAATCACAAAAAGTGGAAATATCCAGATTTAGATTCTGCTAGGCGACCTGTTCCACACGGAGATGACATACCAATTCCAACTTTCAGTCAGATTTCGGATTCCCTGCTAGAAGATGAGATAGCAGTGGCATGTGGAACGACAAGTGACAGTGATAGTGATTTCGAAGATGATTTTTCAGATGCTCAACGCTTCGACCAGCTTGAACTAAATGATCTAATCCGAGATCTATATCTCTCCAAGGAATCTTCAGAACTTTTGGCTTCAAGATTGAAAAAAAAAAAAATTACTGACTGCTGAAACAAAGGTTACATTTTATCGCAGCACAGAGCAAGGTTTTATTCCATTCTTTTGTAAATAAAACAACCTTGTGTTTTGTACTAATGTAGGAGGTCTTGTTAACAAAATGGGTGTAAGTTATACACCAGATGAGTAGCGACTTTTCATTGACAGCTCTAAAAGAAGTTTGAAGGGTGTTCTCTTACACAATGGTAACAAATGTGGCTCAATTACAATTGCTCATTCTACTACAATGAAGGAGGAGTATGCTACAATAAGCACAGTTCTGGAAAAATTGCTTCATAACTGGATGGTTTGTGTAGATCTTAAAATGATGAACTTCTTGCTTGGCCAGCAAATGGGATTTACCAAATATCCATGCTTTATATGTTTGTGGGATAGCAGGGCAAAAGAAATGCACTGGACAAAGAAACAGTGGCCGTTGAGGGATGAATTTAAAGTTGGAGAAAAAAATATTGTCAATAAGCCTCTCATTGATCGAAAAAAGAGTTCTACTGCCACCATTACATATAAAGCTTGGCTTGATGAAGCAGTTTGTTAAGGCACTGAACAAAGATGGTACCTGTTTTAATTACTTATGCAGAAAGTTTCCAGAATTGAGCATAGACAAACTTAAAGCTGGAATTTTTGATGGACCTCAAATTAGAAAGTTAATAAACGATCCAAATTTTATTGATTCCATGAACAAAACAGAGTCCACAGCCTGGTCATCATTTGTTTTAGTTGTGCAAAACTTTCTGGGTAACTTTAAAGCAGACAATTATTCTGAATTAGTTGGAAACATGCTGTCGAGTTTTTGTGAACTTGGATGCAACATGAGCATAAAATTGCACTACCTCCATAACCATTTACATTTATTTCCGGAGAATCTTGGCGACTTTAGTGAGGAGCAAGGTGAAAGATTTCACCAAGATATAAAAACAATGGAAGAGAGATACCAAGGACTTTGGGATGCCCACATGATGGCAGATTACTGTTGGACCCTTAATCGTGACTGTCCGGGCATATCACATTCCAGGAAGTCCTCGAAAAGATCCTTTTTGCGTGTTGACTAAACAAGTGCTAGTGATAAAGTTTTATTACATTTTTGGTAATATATGCACAGTAATTACATATAATATGAATGCAGACTAAAGTCAAAATGCCACTGATAGCACATAACTCTAGGATTGTACATAACAATTGCCTTACTAATATGGTCATTCTTAGTTATCTCAAAAACTAGAGCTGATAGAAAAAAATCTGATTACATTTTTTGAATCAGCAACCCAAAATTACCAAGAACAGCTATAAAATTTAAGGCACCATGTTAAAGCGAAGGTGGTTGTTTAGAAGACCGGACGTTTAGAAGTACAGTAGGTACGCGAATGATATAAGTACACAGAAAGTCTGAGTCACAGTTCCATTACATATAATCTCAACAGCATAGTCCTGGACATCAGTAACAATAGTACAAATACTTGCATAATTAGAATATATAGTACAGTCATCCTTACGTACTGGTAACAACTGCATTCAATGTAAGTGCGGCATTCACCCTCGCACATATATCTCTATGGTATGTATTTAATGTAAGTGCGGCATTCACCCCTCGCACATATATCTCTGTGGTCAGTATTCAATGTAAGTGCGGCATTCACCCCTCGCACATATATCTCTGTGGTCCTACTTTCAATGTAAGGGCGGCATTCACCCCTCGTACATATATCTCTATCTCTGGTCTAATCACCAGGCATCCAAGTTCCTCCGGAACTTAACAGCGCGGGAAAACCACGACGCGCTTAGATTGTCGATACACACAAGCTTTCTATCAAAGCTCCTATTAGGCTTCCTAACACTGGAACAACCAGGGTCTTATAACGTAGATCTCCTATTGGCACGGGAAAGCACACAACGCGCATTCAAATAATAACATATAATGAAAATCACATACACTATTCACATACTCTAAAACACCGACCGTCTCCAACAACGGATGGCCACAGACTCCCCTTTAACAACTCAGTATTCTTCTCTGACACGTATGCTAACTTCATTCACTTCGCACGCTTTTCTCATGTCCTGTAAACCTCAATTCACACATGAACGCCCCTGAGTATTCTTCAACCATACTCTACGTGCTTCTAGCAGTGAACTTTTGAATGTCACATTCCAAGCTTGCATACTTCAATAATAATACACTCTAAACAGAGTTACTCCTTTCTCTACCCACACACATGTATATACACGTTATGTATCTCATGACCTTAACCTACTTACTAACAAACTCCAGCCCCGTACACCAAAATCCTTAACACCTAACTCTAACTTCGAATATGACTTAACAGTTCACACCAACCCCTGGGGGAAAAAAATGATAACATCATTTTTTTTCAAACATTACATCAAACCAAAGTGTGAGGTCGGTGAAATATGTTAAGTCATACTAAACAACAAAAGAGGGATGGAAATATATTGGTGAACCAAAAGGTTACCACATTAACAGTGGCACAGGAAGGGTGATGTAGGCTTTGCCTTAGCAATCATACTCTACTGGCAAACCAAACACAATTCCATCCTATACAACATTAAACTGTGTTGGATGCAAATCTAACAATGTGTGCCTCAATTAATATATTAACCAAATCATAAATGGATTCACCATACAAAAATACATATGTGAACCAAAAAGTACATCAGCACCGTTCATTAACTAACATATTTATATTATAAGTTAACACTTACAATTTATCAAACTAACACAAATGTTTAATAAATATTAAACAATCTATACTAAATGCTGCAGTCCATCTGTAAATTCATTTCTCGATTGCTTCAAATCCAGAGTAAAGGACTGATGTCTAAGAAGAAGTATCGGTGAGCAAGCCTGCAGATGACCACACATCAGCTGCTGTAATGATAGACCATTCCACCAACAACACTGGTATCTCATGGCATAGCATACTTTCCTATGGATAAACAAAATTAGGCAAGAATAAAATCATTTGCCTTGGAAAATTTGTATCACATTATGCCACATTACATACCCTTCTATGTCCACCCCATTCCACTAAACATTCCCAGTGGGGTGACAAAATATTCAATTAAGGGATGATATACCCATTTCATATGTCTTCGTGATTAGCGGCCTTAGACACTACACCCTGTACCTCCGAATTAAGCTTTACTACTTTAGTTAATGAAATAAGTCAATCTAATAAGTCTGTTGCTGTCGTTTTGACGGTTTCATAAGACGTAAATCTATTTAATACTTTTGACGATCGAAGGTAGAGAACTATATGTTAACTCTCTGGGACAGGTTGATTTCGGGTTACCTTCCCTGTGTTTATTCTTTGTGGTTGATCTGTCTTAATAGGGCCGGTTAACTGTTCTCAGATCTGTTCTGTCTACGCATGCGCTAGTTTTTAGCGCGAACCGAGAAGACTTCCGTCTGGGAGTGATGAGCTGTTTTTCTGACTGGACAAGATGTCCGTTGTTTCTTCTCTGCATTATCTGGGGGAAAGATAGTCTTCAGTGTAACTGTGATCTTAGTGATTCTCCCCATACTTTCCTCCAGATGTAACAGTCCGTTGTAACAGTCTAGTGTTGCGTTGTAGAAACAGATTAGTATAGCCCCATCAACTGGGCACCTGATGTAACACTCTGTTTTGCCGACTGTTTATTACCAGATGTTAAAGTCTGTTTGCTCGTGTGAATTTTGGTATTTGTACCATGTTGAAGTGTCGCTGAGTAGAAGTCATAGATGTGGTTAATGCAGATGACTTTCTCTTCAACATTTATTACAGCAATAGTCCGTTGACGGACAACACAGTCAGTAGAACAAGGAACATGGACATTTCATGTGTAGTAATGCATATAACCATCGAGCATAATCAACCCTGCATAGCTCGTATGTATGATGCTAGTAACGTTGTCTTGATAATATATATATTCTCATACTGTAGCTCAGAGCCCCTGACTAAACGCGTCAGGTAGTCTTGTGACAAATATAATTGCTTAATATCGAAGTCTGTGAACTTGTTGATAAAGTCAAGACTTCATCTGGCTTCTCCCGCCAGACACTTCTTCTTCTGCTCAAAGATATAGGCCGTAATGATGAACAACTGTGTATTTTCATAGGCAGGCATTATCTTCCGTGCCGAAACATACCGCCATAATGCGGGTTTCATATAAATATACGTTCATTGTGCTTCTGTAAAGTAATTCGACGAATAGACTTAGTTAGCTACGTAAAGCACACATAATGGACTCTGGATCCCAAGAACTGTGAGCGCTACTCACAGGTTCATACTAAATGTTCTGCAATCTTGGCATAATAATAAAGTTTATTTTACCTTGGACAGAATCCGAGAAATACACAAATAACCACTGTCGTCATTCTAGACGAACAGAATAACTCTGGGGAGAATCACTAAGATCACAGTTACACTGAAGACTATCTTTCCCCCAGATAATGCAGAGAAGAAACAACGGACATCTTTTCCGGTCAGAAAAACAGCTCATCACTCCCAGACGGAAGTCTTCTCGGTTCGAGCTAAAAACTAGCGCATGCGTAGACAGAACAGATTTGAGAACAGTTAACCGGCCCTCTTAAGACAGATCAACCACAAAGAATAAACACAGGGAAGATAACCCGAAATCAACCTGTCCCAGAGAGTTAACATATAGTTCTCTACCTTCGATCGTCAAAAGTATTAAATAGATTTACGTCTTATGAAACCGTCAAAACGACAGCTTCTTCTTCTTCTTCGATCCTTAACCACCGACCGTCAAAGCAGTCAGTGGCCATCACGCCTAGTGGCGTCTTGTAGGGCAACAACAAATTGATTCCACTTTGCACGGTCGGTGGCCATCCTTCGTACAGTGCCCCAACTCTGGTTCATTCTTTGCATCTCAGCCCCACAGTCCTCCGCCAAGTTGTTTTTGGTCGGCCTCTCTTTCGCTTTCCTTCAGGGGTCCAAAGCATAGCTGTTCTTGTGATGGCATCGGGATCTCTTCTGAGAACATGACCAACCCAGCTCCAGCGTCTGCCAGCTATGATGGTATGCATGTCCTCTTGCTTGCTACGAGTAAGCAGATCTTGGTTGGTGATGGTATTCGGCCAAAAGATTCGGTGAATTTTTCTTAGGCATGTTGTGTGAAAAGAGGACAATTTTAACATTTCCTTCTCTGTGACTCTCCAACATTCCGCACCATAGAGAAGCACAGAAAGCACGCAACTCTGGTATAATCTTAATTTTGTGCTTGTGCTGTATTGGGAGGACTTCCAGATGTTATTTAGGCTAAAGAAGGCTGTTCTTGCCTTATTCATTCTGATGTTAATGTCTTTGCCTGCCCCACCGTCTGGTGTTACTATGCTTCCTAGGTATGTGAAGGTATCTGTCTGTACCAGTTGCTGATTCCTTACTGATATGGGCTCAGGGTTGCTCACATTGAGCGTCATGACCTCAGACTTCTTTAAATTGATGTTCAAGCCCACCTGCTGGCTAAATTTATTGAGTCTATCCGTTTTTTCCTGGACGTGTTGATGTGAATGTGCCAGCAGTGCAATGTCATCTGCATATTCCAGATCTTCAAATGTTGAAAATGTAGTCCATCTTATTCCTCTTGGACTGCCCTCCGTTGTCTGGCGCATCACCCAGTCTATGACTGTTAAAAATAGAGTGGTTGATAAGGGGCATCCCTGTCGTACTCCTGTCCTCACCTCGAAGGTCAGGTTGCTCCGCCCAACACCACACGCAAAGCCGGCATAGAGGCCCTTTATGATTGACACCATGCAGCCTGGAACTCCATAAGCCCTCAGCACCTTCCATAAACTGTCCCTATGTATGCTGTCAAAAGCCCCCTCAAAATCAACAAAATTTATGCAAAGCTGTCCTTGCCATTCCGAGCACCGCCCTATAATGTTCCCGAGAGTGAATATATGGTTTACACATCTTCTGTTCTTTCCAAATCCTGCCTGCCCCTTCCTCAGCCTGCAGTCCACTGCCTTTGAAACTCTCTGTATAACCATCCTGCCTAGTATTTCGCTGGGAACTGAGAGAAGAGTGATTCCTCTCCAATTATTGCAGTCTGAAAGATCTCCCTTCTTGGGCAATTCGACAATTATTCCCCTGTTCCACTCCGATGGTGCCGTCCCCGTGTTCCACACTTGTGCAAATAGTGGTTCTAATAGTTCTGCTGCTAGCTCAGGGTCTGTCTCAAACAGCTCTGCATTTAAGTTATCATGGCCCGGAGCTTTACCGTTCTTTAACCCTTTGACCGCCGTGATGACCTCTTCCCTTCGCGGAATGTCTGTATTTACATCTAGATCGCTTTCAGCCTCAGGAACATTCAATTGTGTCTCTGGTATTTCCTTGTTCAGAGTTTCTCTGAAGTGCTCTGCCCATCCCGTCTCCCGTCCCTCCGCTGTCCTGATGAGATTTCCTTGCTTATCTCTTACTAATGTAATACTGTTTGCACCCCGTTTTCCGCCGATGAACTTAGTTATTTCGTATACTGTGCTCCGTTCATTTCTCAGCGCCGCCCCCTCCGCCTGCCCCACAAGATCGCCCAGGAAATTCCCCCTGTTGGCTCGGGTCTGGCGTTCAACTTCCCTGTCCAGCTGACTGCACCGTTCGCCACATAGTTGCCCCAACCTGGGGGACCTCACTTCCGTTCTCTCTCCTTTCATTTCCCTTCTCATCCCCATGGTGTTTAGTGTTTCTGGTGTTATCCAGTCTTGCCTCTTCCTTTCCTGGCATCCCAAGCACGATTTGCCACTTTCCTTATATATTGCTGAAATGGTGTTAAAATTCTGGTCCACATCATCAGCCAATGTCTTTTCCTGGCTTTTGGCAAATTGATATCGTTTCTTAATGTCGGCCGCAAACGCTTTTCTGGTAAGGGGGTCCTTCAATTTGCTGATGTCAAACCTTTTCTGTGTAGTTACAGCCGGCCCAGCCCTTCCCAGTTTCACTTTCAGTTTTGCTACCACTAAATGGTGATCGCTTCCCACATCTGCACCTCTTCTTACCCCCACATCTTGCAATGCATGTCTCCATCTACCGTCAACCATGATGTGGTCTATCTGGTTTCCGTCCCGACCATTTGGCGATTCCCATGTCAACTTGTGAATTTCCTTATGTGGGAAAAGTGTTCCTCCAACGACCAGGTTGCTAATGCTACAGAAACCCATTAGCCTATCCCCACCCTCGTTCGCTATTCCGCTGCCGCACCTCCCCACTGCTCTTTCACCGCATGTACTGTGTGCACCAACTCTCGCACCGAGGTCTCCCATTACTATAACAAGATCACATCTAGGTGTGTCCTCCATCTCCCTCTGCAGTCGCCGATAGAACTCATCCCCGACCTCCCCATCGCTATCATTCGTTGGTGCGTAGCATTGTATTATTGTAGTGTTGGTGAATCTCCCTCTCAATCTCAATCGTATCAGTCTGTTGTTGATGGGTTTCCATTCCAGTAATGTCCTTTCTATCCCTTTCTGTAGAATAATGGCTACGCCTTCACTGTGCTGTCCATCCTCTCTTCCAGAGTAAAGTACTGTTTCTCCTGTTGCTGTTTTAACTTTTCCTGCCCCTGTCCATCTGCTCTCGCTTATCCCCAGGATGTGCAACCCATAGTTTCTCACTTCTGCCGTGACCTGTCTTAGTCTACCTGTCTCGTACATTGTCCTGACATTCCAAAATCCTATTCTTGTATCCTGTTTTGCGGTCAGGACATCCGTTTTCATGTCAGTGGCTTCCTTTCGGCTTTCACCACTGACAGTCATACGAGCCACAGACTCCGAATGTCCATCCCGCAGCAAAGTTTGTTCATTTGATGTTGTTTCCGTAACTTCATTATTTTTTTTACATAGACAGGGGAGTCAGCCCTATGCTAAAACCCCCAACCTGGAGGACCAGGGTACCAGCTTTTGTCTGACCCCTACCCACACAGACCAGTCCAGCTTGGTTGAACCTAACACACACACATAAGTGACGACAGTTAGACGCAGAGACGTGAAAACTTTAACAATGGAATATAGATATTTTGGGACGAGCTGACCGACACAGTTGAATAAGTTTATGTAAATTTTATTTATCATAAGAAAATTCACCACAAGCCATAAATTTGAATATCAATCACATATAAATACACATAAGTTAATGAATTACTAAAAGAATAGACCCATAGGTGTAATCCTTTACCCCTCTGTTGAGCCCACGATCCCGTTAGCAGAAAAGTTATAGCCCCAAAGAGTCACAGATTTATACTCTACGGTCAAGGATTTCCCTCTATAGTTAAGAACAGAGTTGATATATTAACCTATTCTAAGAGGAAAACATCATTAGCAATAACTTGCATAAAGAAAACACAAAGTGGGTGCATAAATTATACCAAAAGGGAATCACTCACTCCTGTTTTCTCTCTGTTCATTCACCAGTGGCCACTGACATTTTTTCTTACCTATGACTCGATGTCTTTCACCTTCAGGCGCAAACTTTAGGACACACACACTCAGTGAATCCGTGTTCTTTTTGATAAAGAGAACCCCAGCTCTGCAGATACAGGTTTCATCCAATGTTCCAGGGAGCGTTCACTTTTCAATTATATTTTAGGATTACTGGTTTATGTCTCTTGAATCAGTTCAGGTAAGAATTTTTAAATGGGCTCACAATGTCAGAATCTCGAGGTTTCCAGTACTTAGGAAATGACAGGTTGGTAACTTCTCTCAATATAAAATTATTGGTCACACCACAATTGGTCAAACGTCGGAAATGTTACTGTTTGTAATTGTTCTCGCCAGGGGCTGAAAGTACATGAGATTTAGGGAAGAAATATAATCTGGCTCGATAGGCCCAGTTACATCATTTAGTCTTAAAGTTCGTGAGATGGGTACTCTGTCTCCTTCTGGATGCAAACACAATGCCAGACAGGTGTTAACTTGTAACCCACGTATTTAAGTACAAAAATGTTTCTTCTAGGTTATTCTCATATATACTGAAAAACCGCTGGTAGATTTAGGGTTTGACCCAAATACTGTATAAGGAAGAGAAAAACATAAATACTCAACCCTAATAATATACACAATCCTACGCGTAAATAGAATATGTTCACTACGGTTATATAACTTAAATCAGAAACTATAAGCTTAGCGCTTGTCTCATCGTTTAAAACTTCCGTGAAATAAATTCTAGTCATTTAGAAGAATCAATCATCATGAATTAGAAATACATAAGTATCTCGTAAATACTCAATGATGAATCAGTGCATTTACCAATCAGGGAAAAGTGATAGACACTGGTCTTCCTATTATCCCTATCGAGAACGAATTAACACGATTCGATCTCTCATCAAAGAACTTAGCTAACCGCCATAAAATGCGTTGCTAAATCAGAAAGGAAATGACAAAAGTATGAATTTCTAACAATCTAGCGTATGCCAAAGAAAGGTAAAAGAGCGAAAGAAAGGTAAAAGACCAGTGTAGAATAAAGAATAGATATCTGAAATCTATAAATCATAATATCTCTGCCACATCTTGCTTGAGTACAAATAGTGAGGGCCCCTGATGATATTAAAGAGAATCGATAAGGGTTGCCCATTTTCATCTGTCACAGTAACCAAGTCTAGGGAGTGGTCAGAGCGAAAATATAGGGCATAAAATATGTCAAATAATAGACGGTGAAGGAGAGAGAGAGAGAGAGAGAGAGAGAGAGAGAGAGAGAGAGAGAGAGAGAGAAGGGCGCAAAAGTACATGCAAAAAACGTTTTGTGACACATGAAGACATTGTAAAACTGTCATTACACCATGAAGTCATGGTAAAACTATAGTTACACCAGTAAGTCATTAAGGCATTTTAAAACTATAGTTACAACAGAAAGTCATTAAGACATTGTAAAACTATAGTTACACCAGTAAGTCTGTTCTGAGGCTTCAGAAGAAATAGACATATATCTCTCTAGGTTTGAATCCTTAGCAGCTACATATGGCTTGGAGAGAGAGAGATACAACGTGAAGCTATCCCAGAATCTTAGGGGATCTGCTTATGATGTGTTTCTCAAGATGCTGTCACAGATGGAAATAGTGCAGAAGTCATCATCCACTTTTGCCCCTCCCCATCTAGTTTATATTTTGTCACAAATGGAAATAGTGCAGCAGTCATCATCCACTTTTGCCCCTCCCCATATAGTTTATATTTTTTTGCTACATGAACGAATGATTCACCAGTGCAATTAACACGTGAGCCATCTGGCAATTAAGCCCTATGTGAAACAGAGAGCGAAGCGTGGAGCATGGCGTAATAGATTCTTTGATCATGGGAATACGATATTCAGTCTGAGACGGACCTTGGATTGTAAAACTTTCAAGGGAAGTAATTGCGGAGCTGATATTCGGCAAGGCGGAGATGATGAAAGTCGAGCCAGAGAGGCAGAGGCGGAAAAGGTGGTAAAATTACCTTTGATTCAAGAATCGAACGTCAAATTGGGTTGGGTCTGGCAGTAGCTGATACTTTCGCATTAAAGAGCGATAGAACGGAATTTATCAATATATACCATGTCTCTCCGATAGCCATGATCAGTTGTTCAGAAATCTATCTGAAACTCACTAGCTCGTTATCTTAAGATCTCTCGTACAGAGTAAAAATTATTAGATTTTCGTGGAGTGTTCCATTTTTCTGATTGCGGTAATTTATATACTAGCTTTTAAGTGATTTAGTGTGTTTAACGTTTTCATTATATTTCACTGAGATTTTCTGTGCTAATTAAATAACTTATAGCTAAATCTTTTTCAGCCGTAAAGTGAATTTAATTGCTCGCTATTTTCCCAGTAAGAGATGTTTTATAATTGACAGTACATACATTAAATAACTGTCTACTGACGGTATATGTTATTTACGAATTTTTTAAAATGACTAGCGTTCATATCACGCGTTTAAAAAAAAAGAACGATAGGATAAGCTAGACACGTGTATTTTAAAATCTAATTTATAACAGAGTGGTGAAGAGGTCCTATTTTAACTTGTGTTAGAGATGATATTGATAATTTGGTTAAATGTTTATATTTCTTTTCCTGAAATCTAGGCTCATCAACCTGAGTACTAGCGGTTTTTTCTTATGGTCATATGAACTTATGATCATACGAACATATAATATTATAAGCATCCAAGAATATTTAATATTGATGAGCTTCTTGCTGTGACCTGTGCGGTCCAATTTTCCTCATTTTTTTCATGAGAGAAACCAGAATAGAAACATTAAATTATAATATTAACTGGACCAGAACTATTACCAGATTTACTTACATCAATCTCATCAGCCAGCTGTGGCGACGTATATTGTCAGCAACATTTGTGTAACTTAAACCTAGCGTTTCAGCCACCAGAGGCTAGACAACCCAAGAACCATATATATGTTCTATTTATATCTACACCGGCGATCACCACGCATGAACCTTACTACAACCAACTGAAGGCATAGATAACTTATTGTATCCAGGACAAATTAAATCACTGACTCTAGCGACTCCCGTGAAATTTGCAGCCAGCAACTACGGCAGTCTGGGGCTGGATTCGGCAAAACTTAAATTTGACACTAAATAATTTTAATTACTTATTAGTGTATTTCCTTAGAATGCCTGCGACAACTACTGGGGTAAGCAAAAGTCTGCAAGTGGCCACTGAATGGGTGTGAATTGAATGAACGGTGAAAGAAACTTAAGTCTTTTTTTTGTTAACATCATAAACTTATGTGGTTTCTTCTTTTTTTTATCTCACTAATCTGAGTAGTCACGGGATAGATTACAGTAGGAACCTATTCTCGTCCCATACTGACTATTTCATAACTTATTGTTAACTTTTGATCTTTTGGGTTAATTGATATGTTGCGTGATAAATTCTCGCAACATCGTTTTATTTCAATATCTATTTTATAACGCAAGGGCAACAACTGCTTGAAATTTATAGTCACTTTTCTCGGTAAGCATTTGTCTTCTCGCGTTGGTATCGAATGCAGTTAAGTTTGAGCTGTGGGTTTTTTGCGCTGGACTGCGCATGACTTGTCTTGCTTCTTGGTCGATCGGTTTCCGCCCACCACTAGTGGAGTGAGCGATTTGGAATGGCGAAAGAGATGCCTCGTTGAAGAGGGGATCTCCGCTATTTTTTTGTTCTGTCAGGGATGTGTAGTCCTCTTATGGATATTTCGTTTATTCGGGATAATACCTCTAGTGTATTTGCACATGCCGGGAGGCGTGATATTTCTGTATTTCTTGAAAGCAAGGTAAATTGATATTTTCATTAACTCTATCGATTTTTGGTCGTGAACGATTTCTGGTTCATAGCCTGTCTTCGAAAGTCGTCGTCACGAGATGTTTTCCTAGCTCACATGTCGCTGTATTGTGCTGCATCGGTTGATGCAGGTTCCAAGGACCATTACTTGCTACTTTGTTAAATGAACTAGGTTTGAAAAACCTTTATTATCTAGAGGATATTTTTGAGGACATTATTTATACTTCGGCAGACGTGTCTGTCTTGCTGAAGTCAAACTAAGGAGAGTGAACTGATCTCATACATCTGGTTATCTCCTGGCTGTTATAGAAAGGGATGGAGTTTTTCACCTGACTACATTTACAGCACTTTGAAATATAACATGCATCTGACTCATCATTGTAATGCTGTCTACCGTCTATTGCTGTATTGAATGTTGCTGTGACAATGACTGTTTGATGTGCCTACATATTCGCGTAACCATTTTGTCACTGTGGCGTCCACAATAAATAATGAAGAAAAACGTCAACGGCTGTTACAAGAATCATTGACTTTATACGTCGTGAGTTTACTGACGTCCTATGTGGATTGCCCTGTTATTTTTGTATGAACATTGTTTTGACTGAACACATCTGCACACCACACAAAACCAGACATGCGGATACCATCCATCATCATATGGCATCACGCATCATTTGGTGGCCATAAGCTGGTTTGATTCTGGTACCAGCAAACACGGGGTCCCTTACCCACTTCATTTTCAACAAGAATTCATCAGCATCCTTCAAGAAATTAACATTCTTCAATACAGTCAACATCTTCAAAATTTTCAAAGTACTCGGCGTTGCCCGGTAAAAGTCAAAATTTCAACTTTTTGACGGAAACAAGAATTTGACAGTACCCGGCGTTGTTACATGTTGCCGGATAACTCGGACTGCTGTTATCTTTTACGCAAGTCAAGCAAGTTGCTGCTGTCAAGGTTCCAGTGCTGTCGTTTTTGTGAAGGTCAAGTGCCGGTTGAAACGGGTTGTTTTCTGAAGAAGGCCAAGTACCGATTTCCATCAACTTACTTTTGGATTAGAAGGTCAAGTGCCGAAACAACTCAACACACAGTATTTCAGAAGCTCTTGTACCATCGTGTTAGCAGTGGAAGCAGTTCAGATGTGCCATCATCGTTGGAGCTTCGCTCTTTAGGACGTTGATTGACATCCGTTTTTTCTGCTGTTCTACGATTGGAAGCCTATAAGTTAAGTGGCCTGTTTGTATGTAAACTGTGCCCTTATACTTCTGCTGAGTCTTCTGTGTATCATCTCATTCTATATGTTATATGTTTATATGTTATTCGTATATTTATATGTTTATATTTCAGCGGGTTCTCGGTTGGGTGGTGTCTCCGTTAGATTATGCCACGTCATAGAGGTCGTCTATTGTGAGCGTTTTCTGTAAGGTTTGCAAATTTCCAATACTGGAATTTGCTAAGCGACTTCTGTTGCTATTTATGTTAGCTGTGATGACATGTTTTAATATTGTTTTCGTTATTATTTCGCATTCTTTAGTTTTGTTTTGATTTGTTTGTATTTGTTAGCCTACTCTTGTCTATAATTTAGTTTCATACAACATTTTTGTTTATACACTGTGGTGTCATGTATTTTGTTTAATTCTATCGCAGATATCGTCACATTTTTTTGTGATATTTCATTAATTTCTGCTTTATTTTTAGTTGATTTCTGCGAAAGTTTTTGTATTGTTGCTGATCTTTGTTATTGTTTACATTGTTATTGTTTACATTGTTTGTATTGTTTACATTTTCAATGTTTACATTCTGCATGTGTTTACATAGTCATTGTTTACAGTTATAGTAATTAGTTAATGGGCTATGCTAATGCACTGTTACTACTACACTGATGATAAATGAATGATGAATAGTGTCGTGCACTATTGAATGAGAAGTGCACTTATGATCAAGAATTGATTGTTGGTATTTCATATACAAGTTCTTTGATTGGAGACTTGTTTCCCACAGAGACTGGGATAATATAATGTGATGTGAATATACAAGTGCTTAATTAAGACTTGTTATACTTAGGTTTGAAATAAATTAGTTAATTATTTCAGGTTTTGGACTCATATGTTAGACAACATGTCTACATTTGAGCACTTTATTGAGCAGGGTAAATTGCTTGGCAAGACTGGTGATAAGTTAGAAGAATTTGCAACTGCTCGATATGATAAAGCAATGGAAGCTGAACAAAAGAAACTGCAGATGGAAGCTGAACAAAAGAAACTGCAGATGCAGGTGGATGAAAAGAGATTCCAAATGGAAATGGAAAAACAAAAAAGGGAATCAGAAGCTGAGGAAAGAAAACTCCAGCTAGAAGCTGAGAATAAAAGACTTGAAAAAGAGGCTGAGAATAAAAGACTTGAAAAAGAGGCTGAAAATAAAAGACTTGAAAAAGAAGCTGAAAATGAAAGACTTCAAAAAGAGGCTCAGGCTGAGGAAAGAAGATTACAGAGAGAGTCTGATGAGAGGAAAGAGAAAGCAAAAATGGAACATGAAGAAAAGGTCTTAGCTTTAGAGTTGGAAAAATTGAAATTGACGAGCATGAGTAATGGTAATGATTCAAACAAGGGTTCATCTTCTGGTAAGGCTAATAATGATACTTTTAAGATTAAGTTACCAACATTTAGTCCTTCCAGCGATGACATAATGTTCTATCTGGACAGATTTGAACAAGCATGTACAGCTCATAACATAGACAAAGCAAAATATGTTTATCAGTTATCAGGGATACTGACAGGTAAAGCTCTAAGTATATTAAATATGGTGGATGAACCTGACAAGAACAATTATGAGGTTGTCAGGGCCGCTTTGTTAAAGAAATATCAGCTTAACGAAGACGGCTATCGTCTACAATTTAAAAACATGTTACCTGAAAATGGAGTTGAATTCTCCGAGTTTATTGCAAGAATACGCATTACTTTCTCACGATGGGTTGAACTATCTAAGACGGAAAAAACTTATGAAGGACTTATGGACTTAATACTTAGAGACAAAGTGATGTCGTCTGTCAATGAGTCTTTCCTTGCTTTCCTTCATGAACGTAAACCTAAAACAATAAAAGAAATGGAAGATTTCTGTTGCCAATACGTAACTGCGCACCCACACATAACCATGGGTAACTCTAAGGTGAAAGAAGGTTTACCAGTTGCTTCGGCAGCTCCGTATGGCCAAAACTTTGCTCGTAGATTCCAACAAAATTTTGATAGAAAGAGTAGCGGTAATTTCTGTCAAAATCATGGAAATCAATTTCATGGTGATTCTTCTTCGAAGAATTGGAGACAACCTGATAGTACTCGTTACTATCACCCTAATAATTATAAGCATTTCAAAAGAGGATATGGTAATAGAGGTTATTCCTGCCGAAGACCTCAGAACCAAACAAATAGATGTTCGCATCAATGTGAACATGATAGTAATCGTGGAAACTGGAATTCGAACCAGGATAACAATTACAATAGAGACAATAATAACTGCAGAGATAATAATAACTTTGATAACTTCAGAGGTAATAATAGTCGGGGTAGATCTCAACACAAAAAAAAGAGATATCAGCAGGCTAATGCTGTACAACAGGAAACTGAGGGAGCCTGTAATCATGTTGTTGATAGTAAAAACTTTGACGCTGTCACTGGTTCTGCTTTTGACTTTGAGAGAGCAAACAAATGCCCCCAATGCAGTACTTTATTCGAACCGGGTACCATAACTACTTTGAGTTGTGGTCACCCACTTCCCGCTCTTCCTGCTGCTGTTGCGCATGACGGGAGGGGTTCTTTAATCCTACATAAGGGTCTTGTTAATGATACTCCGGTCTCACTACTTTTCGATTCCGGATGCACCACTATTGGTGTTAGACAATCGCTTGTAGATCCATCTTGTGCTACAGGAAGGGTTATTAAATGTGTCACATTTGGCGGCACTCTAGAAAAATATCCTACTGCTGTAATTCACATTGCCACTCCTTTCTTTACTGGAGATGTGCATGCTTGTCTCTTACCTAATCCTATTGCGGACCTTATTATTGGTCGTATTCACGGAGTTAGGGAGTGTACCCCACAGCAGATTGCTGCTTGGGAAGATAATAACATGCAAGCTACAAATGCAGTAGTTACAAGAGCACAAGCTCTACAAACACCCGAAACTTCACTGAATAGTGATAATGAAGTTGATAGCCAAGATAGTCACTTAGTAATCACTCGTGACTCTTTCATAAAATTGCAAGAAGAAGATCCTTCTTTAAAAAAATTCTTCGTTCTTGCGAAGAAAGGTGATCCGAATCAGGACACAAATAGAAAATCTTGGATTGCAATGAGAAACGGCGTACTTGTACGTATGGTACAAGATTCGACTACGTCGGCACATTCGCAAATTCTTGTTCCCAAGAGCATGAGAGTCCAAATATTACAACATGCTCATGACTCGCAATGTGCTGGACATATGGGTTTTGCCCGTACGAAGTCGAGAGTCCTTGCGGCTTTCTTTTGGCCTTTTGTCAATAAGGACATTCGTATTTACTGCCGATCATGCAAGGTATGTCAGGAGGTCAAATCTAGAGGACCACGACATGCTGCGCCTATCCAGGCTGCTGACATTCCTATTCGGCCGTTTCAGAAAATGGCCATAGATATTATTGGCCCTTTTAAGGTCAAGTCGGCCAGAGGACATCAGTTTATCCTTACATGTGTCGATATGTGCACACGTTGGCCAGAGGCTATTCCTCTTAAGAGCATATCTACTACAGATATCGCAGATGCTCTTTGGTTGATATTTTCTCGCTTGGGGTTCCCCAGAGAAATATTGTCAGACCATGGCACTCAACTCATATCTGACACTATGTCACAGGTAATGTCTACCTTACATATTGAACGATCTCTCAGTAGTATCTACCATCCTATGTCTAATGGGTTAGTTGAGCGTCTGAATAGAACGCTCAAGACTTTGCTTGGTAAGATAACTGAAGATCATCCTCAAGATTGGGACAGGGTTTTACCCGCGGCTCTCTTTGCCTATAGAGAAGTCCCTAATGAACACACAGGATTTTCTCCCTTCGAACTTGTCTTTGGCGCGCGTCCACGCGGCCCTATGTCTTTATTACACGATCTCATCACTGCCGATGATATTAGCGATGAAACTCAATCCTCATATGAGTATGTCATTGCTCTTAGACAAAAGATCATTGAGGCATGTAAGCTAGCAACTGCTTCATCAGAAATTGCTAAAGAGAAGGCAAGGCAGTTTGCTAACAAGAATAGATGTCTACGACAACTTTGTCCAGGTGACAAAGCATTCGTCCTACTCCCCAGTAGGGAAAATAGACTTCTTATTGCATGGAAAGGTCCGTATGCAATAGTCTCTCGGATTTCCGATGTTGACTATGTGGTCGATATTGATGGAAAGCATAAAACTTTCCACATAAACATGCTTTCGGAATTTCACGAACGTCCGGACTATTTGCTGCCTATTTTCCAGGCAACGGATGATGCTCCTGCACCTCACGGTCATTATTCATCCCTGTCTGTCATACAGGATGAGGAATCTACCTTCTCAGATGTCAATCTTCCCCTTCCAGTGGTTCCATTACATTCCACGGAATCTTGGAAAAACGTTTCTGTTTCTCCTAATCTTTCTGGTGACGAACATCGACAAGTCTCGTCGATGTTACAAACATTTCAGGATGTTCTCACTGACATTCCTGGACACACAGATGTCATAGAACATGACATAATTCTTACCGACAATAATCCAATTAGGGTTAGGCCGTATCCTATTCCTATACACTTTCAGTCGCAAGTGGAAAAGGAATTGGATGAAATGATTCAATTAAATATAATTGAACCATCGACTTCACCATATTCTTCTTCCATGGTTATTGTCCGGAAGAAGGATAAGAACATACGAATTTGCGTTGATTATCGCAAATTGAATCAGGTCACAAAGTTCGACGCTGAACCGATGCCTTTGTTAGAAGATCTACTGATTAGACTTTCTAATTCTAGATTCTTCACTAAACTTGACTTGTCTAAAGGTTATTGGCAAGTGCCTTTAGCAGAGCATGCCAAACCTCTTACTGCTTTTTCTACACCTAGGGGTCTATTTCAATGGAATGTTATGCCTTTTGGTCTCATGAACGCCCCTGCCACTTTCGTTCGCATGATGCGTCGAATTCTGTCACATCGTTCGGATGTCATCGCATACTTAGATGACATCTGTCTCTTCAGTGATACCTGGGAAGATCACTATTTAGGGTTATATGACTTACTGTCCACTCTACGTGAGAATAATTTGACAGCAAAACCTTCTAAAGCTTTTGTTGGTTTTGGTGAAATCTCTTTCCTGGGTCATCGTGTTGGTCATGGTCTCTTGAAGACAGAAGACCACAATACGTCCAAAATACTGAACATCTCTGTTCCTAAAACGAAGAAACAAGTTAGGAGTCTCTTAGGTTTAATTCAATTTTATGGGAGATTTATTCCAAATTTATCTTCGATCATGGCACCTCTATCAACATTGTTGAAGAAAGGTTCGCCTAATCTGGTCCGTTGGTCTGAAGAATGCCAATCTTCACTAGACCAAATCAAGAATATATTTTCTTCTCCTCCCATCTTAAGATTACCTACTCTTGATAGGATTTTTGTTCTTCGGAGTGATGCTTCATCCACTGGGATTGGAGCAGCACTGATGCAAGAATATGCAAATACTCTGCATCCTGTTATGTACATTTCTAGAAAACTAAATGCGGCAGAGAGGAACTACTCGGTTTTAGACCGTGAGTTGTTAGCGATGGTTTGGTCAATTCTAAAACTACAAAGATTCCTCCTGGGCGCACATTTCATTCTAGAGACTGATCAGAAAGCTCTTACAGCTATTCAGACTAAGAGTTTGAAGAGTTCGAGATCCACTCGATATGCTATAGCTCTTCAACCTTTTCACTTCACGGTACGAGCTATCCGTGGTGCGGATAATGTGATGGCTGACATTTTGTCTAGATGCCCACATGACTCCAACTAATACTTCTGTCCTATATTTCCATATATTACAGAGTCATAACACACCTATATTTCTACAATAGATTAGCACATCTGTACTTACTTTATATGTACACACTATCGTGCTTTGTTGTCATCTTCTTCTGTTCGTTTTTTAAGATGATAGAGGAGGACTGAGTAGTTAATATAAGGGCCGTTAGTTTACTAAACAGCCACAATTATTAATAATGTATTGTACCTTATGAAGCATATTAGTTATTAATTAGCATTATATTGCTTGTACTTTCTCAGAATGTCATTGTTGAGCTGAGGACTTACCTTACTAGTATCAAGCATGACGAGTTCTAGATTGTGTACTTACCCTCGGAATACCAGAGCATATGTCCTGGATCGTCATGTAGTTTAACTTTACTATGTACTTATGTCATTACATGTCAAAGAATGTACTATTTAAATTTTCCTATCAGATTTGTACATCCATTTTTAAAGACAATATTAGAGTATGCTGTTTAATGATGATTATAGTAACTTGCATACGTATATTGTGTTTACATGCTAACGTGATGTGTGTTGGTGACACCTCCCCGATGTGAATATTTTTTGAGACATATTTATTTTTCTGTTGAGGTATATCCTCACCAGACACTCTATAATTAGCCTATTGTTTGGCAATTTAGTTAATTATCAGCGCATAATTCGTGCGTTTTTGAGCCGCTTATCGCATGCTCTTTGATATTGAAAAAAAAAAAAATATGTTCCACATTTTTTTTTTATCGGGAGGAGGTGGTGATATGTTGCGTGATAAATTCTCGCAACATCGTTTTATTTCAATATCTATTTTATAACGCAAGGGCAACAACTGCTTGAAATTTATAGTCACTTTTCTCGGTAAGCATTTGTCTTCTCGCGTTGGTATCGAATGCAGTTAAGTTTGAGCTGTGGGTTTTTTGCGCTGGACTGCGCATGACTTGTCTTGCTTCTTGGTCGATCGGTTTCCGCCCACCACTAGTGGAGTGAGCGATTTGGAATGGCGAAAGAGATGCCTCGTTGAAGAGGGGATCTCCGCTATTTTTTGTTCTGTCAGGGATGTGTAGTCCTCTTATGGATATTTCGTTTATTCGGGATAATACCTCTAGTGTATTTGCACATGCCGGGAGGCGTGATATTTCTGTATTTCTTGAAAGCAAGGTAAATTGATATTTTCATTAACTCTATCGATTTTTGGTCGTGAACGATTTCTGGTTCATAGCCTGTCTTCGAAAGTCGTCGTCACGAGATGTTTTCCTAGCTCACATGTCGCTGTATTGTGCTGCATCGGTTGATGCAGGTTCCAAGGACCATTACTTGCTACTTTGTTAAATGAACTAGGTTTGAAAAACCTTTATTATCTAGAGGATATTTTTGAGGACATTATTTATACTTCGGCAGACGTGTCTGTCTTGCTGAAGTCAAACTAAGGAGAGTGAACTGATCTCATACATCTGGTTATCTCCTGGCTGTTATAGAAAGGGATGGAGTTTTTCACCTGACTACATTTACAGCACTTTGAAATATAACATGCATCTGACTCATCATTGTAATGCTGTCTACCGTCTATTGCTGTATTGAATGTTGCTGTGACAATGACTGTTTGATGTGCCTACATATTCGCGTAACCATTTTGTCACTGTGGCGTCCACAATAAATAATGAAGAAAAACGTCAACGGCTGTTACAAGAATCATTGACTTTATACGTCGTGAGTTTACTGACGTCCTATGTGGATTGCCCTGTTATTTTTGTATGAACATTGTTTTGACTGAACACATCTGCACACCACACAAAACCAGACATGCGGATACCATCCATCATCATATGGCATCACGCATCAAACCTCCGTTGGGATCGTCTTTTCTTTTCCTTTACCAGAGGGGGAGAACCTATTTGATTAATTTCTTATTTTGTAATTTTGTCTGTAAACCATGATCTAGTGATGTATAGGCTTATTGTTGTGATCTTCTATTGATAATAAACTTTATTAAACCTTTAGTTATCGTGTCGGTCAACCCCTATTCATTTTAAGTTATTCATAGTGTGTTTTCACGTTCGTGCGTATTTGTCACATAATTGTGTGCATGTGAGTGCAGTGTAACTTGTATTTTCGTACAGGGAGAGAAAGTGCGTCTGATTTAAATATCGTCGTCCCAGATAGGCTGGATTAGATAAATTATTCTATCCAGAGACTGTCCTTTCTCTTACACGATCACCTCGTGATAAAACTACTTCTTACCCCCTTACTTTCACATTGTCATCACTATCACCTTTGCTCAGACAGATATAAACATCTATTACCTATCTGATAAAATCTACGACAGATGCCCACGGAAGAACAGAAAAACTACGACATGTTGAAGAAAGCTCTGCTTCAGCGTTTTATGCTCAATGCGGAGACTTTTCCTGGTAAATTCCGTGAGGCGAAACGACAGAAAGATGAATCGTAAAGACAATTTGCTACACGACTAGAAACGTACTTGGAGAAGTGGGGATCTCTCAGCACCTTTGATGAATCTTATGAAGAGTTGCAGGAGATGATTGTCGTGGAGCAGTTCAAGGACTCGCTCACCCCTGACATGAGACGGTTCCTGGAGGAGCATAGAGCCGAAACTCTTGAGCAGGTGGTACTGTTTGCCGATAGGTACCAGAGCGCCCAGTCGGAAGTGAATCCTCCTAAAAGGCGCCACCACGATAGTCACCCCAAGCAGAAGGATCACCCAGATGATAACTCCAAAAGTACGGACAACACAACACACAAAACAGCCCACCAACAGCAACAACAACCACAAGATCACTAGAGGTAGAAACAGTGCAATTCAGCCCAGGGAACTGTAGGATGATATTGTAAATCGTGCAAAACTGACATGCATTTTACACCGGATTGTAAGAAGTCCAAAACCGGCCCTTAAAATGTCGCTTGCCTGATCAAGGGGCCGATATAAAAACATGACCCCAGGCATGTAAACAAAATCATAGTTACCCTTCTATTACTGAGCAAGTAACCGTTGGCAACCACACCATACGGTGCTTGTATGATTCGGGCCTCGAATACTCGGCTTTAGTTTCTCTATCTTTGGTGAAGGCCCACCAGTATACTAGTGAAATTGTAGAAACACAGAGGCCCCGGAATAGTATAAAGCCAATGCGGTTGCGGAAATTGATGTTTCAACCCGATATGTTCCGGGCAAAATCAATGCCGCTGTAGTAGACAATCTTGTCTACCCTCTCATTTTAGGGAGGAAATATGTGTTCCTTGGAGATCCCTCAGGTGACTCCAGGCCGACACACCAGATAGAGAACGCAGGACACGCCTCAGCGGCCCCTGAGTTGTCATTTTTAAACAGCCTGAATATTTCAGAGCTGAAGCAGGTACAAAGGGCTGATCAAACCCTAAAGCCTTGCTTTTACAATTTGTATGATAATTACGCCCATACTACATATTACAGGGAGAAAGGTTTGGTATATAGACGGGTGAGGAATAAGAGACAGCTAGTTGTCCCATTACCCTATCGCACCCGCCTCATGCAAGAAATGCATTTAACCATGCCTCATCCCATTAAAGGTTAATATGCCCTGGTAAAACAGGTCTCATTGAATTACTTCTGGCCAGGTTTGCTACATGATGTTCGACAGTTTGTGCGAGATTGCACTGTTAGCCATAGCCCGGACAACCAGAAGGATAAAACTACGAAGAAAGAGTTTGAGCAGAGTAACCAACAACCAAAGTTGGTGTGGTGAGCTTCTAAATACAATATCTAAATTAGAATATAACAGTATAGTGCATAAAGTCAAGATAAGATAGTACTAAAAATTTTCGGCGAGAATCGTAAGTTGTCGCCTACGCCTTCAGCTTATTATTTGCTAACGCATAAGCCGAACAAAACGGTACCCAATTTTTCAAATTCGTCCTTGACATAAACGCTCCACTTTTTCTAGTTCTAAGAAATATTTGCCTAACTGCATTTGGGGAAAGGAGAGGCAAGGCTAGATAAAACACGCAAATCACGTCTCAAATTGGTTCTAACACTACAACCGACTTGCACGCTTTGCCCTAGGCGGGTTTCCCCAATACGATGAAAAAGTTAGAAATGTGGACACTACGGTCATGGAAACACGTTTAGCTCTTATTGCGAATGACATAAGCTCTCGTATTTAGCTTGAAACTAACATAGAAAAAAGATAGAATTTTGAACCAAGCTACATAGCCCCATAAAAATCGTATATTCGTGTACCTGAAGACTTGCTGACCAAGAATATGTTGTTAGTTATCTAAATAGTCCATTAAATAATCAAATATTGATAAAACAATACATAGAAAATCAGAGATACTGTCAGGTCAAGTCATATCTGCTTAGATTGGATCGCATATTTTTTGGGAAAAAATTAGGTGAAAGCTAGGCTAAGATGGTACGATGCAGGGGATTGGGTGGAATTTGAAGTGAGACGAAATATTATTGGCCGACCTCGTACTAAACATATATCACCCGAGTAACGTAGTAGAAAATTGAATTGTATTTTTGAATGACTTTGTTTACAAGTGAAATAAGGGTAATCATTGGCCAGAGTAGTTGATATTAGGGAAAAAGCATTAGTTGGGGACGCCATTTCTAACAAAATTTTGACACGTAGCGATGAGATCAGGCTTGTGCAGTGAAAACCATATTTCTCAAAAGCCTGGACAGAACGGCAGATCGAAAGTGTGCCAGTCATCGTTCACTATGTATTTCATTGAATGAATGTGGTAAGATTGACTTTATTAACATGTATCTAAAATAAAAATTGAATGTGAAATAATAATATATGTCTGTAAGTGAGTGGGTCTGTAGCCACCATTAGGCAAAGCCTAGAGATTGATCCACCATGTGATAGACTGTCAGAGAGGTGTAAAACTACAAGAAAATATGTATGATTGTCATCAAGGAGCATAACACCTATCCTATTATATGGAAAGATGACAGCTGGAATTGCAGTGGCGTTGTAACTATTAGGGGAGAGGAATACTGGTGTACATTGTCACATCAAAAGATAATGGTGGCATAGGTTGGTATAAAGCTATGACCCTTTTCGTTTGTTTGTAATGTACCTGTACTTAAATGTGGAATAGTATAGTATACTAGGTATAAAGAAGGATGCATAACCTTCACATTTCAGGGTCCTGGGTACTGACGTTAATGTAGTACCAAACGCTTGAGAACTGCTCGATTCAGGACTCTATCTGTATACTTCGAGCCCATGCTAGTGGCCATTGCCTATCAAAAGGTGGAAAAGATTGTCAAGCGAGCAGAGGAAACGTTCTACCTGTATTCTCCTGCCAAGATAAGTTCTTGTTCGGCACCTGGCAGCTCAACTAAAAGAACTAAAAGAACTTAAAAGACTAGAAAGTGATATTAAAGAAAACTGTGCCTAGTATTAATATTTCCACAAGTGACAAACGAAAACAGACATAACTTAAAGGGAGTGATTATAACCAACAACCTATGGTTTAATACCAGTATTACCTCAAAGTAGAAGAATTCAACTACACACTTATATTAGAATAATATTGTATGTATGGACAGAAGATCTACTGTGTTATTGGAATGTTGTAAATGATTCTTTTGATTTCACTTTTGATTGTCAGTCCTGGTTCAAAGTAAATTAGAATCAGGATAATAAATAATTGTAAAAAATTATATTTACACAAATTTCAACCACTGTCTTAAATAAGATAGCCTTTTAAAGTGTCGTTTGTATGTTATTGTTGTAAAACTGTTGGTGGTTGTGGATAATAAACTATTTGTTTGTATGTTTGTTGGTTATTGCACATTTCACTCCACATTCATAACCCTAGACACTACACGAAGTCATTTTATATAATAATATAGATTAATTTTGAATGAGATCAAAAGGGTGGTAGCGGAAAGGTACTCTGGAAAGTGTAAAATACTATTTGTTAAATTCAGGGACCTTCATAGCTGATCTCATTTAATACAATAATAATACATAACAACAATTCATAACATCAAAACCCACCACATATATTGGGGTCTCGCTCCTGGGGATTGAATTTCTCATAATACCAGCTATATAGGGTAGTTCGCTTCTGGGATTTTAAATTCTTAAAATATTATCAATTATATTAGGAATCTCAGAAAGTATAAAACTAAAAGTATTCCTTTTGTGGAAATAAAATAGTGGTTGAGCTATCAGTGCCTGTGGTTGTTCTTGGTTATCATTAGAAATTGTTAGCCATAATTAGAAATTTGTATAGTTAGAAATTTTAAAGGTTGCATAGTACAAATGGCTGATCTGGCAAAGTTTCGATCTGCTGCTGTGCAGACTGCGAAAGAAATGAATATGGAGGGTCAAGCTTTGATCCAATATGTAACTTCAGAATGCGACAAGTATATTGAAAGGGAGGATAGGAAGATAGCTGAAGAGAAGAGGTTACAAATTGAGGCTGACAAAGAAATTAAGAGGCTGCAGATTGAGGCAGATTCCAACGGGCTGATCACCCGTTTGCCAGTCACTTCGATTACGGAAACAACAGCAAATGGATTGATTTGCCGTTGCCCTAAAGACGCCAATAGGCGTGATGGAAAACAATGGCAAAGAAAACCTATCTGCTGTTGCCCTAAGACGCCACTAGGCGTAATGGCCACTGACTGTTTTGACGGTCGGTGGCTAAGGACGGAAGAAGAAGAAGAAGATTGAGGCAGATAGGGAAGCAGAGATTAAAAGGCTCCAGTATGAAGAGAAGAAGTTGGAAGCAGAAGAAAAGAGACAAGCTGCTGAAAGGGAAGCAGAGGAAAAAAGACAAGCTGCTGAAAGGGAAGCAGAGGAAAAAAGACAGGCTGCTGAGAGGGAAGCAGAAAAGGAGGAGAAGAGATTACAGAGGGAGCATGAGCTACGACTAAGGGAGTTAGAATTTCAAGGCCATGCTCCTGAAAATGGTGCCAGCCCCTTTGCCTCAGATGCCACTGCTAGTCAAGGAGCCTCAACCTCAGCTATGGGTTTTCATGTAGATCATTTTGTTGAGAAAGACGATGACATCGAAGGGTACTTAAGTAGATTTGAACTTTTAGCTACTACATATGGGTTAGAGAGAGAGAGAGAGAGGTGGAGCCTCAAGTTATCCCAAGGGCTTAGAGGAACGGCTTATGAAGTTTTTGCCAAGATGAGCAGAGATGACCAAGACAATTACGACATGCTAAAGCAGGCTCTTTTATTAAGATACGAAAAGAACGGAGAATTTTATAGAAAAAATTTTAGGAATGCCAAACTACTGTCGGGTGAGGCCTATCACCAGTTCTCTGCACGGTTAGAGACCTACTTGGAGAAATGGACTGCTCTGGGGAAAACCCAAGATCTTAAGGAAATGATCCTTATTGAGCAGCTAAGAGAGTCCATGGCTCCAGACCTGAGAAAGTTTCTCATGGAACAAGGTGCAGAGAGGCTGGGTGAGTTACTAAATGTCGCTGAGAGGTATCAGGCAGCCCAGGCAGAGGTAGTTGGTAATAAAAAGAAACAGGTAGACAATTTTAAGGCACCTCAAAACTTTAATAAATTTGACCATAGGGAATAGAATAAAGGTAAGCACCAGTTTGATAGGCCACGCAATGACTATAAAAATAAAACCCCACAATTCAATTAAAGGAAATATGATGAAAGAAAACCTTTTAACCAAGGAAAGAGGTATTGTAAAAATTGTCGGATGGACAACCATAACACTGAAAATTGTAGAAGGAAAACTCCAAATTTCGCTGCAATGAAAATGGGGAGAAAGGGAGTAAAGGTCAACCCTACTGAACAACAGGAACCTTACCATCCCCAGTGTGTGAAGATGTAAAATGCAATGGTGTCACCATAAGGTGTTTGTATGATACTGGATTAGATTATGATTCAGTTGTGAGTTCTCACCTGGTGCAGGCAGATCAATACACCACAGAAACAGTGGAGATTCAAGCTGCAACCAAGGACGTAGCGACCATGACACTTCCCGTCGCCAGGATAAATGTGAAAACGCGATATGTGGATGGAATCATAAAAGCAGCAGTGATAAATGAACCAATCTACCCTCTGATATTGGGGTGTAGATATGTCTTCTTGGGGAATCCCAAGAGACCTGTGATCATGGCAACAGTACAGACCAGATCACAGTCTAAAAAGGAGGAAGATAATCCGATAAATACCCATCCAGAGGAGATGAGGAAAGCACAGGCGGAGGATAAGACCCTCAAGCCTTGTTTTAAGAAATTGCCCAAATGTCATACACCTCCAGGCAAGGGAGATTTCTATATGAAGAACAAACTGATATATAGGAAGGCTGGAACTGGATCCAATGGTCACGGACAGCTGGTCATTCCCAATTCATATAGGACTAAAGTGTTGGAGCTAGGGCATGCGATTCCCTTCAGTGGTCATATGGGGATCAGCGCAACAGGACAGCGTATAGCTTGTCATTATTTCTGGCCAGGAATAACTGAAGACATAAAGAGATATGTAAAATCCTGTCCAGAGTGCCAACGGGTAGCTCCAAAGCATTGGACTGCTCCAGCAACTCTAGGGGAAATGCCCATAGTGGGAACACCTTTTGAAAGAGTTGCAGTGGACATTGTGGGACCTCTCACTCGGACCAAGAGGAGGAACAGTTACATTCTGACTCTGGTGGACACTTGTTCTATGTGGGGAGAGGCGGTAGCCCTGTCATCAATCGATTCGAAGCATGTGGCAGAGGCATTACTCACAATCTTCACCAGGTTAGGCTTTCTCAACCAAATCTTGACTGATAATGGCTCTCAGTTCAAGGGGAAACTAACAGAAGAAGTATTCAGGATCTTTCAAGCCAAACACTTTCATTGTAGCCCGTACCATATCCAAGGAAATGGCCAAGTAGAAAGATTTAACGGGACACTCATGTCGATCCTGAGAAAGTTGGCACATGAAAAACCAGATACATGGGACCAATACCTTCCCGCCGCCCTGTTTGCCTATCGGGAGGTACCCCATAGTTCAACCGGTATGGCCCTGGCAACATTGTTTTTTGGAAGGCCAATAAAAGGTCCACTGGAAGCCTTGTTAAGGACATGGACCGATGAAAAGGCAGAAGAAAATATTACCTCATCATATCAATATGTGAACGAGCTGACCACTCGTCTTAAAACTGGCTGGAAACTTGCCAATGAAAATTTAAGATAAGCCAGGAAAAAGCATGCTGCCTATTACAATAAGAAAGCGAAGGATCGAGAATTAGCTGTGGGAGAGAAGGTGCTCCTTCTACTGCCCGGCAGCCATAATAAATTGCAAATTGGATGGCAAGGTCCATATACAGTTCTAGAGAAGGTGTCTAGAACAAATTATCAGATAGATAAGAAGGGGAAAGAGAAAATCTATCATGTGAATCTCCTGAAGAAATATCTGGACAGAGAAAACCAGGAAGAGACACACCTACTGACCTTGTCTGTTGCAATGGAGATGAAAAAGGAACCACTCACCTCTCATGAATATCCTTTACACCCGTGTGAGACCGCTGCACAGGTAAAAATCAGTACGCACTTAACGAAAAATCAGAGGGAGAGAGTTCAACAGGTTCTGGATAATCATACAGATGTGTTAACGGACAGACCGGGGCATACACATTTATTAGAATATGATATGAAACTCATAGACCCAACACCAATCTGTATGAGAGCCTATTCGATCCCGTTCGCTAAGGAAAAAGCTTTGAAGGAGGAAATAGATTATCTGTTGAGAGAAGGGATTATCTCGCACAGTGAATCTCCTTACAGTTCCAGTGTGGTTCTGTTGAGAAAACCCTCTGGAGAACACAGACTGTGTATAGATTACAGGAAACTGAATGCTGTCACAGAAGGTCAGGTGGATCTATTACCTGATACAAATCAGCTGTTTGCCAGGCTGAATAAAGCTAAATATTTCTCTAAAGTGGATCTGAGCAAAGGCTACTATCAGATCCCAGTAAAGCCGGAGGTTAGACCTTATTTAGCCTTTAGCACATCGGAAGGACATTATGAATTTAACATGTTGCCATTCGGGCTGAAAAATGCACCGAGTGTGTTTTCGAGGATGATGAGAAAGTTACTGGATCCCCTGAATAATCCATGCATCACCAACTTCATGGATGATATTCTTATAGCCACAGAAACATTTGACATTAACTCTCTGAATATATTGTTTAATCGACTGAGAGAGACCAATTCGACAGCTAGACCGACGAAATGCTGTGTTGGATGTAAAGAGCTGGAATTCTTGGGACACACAGTACATCAGGGAAACATGACCCCTGACCCCAAGAACCTGGAGAAGTTGAAAAAAGCACCAAGACCACAGACAAAAAAAGATGTGCGATCTTTTGTCTCATTATGTGGTTTCTACCAAAAGTATATTAAAAACTTTAACTCCATATGTGCTCCATTGACTGATTTAACGCGCAAAGGAAATCCTGATAGAATTATTTGGACAGCGCAGTGTGAATTAGCCTACCAAGAGTTGAAGGAAAACTCACAAGCAGGCCCATTTTGAAATTACCTGACTTGAGTCAAGAGTTCATTGTAAGAACAGATGCTAGTAATATAGGTTTGGGTGCAGCTCTATTACAAAGGTCAAATTCATTTGATGGGGAATTAAACCCAGTTGCTTATGCTAGCCGTAAGTTGAACACAGCAGAACGGGGATATTCAACAAGTGAAAAAGAATGTCTGGCGGTCATATGGGCTATAAAGAAGTACCAGATTTATCTTTATGGTAAATCATTTAAGATCCAAACAGATCATAAACCACTTGTGTGTCTGTCACAAGCAAGGCATGAAAATGCTAGATTATTACGCTGGTCGCTGCTCTTACAGCCATACCAGTTTACCATAGAATACATTCTCGGCAAAACCAATGTTGGCGCTGATTTTTTAAGCAGACATCCGTACGACGAACATCAGAGGAGTCACCAGGCATAGGTAATAAATTTATCTATGTGTATTTAAAAGTAGGAACTGACATATGATAGTCTGTTCTAAGTGGGGAGATGTGTGGTGAGCTTCTAAATACAATATCTAAATTAGAATATAACAGTATAGTGCATAAAGTCAAGATAAGATAGTACTAAAAATTTTCGGCGAGAATCGTAGGTTGTTGCCTACGCCTTCAGCTTATTATTTGCTAACGCATAAGCCGAACAAAACGGTACCCAATTTTTCAAATTCGTCCTTGACATAAACGCTCCACTTTTCCTAGTTCTAAGAAATATTTGCCTAACTGCATTTGGGGAAAGGAGAGGCAAGGCTAGATAAAACACGCAAATCACGTCTCAAATTGGTTCTAACACTACAACCGACTTGCACGCTTTGCCCTAGGCGGGTTTCCCCAATACGATGAAAAAGTTAGAAATGTGGACACTACGGTCATGGAAACACGTTTAGCTCTTATTGCGAATGACATAAGCTCTCGTATTTAGCTTGAAACTAACATAGAAAAAAGTTAGAATTTTGAACCAAGCCACATAGCCCCACAAAAATCGTATATTCGTGTACCTGAAGACTTGCTGACCAAGAATATGTTGTTAGTTATCTAAATAGTCCATTAAATAATCAAATATTGATAAAACAATACATAGAGAATCAGAGATACTGTCAGGTCAAGTCATATCTGCTTAGATTGGATCGCATATTTTTGGGGGAAAAAATTAGGTGAAAGCTAGGCTAAGATGGTACGATGCAGGGGATTGGGTGGAATTTGAAGTGAGACGAAATATTATTGGCCGACCTCGTACTAAACATATATCACCCGAGTAACGTAGTAGAAAATTGAATTGTATTTTTGAATGACTTTGTTTACAAGTGAAATAAGGGTAATCATTGGCCAGAGTAGTTGATATTGGGGAAAAAGCATTAGTTGGGGACGCCATTTCTAACAAAATTTTGACACGTAGCGATGAGATCAGGCTTGTGCAGTGAAAACCATATTTCTCAAAAGCCTGGACAGAACGGCAGATCGAAAGTGTGCCAGTCATCGTTCACTGTGTATTTCATTGAATAAATGTGGTAAGATTGACTTTATTAACATGTATCTAAAATAAAAATTGAATGTGAAATAATAATATATGTCTGTAAGTGAGTGGGTCTGTAGCAACCATTAGGCAAAGACTAGAGATTGATCCACCATGTGATAGACTGTCAGAGAGGTGTAAAACTACAAGAAAATATGTATGATTGTCATCAAGGAGCATAACACCTATCCTATTATATGGAAAGATGACAGCTGGAATTGCAGTGGCGTTGTAACTATTAGGGGAGAGGAATACTGGTGTACATTGTCACATCAAAAGATAATGGTGGCATAGGTTGGTATAAAGCTATGACCCTTTTCGTTTGTTTGTAATGTACCTGTACTTAAATGTGGAATAGTATAGTATACTAGGTATAAAGAAGGATGCACAACCTTCACATTTCAGGGTCCTGGGTACTGACGTTAATGTAGTACCAAACGCTTGAGAACTGCTCGATTCAGGACTCTATCTGTATACTTCGAGCCCATGCTAGTGGCCATTGCCTATCAAAAGGTGGAAAAGATTGTCAAGCGAGCAGAGGAAACGTTCTACCTGTATTCTCCTGCCGAGATAAGTTCTTGTTCGGCACCTGGCAGCTCAACTAAAAGAACTAAAAGAACTTAAAAGACTAGAAAGTGATATTAAAGAAAAATGTGCCTAGTATTAATATTTCCACAAGTGACAAACGAAAACAGACATAACTTAAAGGGAGTGATTATAACCAACAACCTATGGTTTAATACCAGTATTACCTCAAAGTAGAAGAATTCAACTACACACTTATATTAGAATAATATTGTATGTATGGACAGAAGATCTACTGTGTTATTGGAATGTTGTAAATGATTCTTTTGATTTCACTTTTGATTGTCAGTCCTGGTTCAAAATAAATTAGAATCAGGATAATAAATAATTGTAAAAAATTATATTTACACAAATTTCAACCACTGTCTTAAATAAGATAGCCTTTTAAAGTGTCGTTTGTATGTTATTGTTGTAATACTGTTGGTGGTTGTGGATAATAAACTATTTGTTTGTATGTTTGTTGGTTATTGCACATTTCACTCCACATTCATAACCCTAGACACTACACGAAGTCATTTTATATAATAATATAGATTAATTTTGAATGAGATCAAAAGGGTGGTAGCGGAAAGGTACTCTGGAAAGTGTAAAATACTATTTGTTAAATTCAGGGACCTTCATAGCTGATCTCATTTAATACAATAATAATACATAACAACAATTCATAACATCAAAACCCACCACAGTTGGATAACTTGCACCTCAACTCGACATTTATATGTAGTGAAGCAGAGTTACGACGAGCGCAGATGGAAGACATTACTTCAGCGCCAAACTCTGAACAGAGTCAGCTCAAAATAAACCATGCTTCAGCGGGAACGTTCCACCATGAGGATGGGATTCTTTTTCGACGGACGAGGCAAGGGAAGCAGCTCGTGGTGCCTCTCCCCTTAAAACCCTCCGTCATGAAAGCGGCTCATGAATCATCATCAGGAGAACATGTTTCAGTAGAAAATACCATGAGTAACCTTAAGGAGGATTACTTTTGGCCTAAACGGTGGGCAGATGTGCATCAGTTCGTTCAAAGCTGCACACACTGCCAAGCGAGAAATTTAGTCACTCGCCACCGAGATAAAGGAGGAGAGGAAAATTCTACTAGAGAGCGTAAGAGAGAACCCGGTGGACAGTAGAACGCACCGAGAAGTGTCCGCCCATAGCTAGATATTCTACAAATCTCTTAGGAGAGGGGATACCTGAGACGAAATGGACGACCGCTTCACGATCTAGGTTTCACTCCGACAGGATCAGAGACATATTTTGTACTGATTTTTATTTGCGTACTTTTAAAAGTACCAATTTCTTCTCATTATCGGCTAAGGAGCAAGTAGTTTGTATGTTCAAACATTTGTGACACTCCTTGCAGATAATGTTTATCCCAGCCTGCGAGAAGCAACTTGATAAGATGAGCGCCGGCGTGTTTAGATTAAACCGCTAATACGCGACTCGTTTGTTTACAAGCTGGGCAAACACGGAGTTTTTGCGTACTCATACGATAGATAACTAGATGACTGTCTGTGTGACACATGTGGGCAGACAAGTGTGACATAATCGCTTCCGGTCACTTGTTTAAAAGTAATCATGGATTTATTACATTTGAGACAATATGAGTCTACAAATGTGTTTGCTGAGTGTATGCAAGGCCCCAGATGTCCATATATGGTAATACGTGAACTTTTACTTCACGCACCTTATTTCACGTGGAATATTTTTGAAATCATCACACCCTATCTGCATGATTTGAAATGATTGGATCTTTCTGATTAGATTCATAACAACAATGCGTGGGAAGATAGGAAAATAGTCTGACCATTTCGCAGTTTTATTTCACTGTGAATTTCACGCTCGCCAAGACAACATCAGACCTCGCCAGAGTGAAGACTAGATTCATAATTCCTTTTTTTAACCGGACCTTTTATTGGAGAACCAAATAAGACTTACAAAGCACATGAAATCTCTACATTTTAATAAGGAACACCGGGACTAGGAAACTGAAGAAACACACGGAGTCAGAGAGGGAATCTATTGTCAAATTAAAGACACCCCAGACGCGTGTAAGAGACCAACTCGTCTCTTTTATTCGTTTGAGCAACAAATCTGTAGCCAAGATTGGCGTAAGTAGTGCATTTTTCATTCTGTGTTTCATTACTAACATGTGAACTAACATATATATTATGTGAACTAATATATATATATATATATATATATATATATATATATATATATATATATATATATATATATATATATATATATATATATATATATATATATATATATATATATATATATATATATATATAACCATGTTAATTTTAATGCGTCAAAATTGCTGCAGGACGCCCAAGTCATTTGAGGCTGGTAACCTCAGTATCTATAATGATGATTTATGAACCACCACTGCCCGGGCTGGCGATTGCTTTATTGATAGTTTCGTAAAGAGAACTAAAAGCATAAAGTAGTTCCAGGTTCCCTATGGAGCAGGGAGGGAAAAATGAAAGAAATGATGTACATTCTACATAAAATACTTACATTTTCAAAGTAGTGTACATGTCCCTATAAATATAGCCACTTTAAAAAAAAAATCAATGTACGTTTTCAAGCTGAAACCAGTGTAAATGTCTATGTGAAAATATTCATTTTAAAGTAATGGAAGTTTCAAACTTTTCTATCAGTGTAAACGTAAATGAAAACATATTAAATTTATATTGTGAACACTTTTCAATCAGTGGAGATGTATATATAAACATACTCTATCTGTATTATTACTCTTTTCATTTAAATGTCATGTAAAGCTAAAGCTATTCTATTTAAATGTAAAGGAAGTTTTATCCCGAGGGATTAAATTTAATTCTCATCGAGGGTAAAGTCTGAGTCATTGGGATGGTGGTATGAGAAGACAGAAACCCATAACTATGGGGTGGAAAACGCCATACTTAGAAGAGCGTTTCGTTCTATTCTTTTACCATAGTTATTGGTGGTACTAGCAGAAAATACTATCCCTGGAACAAGAAGAGAACCGTGGCCTAAGCTGTAAGACGCAGGACCCCAAGTGGTAGACTCTCCTTGACGTTTCTGGGAAACGAGCTACTCCCGACAACCTTGATCAGAGACGAGCGTGAGCAGAGTGAAAAGAACTGTAGCGAAATCTGTGAAACAATAGCTAAATTCAGTAAGATTTTACTCCTATGAAAATAAATAAACCCGCCCGTGTGTGTTTGCCTATCGTCGTCTTCTACGCCAGTAGAGAGCTGAATTTTATACAGTAGTAATGCTTAGACAATGATCCCGCCGTCAAATCTTACACGCTTTCCTAGTTTCGTCCCTGAGACTTACAATTAACATGTGCCAGAACTGCGACACCAAACTGCCGTTCTGAATTAACGTAAGATTTTAACTTTAACGTCACTAATAGTAGCAATTCGGACTTTTTCCAGAAGTGTAGAACGAAACTGCAGTAAGAATTAACGTAAATATTAAAGCCGCCTTGCAAAACCCCTCTTCGCTCGACACGCAGTTCTCTGCCTATATTCACGCTGTTGGACACGCCAGAATATATAAACACATACACCAGTGTATTTCGGGCTAAAAAGTAACTATAAGGTAACATACGGCCAACGCGTTGTCGAATTGTGTGACGTACTACAAAAGCGCTGTTTCGTTCTGAATGAGAACGACAGTTAAAGAAAATAATTACGATTTAACGTGGAATATTTGAAAATACAGTGGGAGAAGGAATGAATAGGAGCATAGGTGGTCGTGTCACTAGTTCGTTGTTTACAGAAATCTGAATTTGAACCAAGGCGGAGTATAGAAGGATAGAGAAGAAAAACTTAGATAATTTTCTTACATGCTAAAAGAAAGAACAGTTGACAAATATAATGACATTAACTGTTTAATGGAACATTAAGGTGTTAGTGTATCTTACCGTAGATAGAAAAATATGTTATTTGAATAAATGAAGAAGAAAACCAAACTTAGTAAAATATAAGAAATAATATAATAAAAATATAACCACTGTGTGACAGACAGCAACAGGGTCTATAATTATTTTTCAGAATTTGAACCACTCAATAAATAAAGGAGATATTGACAGAAAACAGATGGACTAACAGACTACATCTTTCTCAGCTTGACAGATATTGGGAAAGGGTAGGGTAGTCCAAGATTTGAAAACTGAGTTCAGTTTTGAAAAAAAGGACGCTAGAAGCCTAACAGTCCCTGATTGGCTGAAGTCAAATAGACTAACAGAGGGGATAAAAATGATTCAAAATCAATGTTAGTCGCCACGTAGAAAAGAATTTTCCTACACAAAAGTTGTTGTAAAAGCAAGTATTTCAGCACAATCTTGCCTTTTGCTGATCTGCACCAGCAAGCGATCTGGAAGTGACCATATTAATCGCAATTAAACTTATTAGTAGGAGTATTTCATTGATGCGGTAAGATAAATCATTTGTATTATCATTATTATTATTAAGATGCCTGTATTATTGAATATGTATGAAACTTATATGGGTAGAAGTTTATCTAGAGGGAAGTCAACATCAAACTTTTTGTTGTCTCACAGAGTTGTTAGGAAATATATTAACATGTTGTAGAAAAGCCAGACAGGCTTTCTAACACTTGGGGAGAAAGTAAAATTAAATATTAATTGGGAAATTGTTGTACAGTATTATGACATAAGACCAGGAAACCACTGGCCGTCGTCTTCAGCAAGTCATCGTGATTGTACATGACTTGATATTATTAACTTTAAATGTGTCCTTTGTCGAGGAAAGTGTCAAACTATAGTTTGAAGTTTATTTGACCATGAATGGGGTATAAAACCAAATAAGAACGATAACTATTTGATTAGTACCATGCTGATTCTAACTATGATTGAAAATGTTTAATAGTTAGGGATAGAGAGAGGCATATGAGATGTTGAGTAGGACGTATTCCTATCCTTGCATGGTCTCATCTATGAACTCAAGTGTGCCAATTGGTCAACCTATACTTATATGGGAATCTGCACCAGTTGAATAGAGGCAGTATAGTTCTGTGTGCCTCAGTATTATATTCCAAGGGCAGTATCCTGACTTGGCAGTTTGAAGCTGTTGGAGTGGAAAGACATCATCCTGTGATCCAGCACTTACCAAGCTAAGAATTTGTCCACGGGCTCATGATATATCAAACGTCACCACTCTCTTATCCCAAATGTGTATTTCATAGTAGAACATGATGAACACAGTCGTTCTTCCAATTATTACCCATTCGTAGGATCAGGTTTATTTGACACTTTTCCAGAGACATTTAGATAATAGTTGTGAAAAATAAGAGACTCATTTATAATTGGAATTCAATGGTTGTAAATATATTATATTATCCCTTTGAGTTTATTTCATTTAATTCCTGTATCCAATAAACTGGAATACAGGAACAATAAATTGTAAAAAGATTGATAATTTTCAACTTAAAACAGTGACTTGTTTCTTATTGTTCAGTAGTTTTTAAGTGTAGGTGTTGTCATTTTATTACATTACAGCGCATATACCCTAGACATCTAGCTAGACAACATCCACATACCAGTGCACATAATAAGGAGAAAATATATCGCAGGTTGAGGTCATAAGGTGGTAGCAGACAGGTTCCCTGAGAACACATTTATAAATAACTAACCTCAGGGGCTTGCACAGCTGACCTCACATCTGTTACAAATAATATTTTATTCTTTAACATCAAAACCCACCACAAGAACCAACCCATAAGAAGGAGGAGAACCGTCATTGGCAGCTAAGTTGAAATCTATGCTGCCACTTGAACTTCTTGTAACATCTCACATTCCATAAAGACTGTGATGATAACTTTTCTTGATCCATAACTATTCAAATGACTTCCAACTGTTAAAAACTAAAGTGATTATTAAATTTTGTTATTTGTAATGTTACAAATTTAACTTCGATTTAATCATTTAAAGTTGTTGCATGTTTGTCTCAGTCAAATTACTACACACACTCTAAACAGAGCTATACTAAAATAATAGAATTCCACTGAGTAAATCAGGGGTGGAGGCTTAAACGAGCTGAACTTAAGAAGTGCTTAAATCCTTCACAAAAGCGTCGGCAGAATTACAGAGTTTAACTTACTCAGCCAAAACAGTATTGTTCTCGCTTATTCTGAATATCTTGTGAAGACCCCCTTTGTAATAGAAGTGTCATCACCCTTCTATCTACATCTCTTACAAAAGTAATCTTGTGCGAAGGTAGATATCTTGGAAGCCCATTTTAGATACTCTTGAGTTTTTGGCCCTGTTAGACCACTACTGCAAAGCAGGGGAGGCAATACCGTCACACCCATCCCTGTCTACCCTTACGGTTTAGAACCATCTTATGTGAAATATTTAGTTTTGTGTGACAGTATGATTCCTGTGTGCTGACCACATCGATATTTTCAACATGGAGGTTAATCTTGCTACAACTCCTTGTGAAGACTCCTTCTTCATTCAGTTGGAGGATGTTTAAAGTTTTTGTTTTGTTGATATTTTGGCCAGTAGTATGTTCCTCTGGTTTTCACCACCAGGAGCCATGGGTGGATTCCCTCAACGTTCTGTCTCAGGAAACCCGCCCGGCTGAAGGATAAATGTTTATATATTTATATTTATAAAGGGCCCATTTCTGAAAGTATAGAACCTCTTGGTTGTTGTGTTTGCCTTTCTATATGTTTCGGAACCATGCCATGTTACTATCTTGACACTTGAGTTAAATTTTCTTCTAATGGCGTTTGATTTAATCTCCTTTGATTTTTATATGTTTCCCAGTCCAGGGCCGTCTTAACAGCATTGTAGGTCCTGGGCAAAGCAATGCACTGGGCCCCTACCAGCCCTACCCACCCACGGGAATAAAAATGATGTCTTTTGAACAATATGGCAGCATCCCAGCATGGGGCCCCTAGAATTGTGGGGCCCCTGGGCACTGCCCAGTGGGCCCATGACTTAAAACGGCACTGTCCCAGTCCGGTGAGAGGCTCTCTTGCCTTCTGTATTAATATTTTGAAACCGCTGCCGCTCCTTCGGCTTTGTCCATACTACTGACAAGATACTTGGGCAAGTCGACATCTTGTACAAATGTTGCTTTATGTGTATTCTTGATAATGTTTACCGCATTTATTATTGTCACAGTATAATAATTAAACCTTCATGACATTATCCTTCAGACTTGGCTCGTATCAAACTACGAGAAGTCACACAAATCAAAACATTTGTAGACGCCATTGGGGCAAAGTCTTTTACAGACAGGGGGTATGATGTGTTGATGTTGTGGGTAGTGGGTTTCCCCCCTTGCTTCACCCTAGGTCTAGTGAATTCTTGTTCATGAAAGGAGCGACCATTGCGGTGTTAGTCTCTTGGCCTAGCAAAACCTCTCATACCCCAAGATCGTTGTGCGTAGTGAAGAGCCACACCCTCCTCGAGGTAGTCCTGGTAACTGAGGGTGCGAATCCTCAGGCTAAACACAACGGATCTAGAGGAGCAAACCTCGATAATAAAACCGGTGCCCTACACCGTACACGCCCTCTGTGGGTGGGAAGGAGCCAGATGGATATTGAACAAGTCTTGGGAGTGGGAACGAGTGTGGACTGCTCCCTGAAGATCGGAACCCATCGTACAGGCACAGAGACTCAGGACGTGACGATCCTATTGTCTTCAACTCTTGGTCACATGCCTAGAGCCTCGGAGAACCCGGCGTAACCAGCAGGCAATTTGGTGGCGGGGAAAGAGCACTGTGAGCCCTACCTTGGCTACGTATCACAAGGAGATGCAGAAACACCCCCTTTATCTCTCCCAGAGCTGGCACAGTACACTTCTGGCTCCTACCCGGGGCGGTAGGAAATCCACAGGCACCCCAGCATCACAATGCCATGAAGATGACAAAGTTGGAATTTACTAACTCAAACCTGGCAGAGCAAGTCCTCCATCAGATGCAGCCGATGCTGGGCCCACTGGCGCGTGGACACGTCCCGATCCCCATCGAGACTTGCCCGGGGAGCCCACCCCGGCTCAAAAAGCAGAGAAGGCCACTCTCCAAACCTCCGATGTCTTGCGGGCAGTGTTAGGATGTGTAAGAACATGGACAGGAAGACTCCACAACTTCCCCACTGAAGACACGCCCACGACGACCGTTGCCTCAATTGGCTGTGTGTGGTGTACCCGGAAACGGGGCCTCCCAGTACTGAAGCACAGTTAAGTCTCCGATGTCACTTATCGGTGCAGAGTTGAGAGAGATGGCTGAGCATCACAATCCCGCCTGTGTTGCAGCATGATGAGAACCCAGCATTGCACAATGAGCTTGGGGGGATCACTTGGGCACCAGACTTAATACTGGCTCTTGACTGGATGGCCGCATGCAGGAGATTTCTACAATGGGGAGATGGCAGGTGGTGGGTATCTATAAGTGGCTCTGTGCAGGACGTGAGGATTCCTTGGGAGAGCCCAGAACCAGAGTACAGCATTGTGCAAGCTCTGCATAGTTGGAGAGCCCCCCTGGATGACGGGGAATGCACAGTGTGCCACCCCACCTATCCCCAACTGCTAACTTAGAACCAGAAGTGGGGTCCTCTGTATGCGTGCCAGGCCAGGATAAAATGCCTGGGAAAGAGACTGGAGCTCAGAACTCCCTAACTCAAAGTTGCAAGATGGCAGAAAAGCCACGGGAAAGACAGGTCTATTTTGAAGATAACGCAACCATATTTTCACCATACGAGCTCGGACGCCGCCTCGGTAAACAAGGTCCGCGCAGAGCAGTGACACCCCCAGACTGCTTACGAATAGTCTACTACTGGGAACATAAACAGATTAGGGATGAGCCCACTCTCCCGTTGAAGAGGTGCTAAAGTCGTAGATACTGGGCCAGAAGGCGCACCGGAAACCACAGTATCACGCAACTCGCTTTTTTTTATGGATGAGTACACCGTCAAATAAATCTCGTACTGGTGCTCGCCCTGTGGAGCTCCACCAGGCAGGTGCAGTGCCGGGCTCTGAGCCTCGACAGAGCCCACCCTCAGCTACTGAAGGACCCTCTAGACCGTCTTGTGGAGTTAGCAGACGGCGGAGAAGTACTACTGACTGAAATAAAACAGAAAAAGAGAAACCCAGAGTGCCATTTGTCATGATGCACTGGAATGCAGAGGGAGTGAACAGCAAGCAGGCTGGATACAGCAAAAAGACAGAGCTGGAAAACATCTTGTATGAGAATGTGGTGAAGTGGGATGTTATAAATATTTATAGGGGACTTAGTGTACTGACTGAGATCAGCTGTGAAGGTATATATATCTAATAAGAGTAGTGTATTATATATAACCTTACTTGCTGCCACATATGTATACCTCAGTCAGAATTATTCTGGAATAGTGTGATGACTACGTTGTATGTCTAGGGTATGTGTATGATGAAGTGTAAGTCATAACAACAACAGACAGATAAACAATTTAATTATTCCACCACACTTGACAACACTGTGACACTCACATACATATAACACTCTAAAGGATATCTTAAAGGAGTCACTGATAACTTTTCAAATACCAATATGTATTCATTGCTGTTATGAATGAATATGTGTCCTGATTCAAATACAAAGGGAACCAGGAATCACAATCAATTTTACTTACAAGTTATAGGTACAGAATTTATCAATATGAATATTGTAATGACATATATTATTAAAAGTATCCTATGTGTGTCAGTTGTGTAGTAGTAATATGAGGCAATACTGGTTTTGTTTTGTTCAAGCTCTGTTGGTATTTGTCATCATGACTTCAATAGTTTGTCTTTATGGGAACTATTATTGGAGATGTTCTCAGTTCCTGATATTAACACAATTTAATTCCCCTCTTAATGTTATTTTTACAAGGTCATTTTAAGCTGGGGTACATAATTTTGAGCTCAGCTGGCCACATCAGCTTATCTTGCGTGATGGCGGCAGGAACAGACTCCTCTGCTCGATTTCTCCCCTCGGCTCTGGAGACACCTCACTGATAGCTAAATGGACCAAGGAGTATGCTGTCCGACTCTGGATTCAGCAAAGCTCTGACCAGGTGCTGCTCAATACCATCAAGACCACGGTCCCTGAAAACAAGAAGGATGTACCTTCTACTTCATAACTAATTTATACTCTCTTTTTACACTGAGCACAATACATCACAAACATTGAGTTCAGAGCGTTAGGCCAACTGTCAGCTTCATCTGAAATACTTTATACCAGTATTTACCTCCTTAATGGTTACTACGCCTCTGCACTTCCAGCATTATTTCTGTCTAATCAATAATCTAGGTGTCAGTGTACTGTTTGGCCATTCCATGCAGTTTTACTTTCCTCCGACACCTTCTGTTCAGGCTGGAGCATTATAGGCTTTACATCATGTTTGCTACTGAACTACACATATATACAGGCATAAATTAACAATTCACATTCAATTTTCATTAAAAGATACTGAAGGTTTCAAGCTTACCACAATTCATGGAAACAAACACAGATACGTTGATTAGCAATGAATTCTGGCACAACTACTGGCACAAATTCCCATCTGCTTATGTTCCAGGCTTTTATTTAGCAAAAATATGAGCTGGCTTCAACGCACTGTTGCTTTATCAAGCTTATTTGCACTAGTGGTCTCGAACTAACGCTCCTAAGTGAGTATATCAGCGAGTCTAGCCAATGGAGCCACGTTTCGACAAGTATTTGAAAAAAATTTTAACTTCCTACGTCTCCCCTAACAACCAAAGATAGTATTTATAGCCCGACTAATCGTGTTTAGCCTTACATATCATTCCAGCCAATCAGTTCAAATGTAACTTGTGGCCCATTTCCCGTACAATGGTGGTGTAAAAAAATCTACCACTGAGCGATTCTGATTTTGGGTGTTGTCTGACAGCACCATCATTTTATTTTGGCTATAACTTGTTAATTCCTAGACTATTTGCATAACGCCGTACATATTCTTTGTCAGCAAACCCTAAGGAACCCAAATATATATATTCAATAGAGCTAAGTGGCTGCGTTCAAAATATGCAATTTCTTCTACCTCCTGTTTCGAAGATGTGCTGTCTGGGTACTGTAATGTTTTCAAACGTAAACCCATATAATGTTATCTTTTCTAATAAGCGTTTCCCAGGTTTTTTTAAAACCTAACTCTGGGAAGGGTAGTGAATTTATCACTGTCCGTCCGAAAAAGTTAGTGCATGTAGCCTTACACGCGTGATAGTAGTAATTGTGTATCGCGTTACGCTTGTTGGGGGTGGCATTAATAGCGAGACGCGTGTTTAATTTTGCATGCGTTCCTGATTTTATTCGCCCCTCTCTCTTTCTATTTGAGTCCATCTGTTCGTTCGTTTTGGTAACGTAATATAATTAATGTTAGGATTAATCTAGGTCATTACGCAGTCTGCCTCTCAATGTTTTTCTTAGAAATACAGCACACGTTTCATTGAAGAAAGCGGGTAATAATACAGTAGGCTTTTACTATCAACGTGAAAGCGTTACAATTTGCAGACGAAGCAGAAAACAAGGGGGATTTCGAGTACTGTCATTGTGACAGCACTGTTATTTTATCATTGCTCTTTTCTTTATTAGATTTATTTGTTAGGCTTTATATTTACCTTTTAATTTATATATGTGGATTAGAATATTCCACGACATCTCCCCTCTTAAAACAGACATTATATGTCAGTCCTTTATTCTATATACACATAGAGAAATTTATTATTATTTCTGGGGTTTACGGTGATTCTCATCACACGGATGGCGGCTTAAAAAATCCGCTCCCAAATTTGTTTTTCCAGATATATACTCAATGCTAAAATTATATGGAGCCAAAAGCAAGGACCATCGGAGTAACCTAGAGTTCTCATGCTTAGCCTGGGCTAGAAACGATAAAGGTTTGTGGTCTGTTTGCAACTTAAAGGCCTTCCCATACAGATAAATATTGAATTTCTTTATTGCCCATATTACTGCAAGACATTCTTTTTCGCTAGTTGAGTAATTGATTTCAGCTTTATTCAATTTTCTGCTAGCATATGCCACTGGGCTTAATTCCCCATCCAATGCATCTGATTTCTGTAGTAGAGTTGCACCTAACCCAATATTACTTGCATCCGTCCTTACTATGAATTCTTGACTTAAGTCAGGTAATTTCAAAATGGGTTTACTTGTGAGCTTTTCCTTCAATTCTTGGTAAGTCATTTCACATTGTGGTGTCCATGTAATGCGATCTGGATGTCCTTTACGTGTCAAATCAGTTAACGGTGCACATATGGAATTAAAGTTTTTGATATACTTCTGGTAGAAACCACATAATGAGACAAAGGATCTCACGTCCTTCTTGGTTTGTGGTCTCGGGGCTTTCTGTAGTTTCTCTAAATTCTTTGGGTCAGGGGTCATGTTTCCCTGATAAACTGTGTGTCCCAAAAAATTCCAATTCTTTACATCCAACGCAACATTTGGTTGGTCGGGCTGTTAAATTTGCCTCCCTAAGTCGATTAAACAGCATGTTCAGAGAGTCAATGTGTTCCTCAAATGTTTCTGTTGCTATCAGGATATCATCCATGAAATTTGTTATACATGGATTATTCAGAGGGTCCAATAATTTTCTCATCATTCTAGAGAAGACACTAGGCGCATTCTTCAATCCAAATGGCAATCTATTAAACTCATAGTGTCCTTCTGAGGTACTAAAAGCTAGGTATGGTCTAACCTCAGGCTTTACTGGAATCTGATAGTATCCTTTACTCAGATCCACTTTTGAGAAATATTTAGCTTTATTTAGTCTGGCAAACAGCTGATTTGTATCCGGCAATGGATCCACCTGTCCTTCTGTAATAGCATTCAGTCTCCTGTAATCTATACAGAGTCTATGTTCTCCAGAGGGCTTCCTTAAGAGTACAACACCGGAACTATACGAAGATTCACTGTGTGAAATAATTCCTTCCTTCAATAGATAGTCTATCTCTTCCTTCAAAGCTTTTTCCTTAGCAAACGGAATCGAATATGGTTTCATACAGACAGGTGTGGGGTCTATCAGTTTCATATCATATTCCAATAGGTTTGTATGCCCTGGTCGGTCTGTTAACACCTCTGCATGATTATTTAGAACCTGTTGCACTCTCTCTTTCTGAGTTTTCGTTAAATGTGTACTGATTTTCACCTGTGCTGCTGTCTCACAGGGGTGTAATGGATACTCAAATGATGAAAGTGGTTCCTTTTTCATCTCCATGGCGATGGACAAGGTCAACAAGTGTGTCTCCTCCTGATGTTCTCTTTCCAAATATTTCTTCAGGAGGTTCACATGATAGATTTTTTCTTTCCCCTTCTTATCTATCTTATAATTTGTTCTAGATACCTTCTCTAAAACTGTATATGGACCCTGCCATCCAATTTGTAACTTATTCTGACTCCCGGGCAAAAGAAGCAGTACTTTCTCTCCCACAGCCAAATTTCTGTCTTTCGCCTTCCTGTTATAATAGGCAGCATGTTTCTTCCTGGCTTGTTTCAAATTTTCATTGGCAAGTTTCCAACCAGTTTTTAAACGAGTGGTCAGCTCATTCACATATTGGTATGAAGATGTAATGTTTTCCTCTGCCTTTTCATCAGTCCACGTTCTTAACAAAGCTACATATGGACCTTTAATGGTGTGGACCTATTTGTCCATGCACCGGTATGGTCTCTTCCACTCGAAGCTTTATAGTGATGATTTTTCCTCCCAGAATTATCATTCACAAAACGACCGCTACCAATTTTTCTCTTGGGGCTTTCTCCCCACTTAAAATTCTTGATGAGAGATTTCCTCTCTACATCCTCTTCCTCCAGTTTGTTTAAGTCCGATTGAGGGATTTTCGGCTTATCCTGGGGTAAGACATCTGTTTGCACTCTCCGCATAGTGGCCATTGTAAAACAGTTAAGTGAAGCTTGTCCGTGAAAAGGGGCTTCCCATTCCATTTGGTCCACTTTATCAAATCTATTTTTCTTTTTATTATCAGGCCTAATTTTGCCCCGTGGCGTGTCCAGGTCCTGATCCATGTTCCCACTTGTGGGTGTTCCCTCATGTGCTATGCTACACCTTTCTACAAAATTCTCAATGTCCCATCTTGCTTTGGGCCAATAATAATTGTGAGCCACCTTTTGAATGATGGTACCTATCTTCTCATGGTCCCCATCTGGTTTCACATGTAGGCTCCTTATTAAGTCTGCCCTATATCTTTTTGGAAGAACCAGCTGTCCGTGACCTTTGGATCTAGCTCCAGTCTTCCTATACATCAACTTGTTTTTCATGTAAAAATCTCCCTTGCCTGGAGTTGTATGACAAGTTGACAATTTCCTGAAACAAGGCTTGAGTGTTTTATCCCCAGCCTGTGCCTTCCTCATCTCTTCTGGAGTGGTATCTAACATAATATCCTCCTCCTGTCTTGAGGTCGACCTGACCTGAAGGGTTGCCATATACACAGGTTTCCTTCTGCAACGGTCAGTGTCATGATTGTCCATCTGACAATTTTTTACACCACCTTTTTCCTTGGTTGAAAGATTTTCTTTCATCATATTTCCTTTCATCGAATTGTGGGAATTTATTTTTATTTTCATACCGTGGCCTATCAAACTGGTGCTTACTTTTGTTTTGATCCCTAGGATCAAATTGATTAAAGTTCTGTGGTGCCCTAAAGTTATCCACTTGTTTCTTTTTATTACCTGTTACCTCTGCTTGAGCTGCTTGATACCTTTCAGCAACATTTAGCAACTCACCCAGCCTCTCTGCACCTTGTTCCATTAGATACTTTCTCAGGTCTGGAGCCATGGACTCTCTTAGTTGCTCTATAAGGACCATTTCCTTAAGATCTTGGGTTTTCCCCAGAGAAGTCCATTTCTCCAAGTATGTCTCTATTCGTGCAGAGAACTGGTGATAGGTTTCACCTGACAGTAGTTTAGCATTCCTAAATTTTTTCCTATAGAATTCTGCATTCTTTTCATACCTTAACAAAAGAGCCTGCTTTAGCATGCCATAATTTTCCTGATCACCTCTGCTCATTTTTGCAAAAACTTCATAAGCTGCCCCACGAAGTCCCTGAGATAACTTTAAGCTCCACCTTTCTCTCTCTAACCCATACGTGGTAGCTAATAGCTCATACCTATTTAGGTAGCTCTCTATATCATCGTCTTTCTCAACAAAATGATCTAAATGAAAATTCATAGCTGAGGTTGAGGCTCCTTGGCTAGCAGTGGCATCAGAGGCAAAGGGACTGGCACCATTTTCAGGAGCATGGCCTTGAAACTCAAATTCCCTGAGTCGTAACTCATGTTCCCTTTGTAATCTCTTATCTTCTGCTTCCCTTTCTGCAGCTAATTTCTTCTCTTCCCTTTCTGCGGTCAATCTTCTTTCTTCTGCTTCCCTTTCTGCAGCTAATTTCTTCTCTTCCCTTTCTGCGGTCAATCTTCTTTCTTCTGCTTCCAATTTCTTAGCCTCAGCCTCAATCTGCAACCTCTTAGTCTCAGCCTCAGCCTCAAATTGTAACTTCTTAATTTCCCTTTCAGCCTCTAACTTTCTTTCGGCTTCAAACCTTCTTTCTTCGCGTTCAATAAATTTGTCACATTCCGTAGTGACATAGGCAACCATAACTTGCCCATCTAATCCTAACTCTTTTGCAGTCTGAACAGCAGCAGATCGAAACTTGGCCAGGTCCGCCATTGTCTATCAGGTAAATTTATACAATGTCTAACCAACAATTCAATTTCTAACTATATATCTAATGGACAACACAGGCACCGTGAGCTCAACCTTATTTAATTCCACCCAAGGATACCTTTTAATTCTTATATTCCCTGAAGTGAATTACCCCCAATATATTTTTAATAGGGAAAGATTCAAAATCCCAAGAGCGAGACCCCAATATATGTGGTGAAGTGGGATGTTATAAATATTTATAGGGGACTTAGTGTACTGACTGAGATCAGCTGTGAAGGTATATATATCTAATAAGAGTAGTGTATTATATATAACCTTACTTGCTGCCACATATGTATACCTCAGTCAGAATTATTCTGGAATAGTGTGATGACTACGTTGTATGTCTAGGGTATGTGTATGATGAAGTGTAAGTCATAACAACAACAGACAGATAAACAATTTAATTATTCCACCACACTTGACAACACTGTGACACTCACATACATATAACACTCTAAAGGATATCTTAAAGGAGTCACTGATAACTTTTCAAATACCAATATGTATTCATTGCTGTTATGAATGAATATGTGTCCTGATTCAAATACAAAGGGAACCAGGAATCACAATCAATTTTACTTACAAGTTATAGGTACAGAATTTATCAATATGAATATTGTAATGACATATATTATTAAAAGTATCCTATGTGTGTCAGTTGTGTAGTAGTAATATGAGGCAATACTGGTTTTGTTTTGTTCAAGCTCTGTTGGTATTTGTCATCATGACTTCAATAGTTTGTCTTTATGGGAACTATTATTGGAGATGTTCTCAGTTCCTGATATTAACACAATTTAATTCCCCTCTTAATGTTATTTTTACAAGGTCATTTTAAGCTGGGGTACATAATTTTGAGCTCAGCTGGCCACATCAGCTTATCTTGCGTGATGGCGGCAGGAACAGACTCCTCTGCTCGATTCTCCCCTCGGCTCTGGAGACACCTCACTGATAGCTAAATGGACCAAGGAGTATGCTGTCCGACTCTGGATTCAGCAAAGCTCTGACCAGGTGCTGCTCAATACCATCAAGACCACGGTCCCTGAAAACAAGAAGGATGTACCTTCTACTTCATAACTAATTTATACTCTCTTTTTACACTGAGCACAATACATCACAAACATTGAGTTCAGAGCGTTAGGCCAACTGTCAGCTTCATCTGAAATACTTTATACCAGTATTTACCTCCTTAATGGTTACTACGCCTCTGCACTTCCAGCATTATTTCTGTCTAATCAATAATCTAGGTGTCAGTGTACTGTTTGGCCATTCCATGCAGTTTTACTTTCCTCCGACACCTTCTGTTCAGGCTGGAGCATTATAGGCTTTACATCATGTTTGCTACTGAACTACACATATATACAGGCATAAATTAACAATTCACATTCAATTTTCATTAAAAGATACTGAAGGTTTCAAGCTTACCACAATTCATGGAAACAAACACAGATACGTTGATTAGCAATGAATTCTGGCACAACTACTGGCACAAATTCCCATCTGCTTATGTTCCAGGCTTTTATTTAGCAAAAATATGAGCTGGCTTCAACGCACTGTTGCTTTATCAAGCTTATTTGCACTAGTGGTCTCGAACTAACGCTCCTAAGTGAGTATATCAGCGAGTCTAGCCAATGGAGCCACGTTTCGACAAGTATTTGAAAAAATTTTAACTTCCTACGTCTCCCCTAACAACCAAAGATAGTATTTATAGCCCGACTAATCGTGTTTAGCCTTACATATCATTCCAGCCAATCAGTTCAAATGTAACTTGTGGCCCATTTCCCGTACAATGGTGGTGTAAAAAAATCTACCACTGAGCGATTCTGATTTTGGGTGTTGTCTGACAGCACCATCATTTTATTTTGGCTATAACTTGTTAATTCCTAGACTATTTGCATAACGCCGTACATATTCTTTGTCAGCAAACCCTAAGGAACCCAAATATATATATTCAATAGAGCTAAGTGGCTGCGTTCAAAATATGCAATTTCTTCTACCTCCTGTTTCGAAGATGTGCTGTCTGGGTACTGTAATGTTTTCAAACGTAAACCCATATAATGTTATCTTTTCTAATAAGCGTTTCCCAGGTTTTTTTAAAACCTAACTCTGGGAAGGGTAGTGAATTTATCACTGTCCGTCCGAAAAAGTTAGTGCATGTAGCCTTACACGCGTGATAGTAGTAATTGTGTATCGCGTTACGCTTGTTGGGGGTGGCATTAATAGCGAGACGCGTGTTTAATTTTGCATGCGTTCCTGATTTTATTCGCCCCTCTCTCTTTCTATTTGAGTCCATCTGTTCGTTCGTTTTGGTAACGTAATATAATTAATGTTAGGATTAATCTAGGTCATTACGCAGTCTGCCTCTCAATGTTTTTCTTAGAAATACAGCACACGTTTCATTGAAGAAAGCGGGTAATAATACAGTAGGCTTTTACTATCAACGTGAAAGCGTTACAATTTGCAGACGAAGCAGAAAACAAGGGGGATTTCGAGTACTGTCATTGTGACAGCACTGTTATTTTATCATTGCTCTTTTCTTTATTAGTTTTATTTGTTAGGCTTTATATTTACCTTTTAATTTATATATGTGGATTAGAATATTCCACGACAGAGAAGCAAGTCAGTGTTTGCTGTATCCAAGAGACTCACTTGAAAGCAGATCAAACCTTTAAAATAAGGGGATATCAATGCTTCAGACCCGACAGACAAGATAGACGAAAAGGAGGAGTACTTACTTTTGTAAGGAATAACATTCATGCACACGAAAGGAAAACCTACATGGATGGAGCAGAATATCAGCTGTTGCAGATAAAGGTAGACAAGATGGAAATAGAACTCCTGAACTATTACTGTCCAAACAACAAACCCCAGAGTCTCAGCTCTATACAGGTACCAGCTACCAACTTTATAGCAGTTGGAGACTTTAATAGCCACTCCCAGAGCTGGGGCTATAACCATCTAGATCACAGAGGTGAAGAGGTTGAAACATGGCAAGATGATCACTCCCTAATCCTAGTCAATAATGCCACAGATACTCCTACCTTCTACTCCAGAGGATGGCACACAACTTCAACACCAGATCTTGCATTCGCCACCCCAGATATAGCTGGATCTATTAGTAGAGAAGTAGGAGACCAACTAGGGGGAAGCGACCATCGCCCAATCTTTCTTACTGTTCAGAGTGCAACTCTCAGTACAGGCCCAGCCATTACAAGATGGAACTACAAAAAAGCCAACTGGGGTTTATTCAGGCATCAGGTAAACACGCTGCTGTCTACCCTCAAGGTACAGAACAGAGACATTAATGAAGTGGTAAAAGACTTCAACAGATGCATACTACAAGCTGCAAAAGAAACCATTCCCAAAGGATGCCAGCGTAACTACATACCATACTGGTCCAGCACACTCCAAGAACGTCAGGAAGCTATGGACAGGGCTAGAAAGGATGCAGAGTCTCAGCCTTCACTTGAAACTCACAACAAATGGAAAAAGGCTGTAGCAGAGTTTCAGAGAACGAAGCTAGAAGAAAAACGGAAAAGCTGGAGAACTAAAACGGCATCGCTGAACCTTGAGAAAGACGGCAGGAAACTTTGGAGATTAGTCAAGTCTCTAAATGAAGAGCGTTCCTCACCTAGGCAGACTATCACATTGGATGAAGGTGGCAAACCTTTCAGAGGAAAACAAGCTGCAGACCTGTTTGCTAGAAGATACAGTTCAGAAAGCAACTTACCCATTAACATAGACCATCAGAGAGAGATATAAGAAAAGAAATACTGGCAACCATGGGACAGACAGATACTCCTGCCCCAATGAGGGAACCCATCACACTAGGAGAACTACAGAACGCTATTTCCAAGCTTAAGTTTCAAAAGTCACCCGGCCCAGACAAAATCAGCAACGAAATGCTAGTAAATCTGAGCTCAGCAGCAAAGACAAAACTGCTTGAGATATTCAACCACAGCTGGTTGTAGTGGTTTTTGATGTTATTGCGTGGTTGTTATGTTACCTAGTGTACTGGATGAGGTCAGCTGTGAAGGCTCCTGAAGATAACAGTTTATGTGAGTTACAGAATGCCTTTCCGCTACCACTTATGACCTCAAACAGACTTATTCTACTATTATGTATGTTAGCTACGTTTAATGTCTAGGGTAATGAAATGTGATGTGTAGGTACTTAAATACAGACACACACTTGTAAACACTAATTCTAATAATAATAATAAGCTGTATGATCAAATCAACTAACACTGGCTTTAGAATTTAAATTTGACAATTTTTTTAATTTATTTAGTCCTGAACCAAATGTTCTTCTGGTCAGGACGTATGAAACAATATGTATTTATCAATAAAAGAGCATATATATATATATATATATATATATATATATATATATATATATATATATATATATATATATATATATATATATATATATATATATATAATAATAATCAAAATGAAAATTTTGTACATAGATATATTGTTACATTGGTTAATATTAACACTAACTAGTGTCTTTGGAAAACTAGCACTGGATGTCTAGTCGGGGTGGTGTCATCATTCCCGATCTATGTGTACAATAGTCATTGTCTTTGAAATAAGGAATTGAGGTGTAGTTTTTATACACCAGGATTTTGTTTATTTATTTTAATGTGGAAAAGTTTGATGAATCCACAGCAGGCCAGGTTTTCAACTTATCTGGCCTGTGACGATGCAGTAAAGAATTCAAGTGGCCCACTCCTCACAGTTGCTGGAGTAAAATGGTAGGCTTCTTAGGCATCCACTCTTGGACCTCTACAAAGCATCTGGCACTAGCGTAGTGCCAGACCAGAAACTCTGAAACCAAAATTTGTGCCATGTGTCAATACACTGCCTACTGCACCATTTTTACACACAATAAAGCAAAACAAAATTTACAAAGATCGGGTCAGATCTCTCTGACCAACTCAGCACATCTCACCCAGGTGGTATCAAATAGCACCAGTTTCCCATGACTGCATTGCATCCGAAATATGTTCAATAGTCTCCTCTTCCATCCAATAAGGTGGGTGATATGTTCCCACTGATCTCAAATATAGATCTGTCTTAGATATGTTTTCCTATATTATTGGTTTGCCTCTAGGCCCTGGACTGTCGCTGGGGACCTAGAATAAGCATTCACTTGTCGTAATCATTTTTCATGACATGGCAGTATCAATCACTCAAAACTATTAAATGTTAAATAAAAGGGTTAATGAATTTTTCTCCTTACCACAATTCAAAATTGAAAACACAGGTACGTTGTACTAGCAAAATTCAGCTGAGCTGCTGGCTAGATTATGGCGTCCCACTGATAATATATAATATCTCCTAGAAATCACTCTTCTAGCATTAACGAACTGTGCATCTGGATAGTCTTCTACAAAATGGCAATTGCCTCTACTGTTTTTTCTACAATATGAAAGCTTCCATCCAATCAGCGGACTTCCCCTCTACCGTTCAAATATTCAAACTACAATGTCTAATTTAAGTCCAGTTTCTGTCTAGTGTGTAATATTTTTCTGTCGGTCTGTCCGTCCCAACTTGGTTTTTCCCCAAATTACACTTGTTTTTGGACTAACTACAAGAAAAAAACTACACAAATTTTGTCTCCCCCTACTTCTAAGATTCTATGCTAAGTTATTTTTAGCTTCTATCCTCCTATCCTGCCCCTAGTCCACATGTAATGTTTTTCTGCATTTTTAGTCTCAAGGACGTCAAAATGTAACTTCAGTGAAAATATGCACAAAAAACTGTCTGCTAGTCTGTATTGAACAATACAGTCTTTCGTCAATATCGTCCGTGTTATCTGTCCGTCTGTGTAATTAATAGTATATTATTTCTCAGATTAAGATGGGCTATCAAACTAGCTAGTTTTTATTCTCCTAAACTTATTCTTAAGAAAAAACCTACTTTTTTCAAGGTTAGTTTTGAAATTTGTTTTTGTACCTTCGTTCACGGCGTTTGCCGCTATATTCAAACTAAAACGACTATTTACCGTAGAACGTCCAAGATACGTCTGTTTCTAACAAGAGCTAAGGTCGTTTTTCTTCCAATTCCTTACATTGTGTCAACTAGTGGCGTAATTTTTTCTTTAAAAACTACAAATTGCGTCTTCTAGACTTTAGATTCAAACACGTGTTCAGACCGTCACATTTTTTTCTTTTATCTCCGTTTCTACCCCGTCTAAAAGGATAAACCGTTAGTTTGCATGTCCTAACTAGTTAGTTTTCAATGACCCTAGAAAACGCTGGCGTAGGTGAAGAAGCAGCGGCATATCTTACCTATATTTTTATCCCTACATGTTATTTTACCTATTATCTTTATAAATGGAGGAATTTTAACGTTGCATCACTGTAATTTCACCACACTGGTTGAAAGGAACGGTACCCCAAGTATGGAGAGAAGCCATCACAATACCCATACTAAAGAAAGGGAAATGTAAGACCGAGGCTGCAAGTTACCGGCCAATCAGTCTCACAAGCTGTGTTGGGAAGACTATGGAGCGAATAGTCAACCACAGATTGAAATGGTATTTAGAGTCTGAGCAGATCCTGGTGCCGGAACAAGCTGGATTTAGAGAATGCTACAGTATAGAAGACCAAGTTACTTACTTGTCTCAAGCAATAGAAGATGCCTTCCAGGAGAAGAAAAAGGTCCTAACGATCTGGGTCGACTTCAAGCAGGCCTTTGACAAGGTGTGGAAAGATGGCCTTATTGCAAAACTTAGGAGAAGTGGAATCCAAGGCAACATGATGAAATGGATCCAGTCATACTTGCATAACAGGAGAACTAGAGTCACTCTTGACGGTCTGCAGAGCAGAAAAGTGTTGCTCCATCAGGGGGTACCTCAAGGAGGAGTAATTTCCCCAACACTCTTCCTTGTTTACATCAATGACCTGGTGAAAGATCTCCCCGCAGGAGTGAAAGCTGCCTTATATGCAGATGACCTAGTACTCTGGTGCGCTGATGAAAAACGTCACCACAGCAAATTATAGAATGCAGCGGGCAGCAGACATGCTAGTGTCATGGGCAGAGAAATGGCTTATCACAATAAACACAGACAAAACCTCCACAACACTGTTCTCCCTCGCCCCCAAGGACAAAGCAGCTAACATACACCTAGGGACAACCGTGATCAAGGAATAAAGCTACCCCACCTATCTTGGGGTGACATTTGACCAAAGGCTTACATGGAATAAGCATATTGAAAATGCAGAAGGAAAGGCCCGAAGACGACTAGGCATACTCAGAAAATTAGCAGGTACCAACTGGGGAGCAAATGAACGAAATCTAAAGAAGATTTATAATGGAGTAATAAGACCACACTTAGAGTTTAGCTCAGCAGCATGGTCATCAGCTGCTAACTCACATCTGCAGTCTTTGGACAAGGTGCAAAATCAAGCTCTCAGGCTCATTACAGGAGCCATGAAAACTACACCAATAACAGAGATGCAGAAGGTTGCTGGATTACAGACATTGTCCCATAGAAGAGACACAAAAACCATGATCCAGATGGAAAAGTACAACAGTATGCCAAAGCACCCAATGAAGGCAAGACTAGATGATCTGGCATTGGGACGTCTAAAGCGTAGCAGCTTTGTGCATCGGGGAAAAAGACTTAAAAGACAGCATCAAGAAGACCTATCCATGAAGACAACACCACTGAAGCCCACCCTATACCCTGTACCATGGGAGCAGGCCAGCAGTGCCCTCCAAATTAATGCATCAGTCAGTGGTCTCACAAGTGGATGTGAGTATAATGATCTGCAAAAACGAACTGCTACATTGAGTATGATCCAAGAAAGCTATCCCGATCAATCATGGATACATGCCTATACAGATGGATCAGCAACTAATGCTGTTAGGAATGGAGGTGCTGGTATCTTTATCTCATATCTTGACAACCACTATGAGACTAGGCACATTCCCGCTGGTAAATTCTGTTCCAACTATACAGCTGAGGTTCAAGCTCTAGAGCAAGCTGCAAATATGATTTATAACACCAACTCTGACTGCCACCAGGTAGTCATCCTTACAGATGCACTGTCTGTCCTGCAAGCTCTCAAGGGTAGTAAACTCCCGCATCTGAGAAATGAACTAAACAAGGTAGCTGCCAAAAAGAGAACCATACTTCAGTGGGTACCATCTCATTGTGGTGTACCAGGAAATGAAAAGGCAGATAAACTTGCAAAAAAGGGAGGAGAATGTGAACAAGAAGATAATGAAGTCACATACTTTGAGAAAAAGAGAGCTATCCAGACCATCAGAAGAGAACAGAACCAACCCAAAGACGACTATCACACTCTCGACCGGCAGGGACAGATAACTATTTTTCGCCTCAGGACAGGGCATGTTGTTGTTCGTCCATCACGGGTGATGAAGACCACTCTATTCATCCAATTATTTAGGAATATGTTAGGTTAGTCTATGGGTACGAAGGTGACTGATGAGCCCGATGCGGGCCTGGAAAGATCTCGGACAGTGTGGGCAGGGAATGTTTGCTTCATGTGAAGGTTTTATTACACGGTCCTTTCTAGCTTGTCTCCGCTGTTCCGCTGCTGCTCTTCTGGATGATTCGCATGCTGCTGCACCTTTACGAAGAGATGTGCGCCAAGCAGTTCGGTCTTGCGCAGCAGCTTCCCATGTGTCAGGGTTTATGTCAAAGGTTTTCAATGACGTCTTTAACGTGTCTTTGAAGCGCTTCTTTTGGCCACCATGGGAGCGTTTACCCTTCTGTATCTCACCATAAAAGAGTATCTTTGGCAATCGATGGTCTGGCATGCGGACTACATGACCTGCCCAGCGAATCTGTGACTGCATCAGAATAGTATCAATACTAGGGATACCAGCTCTGTCAAGAACGGCGGTATCCGGGATCTTGTCTTGCCATTTGATGTTCATTATCTTCCTGAGACAGACTGTATGGAAGTGGTTTAGCTTCTTTACGTGGCGCCTGTATACAGTCCATGTTTCACTTGCATATAGCAGCACTGGAAGCACCGCAGCTCTGTACACCTTCAGCTTCTCTGTAGACTAATGCCACTTCGATGCCAAACGTTTGTGTATAATCTGCCAAATGTGCTGCTGGCTTTGGAGATCCTGGTGTTCACCTCATCATCAATGACAATGTTCTGGGATAGTGTGCTACCAAGGTATGTGAATCTGTTCACAACATTCAGTTTCTCACCATTAACCTTGATGATTGGCTCAGTATAAACTGTGCCAGGAGCTGGTTGGTACATGATTTCTGTTTTCTTCGTGTTGATGGTAAGCCCAAAGTTGGCGCAGGCTTCGGAGAATGTATCCACACTATGCTGCAGATCAGCCTCTGAGCCAGCATTGAGGGCACAATCATCAGCAAACAGAAGATCTCTGATGGTGTGTGATTTGACCTTGGTTTTTGCTTGAAGCCTCCTAAGGTTAAACAATTTTCCATCAATACGATAACTAATGTCGATTCCTGTGTCCCCGTCTCTAAAAGCATCAGTCAGCATAGCAGAAAACATGATACTGAACAGAGTCGGTGCAAGTACGCACCCTTGTTTAACTCCATTTGAGACGGGGAAAGGCTCTGATAGCTCACCGTTTTCCTGAACTCTAGCCTGCATTCCATCATGCAGTTGCTGCACTATTGTGATAAATTTCTTTGGGCAGCCATATTTTTCCATGATCTTCCATAGACCCTCTCTACTGACCGTGTCGAACGCCTTTGTCAAGTCGATGAACGCTGTGTACAGGTCACAGTTCTGTTCTTGGCATTTTTCTTGTAGCTGTCTTGCAGCGAACACCATATCTGTGGTTCCACGTTCTTTCCGGAATCCACACTGACTTTCAGGTAAAAGACCTTTGTCAAGATGAGCCGTAAGGCGATTCAAAAGGATTCTGGCGAATATCTTCCCAGCGATTGATAAAAGAGAGATGCCTCGATGATTGTTACAGTCTTGGCGATTACCTTTACGTTTATATAGATGTATAATTGACGCATCTTTGAGATCGTATGGGATGGTTTCACTCTGCCACATTTGCTGGAAGATCATGTGAAGTTTCTCTATCAGAACTGCACCGCCATCTTTATAAACCTCAACAGGAATTGAATCGGAGCCGGGGGCCTTTCCACTAGACAGTTGACGAATCGCTTTCTTAGTTTCCTCCAGAGTTGGTACATCATCTAATGCTTCATTTATAGGAATTTGGGGCAGGCGGATGATGGCTTCGTCGTTAATAGATGATGGCTGGTTCAGAATATTATTAAAATGTTCAGCCCAGCGTTGGAGCATTTTTTCCTTGTCTGTAATTAGTGTTTTTCCATCTGCATTAAGGAGGGGAAATGATCCTGATGATGTTGGACCATAGACCGCTTTGAGTGCAAGGTAAAAATTTTTCAAGTCATGGCTGTCAGCAAAGCCTTGGAGCTCATCTGCTTTATTACTCAGCCATGAATCCCGCATCTGGCGTAGTTTATGTTGGACGATTCTACGCATGTTGTTGAAAGCGTCTTTCTTGGATGTAGATTTTGGATCATTTAAATATGCTTTATGGAGATGGTGTTTCTCAGCCAACATCTGCTTTATATCATCTGAGCTCTCATCAAACCAGTCATTTTGTTTCTTGATGGAAGGACCCAGGACCTCTGTAGCAGTGTTGTAGATCTGCTCACTTAGGGCTGCCCAATTTGTTTCCACACTTTGGCCGTCTAGCGAGATAGATTTGAGACGGTCTTCTAAGGTGTCAGTAAATGACTGTTTGATTTTTGTCTTCTTTAGTTTGGTGACATCCAGCCTCTTTTGAGTTTTCTTCCCCTGAGGGCGCCTGGCTGGATGGATACGAATTTTAAGTTTAGATACAATGAGGCGATGTTCAGTCCAACATTCGGCACCACACATGGACTTGGTCACCCGGACATCTTGCCTGTCCTTCTTCCTAACAATTACATAGTCAATTAAGTGCCAATGCTTTGAGCGAGGGTGCATCCAGGAGGTCCTGTTGCGGGTAGGAAGTCGAAAAATGGTGTTGGTGACAAGGAGGTCATGTTCTGCGCAAGTCTGGAGGAGAAGAAGTCCATTGCTGTTACAGCGACCCACGCCGTACCTTCCAATAGTGCCATTCCAGGAGATGTTATCTGAGCCTACTCTTGCATTAAAGTCACCAAGAATGATGAGCTTATCTGCTTTAGGAACTGATGCAATGACTGCATGTAGTTCTTCGTAAAACTTATCTTTGACGTCATCCTGGTTTGTCATAGTTGGTGCATACGCGCTAATGATGGTGGCATGTTTTCTTCCATAGAACAGGGGGATCTTGACCGTCATCAGTCGGTCATTTATTCCCTTTGGGGGCCCCGCTAACTTGCTGACAATTGCTGTTTTGATTGCAAATCCAACTCCTGCTTCTCGTCTTTCTTCAGTTCCTCTTCCGCTCCAAAAGAATGTATAACCTGCACCCTTTTCGCAAAGTTGGCCCTCACCTGCAAGTCGAGTTTCACTCAGTGCTGCTATGTCAATGTTGTACCTGGCCAGTTCTCTCCCAATCAGGGCAGTTCGTCTCTCAGGTCTGTTTGCTTTAGAGTCTTTGTCAAGGAGAGTGCGCACATTCCATGCGCCTAGAATGAGGGGGAAAAATCTGTACTTTCTTTTTCTTATATGTCGCCCGCCGAAGTAGGGTACCCACCAACCGCGGTAAGCTGGTTAGGTAATGGTGGAGCAGGCAATGTTTAGGGCACCTTTTCTAGCCCCTTCCTCATGCCATGGAGGTGAGCAGTGCTTTCCTAAAGAGGGCTGCTCAGTCACTCAGGGGGCTGCCGAATCCCACTGCTGCTCCGATCAGTGGAAGACGACCATATGGCCTGAGCCGCCTGTGTGTAGGTCTGCGACTACGACTGCCAGCGTACCCACGCCTGCCGCTTCGCCGCTCGCCCATCGCCACAGGACTTGTTGTGAGTGGATGGATGAATGGATGAAAGAGTGACTTGTGCGGTGATTTGGATTAAAGTGAGGAAGAGTTGCGCAATTCGTCGACCTCACTCTCTCGCCTGGGTCCATCTCAATCCAGTGGCAAGACAAGTCAAGACGACTGGAGATGAAGTCAGGTGCAGTGGATGACCAGGGCTTTCTACGTGCCTCGCCGTGCTCCTTACGCTCCACAGCGCGTTGCTGGTAATCGCCGTCATGCCCGTTGAACCAACAGGTGGTTTCTTCCGCGCAGTCTATCGAATCCAGTCTTCGCATGCATGGGTAGGCAGACCCTAACTCACCGAAGGTTTATAACCATTCGGCTACCCTCACCTAGTTTAGCCGGCCTGTCAAAGCCGTTGCCCGGGGGGTGGCCGCTGTCGCATGCTGACAGCTACGAGGAGCCACAGGTGAGAGCTGGATGCCAGGTTTGGACCACAGGTGGCCGAGCATAGGACAGGGCATAACAAACTGAATAAAACTCAATAACAACAGCAATAACCATATGGCTGGCTCAGCAAGTCCTACTACCACTAGAATATAAAACAATGCTGCACAAAACCTAGCAACCATGAAGAGAGCACACTCATATGTAATACGGTTTCTATAGCCGGGCTAACCGACATTTTTCTGTGTCAGGCAATCTTGTTCACTAATCTCCCTGCACCCATTTGCACCACTTCTGAACGCATGATCATTCTTATGTAGTTCAGCTGACAAAAAATATTGTTTCCACACTTACTTAAAAGCTCAGGTGCGCAAAGAAACATAAGATATTATGTGACAATTATAAAATTAAATATTCTGTAGATTTTCCAACCCAGCTGCGGTTATCTCACTTCCAATATTCTCAATGTGTCTTGCATCTGGGTTTGGCTGTGAAATAGAAGAACAAGGTCATCGACGAAATCTGGATCGCCAAACTGTTTTGAATTCCATTTCATATAGCTGAGATTGTTGTTTTCATAATTCTATCTATAGTCAGTAAGAAGAGAATTTCATATCTGGATGGGTTATGAAAGTTTTTCTTCGTGTATAATTCAGAAATGAGGCATCTGAGAAAGGTTGCTGAAGTAATAAGAAGAGACATGGTTCGCAACCAGACGATACGTCAAGGCCTGAACACCCAATCCCTGCAGACCCAAGTAGAACAGTCCCAAGTAAGATGGTTTGGTCATGTTTGCAGAATGGCAGAAGATCGGCTTCCACGACAAGCATGGGAAACTAAGAGCCAATGATCTAGACCTCCAGGGCGATCCATAGTCCGCTGGGAGGACAACATTAGACAGTCTTTGAAGGTCAGAGGATTAGAATGGAACCAGGCCAGGAGGAAGACAGCCGATAGGATAGTATAGCGCTCTCTCTGCCAAACCTCTACACCTCATGGTAGTGCCCTGTATATACAGGGCACTACCTCACGGTAGAAGAGGAACGACTAAATAAGTATAATTCTACATTTAATGTCTTCCCGTAGTTTCCTTATGACCTAATGGGTTCCATAATATCTCACCAGCTTTCAGTAAATCTCTGTCCAAAATGTAGACGGTCCTTTACGCAGTCCAGAAATCCAATGTAAAGTGGCCTGTCCAATTTCAAGTTCTGTGTGGATATTATGCGCAGTGTGGCCATCCGGTCGGTACAAAATCAATTTTGTTGCATACGATCCCGGATAGGCCACACCTTTCTTGCATAATGTTCCTGTCTGTTGTGGCTGTCCCATTCACATCGGAAGCAACAAAATTTAGTATACCCAGTCTGCATGCCCGTGAGAATTGCAATGACCTTTAGGTCTCCACAAATCCGCCATTGGTAGTCATTGTACTTTATTTTTTCCAAACGTATAGCCATATTGTCATAAGTTTCTTTCATATGAACAGAGTAGGCGACTGGAATTGATGAAAATAAATTTCTGTTATGCAATAACACGGCTTTTAGACTAGTCTTGGAAGAATCGATGAAAAATCGCCATTCGTTGACTATGTGCTCATGACCGTTTACATCTTTGCAATAGCAAATGTCATCATCCATCTCAAAGTATTGAACAAGTTCTCTGTGTCTATGACGAAATTTAGATATCGGAGTATTGGGCGCTAAAAGATTCCATTCTTTGAATCGCGAACCGAGTAATTCCGCTTGTCCTTTGGTAAGAGCGAGATCACGTATTAGATCTGAAAGTTCTGAATGGTTAATTAAGTAAACACCATCATTCACCGGTATGTAATCTGAGTCAGAATTAGTTTCTAAAGCAGGTAAACTATCACTTTCTGATGGTTCATTCACGTCCAACGGATATTGTTCTGGTGGTACTTGGATCGGACACGTGATTGGATCATGAGGCACTGGTTTCGAAACCAATTCAATATTTGAATAAACCACAGACTTTCTAGTTTTAAAAGTGAAACCATGGATATTTGTCAAGCAGAAGTAACAATCAGTAGTGTGATTTGTATGTTCACGCCATATTACTGGCACTCCAAAAGGCATCGACTTATGCTTCGGCGATTTTCGTAACCAGCCTGCCAATGTATCGAACAAACTGCATTTGGCTTCCAAGATTTATTTGCATCATCAACTTTCGAATCGAAATAAAGTTCATATGCTTTCTTTAGTAATGGTGTAAAGTTTTTCTGGTCAACACGATCGGTAAAATATCCGCACACGTAACAGAACAGATCAGCCGAATTTCTACAACTTCTAGAAGCCATATTTTGCTCAGAATTATTTCAAAATACAGTAACTATTTGAAAAATCGCGTAACATATGTCATGCATCTTTTAGCAGTATAAAAAGTAGAATTATGTTGCTTTTTATTAATTTTTAATAAGTTATATAGTAAAAATGAAACGGAGCAAATAACGGTTTCCCAAAAATATATTTATTCACAAATATCTTAAGAACCCGATGTGATAGAGATAAACGGATTTCAGATTTGAAATCAGCGCAAGAAACTGACCTAAGAACACTTATTCTTATATAAGAAAGAAAAATGTTGTTTGTCAGTGTTATCTGTCTATGACATTTTTTAATCTCCCAAAGATGACACAGATTATTATATTACGTGGCACCGATAGTAACATTATTCCAGTGTAATCGGAGCACTCAAGTAGATCTCTCTTCTTTTGCAACTTGAACAGATATCCTTTCTTCCATCCTTCTTATATATTTCTTTTTAGTCTAAGACTTAAAGAGTAACATCTTTACAGAGCAAAAGGCACGATCTCTTGATTAAAATGTGCATGTTTCATTTTTATTGTTAGCATTGTTTCGTGCGTTGCACTGGCGATCCTGATTTCGTTTCGTCTAACTCCTAATCAAAGTTCTGCTCCTAATTTGGTAGAGATTGAGTCAGCAGACATGTTTTGGATCAAAACACAAAGTGCACGATGTAATTAGGCCGCTTACAGACGAGCGTTTCTTGCTGCGCGTTTCTCGCACGTGACGAATGAAAGAGTAGGGATTTACAGGCTGCGCAGCCGAGCGAGACTGTCTGTAAATCCCTACTCTTTCATTCGTCACGCGCGAAAAATGCGCATCAAGATAATGCTCGTCTGTAAGAGCCCTCAGATGTAAGATAAAGCATATTGCCAGATAATATAATCTGTAGTCTACATATTCGTCCTGGATTTAATGTCAGGTGTACATGAATTCTCTTGATTACGTGGGTAACACTTCGTGGTTCGATTACAGCTCTTCTAAATTTGTCTTATCACAGCATAGTTTAGTAAACAAGAACAGGTCATTGCCCTTTGGTTTTCACATGACAGCAAAACAATGACTTTTATTGTGCTGTGAAATACAGGTAGGATATTACAAAGTTTGAAGTTTTGAACCGGGGTGGCAACCAACGTTTACTGTTTCTCGTAGCAAAAGAGAAAGGAGCCGCCAGATTCAACAGAAGGTCGTAACAAAAGTATCACTATGTTGAAACAGCAACACGCAGGCCTACTCAAAAATGGGACTTGGATTTACCATTGGCTTAAAAACACACTTTCATTCATTCATTCATAACCCTCCACTCCCAAAGGAGCATAGGCCTTCAACAAACACATGCCAAGTCCTCCTGTCACGTGCCATCATCTCAAGTTCTTTCCATGTTCTCCTCATCATGTTCACCTCTGTTTCCAACTCTCTTCTCCATGTACTTCTTGGTCTTCCTCTGCCTCTCTTGCCCTGGGGGTTCCAGAACAAGGACTGCCTTGTAATGCTATCAACAGGTTTCCTCAGTGTGTGTCCTATCCATCGCCATCGTCTTCTTCTCATCTCTTGTTCCACTGGCACTTGTCCAGTTCTTGTCATCAGTTCCACATTGGTAACCTTGTCATACCATTTTAATCCCTCTATTCTACGCAAGCACCCATTTATGAAAGTCTGTAGCTTTTTGGTTGTTGTCTTTGTTGTTCTCCATGTCTCCGAGCCATACAATAGGACTGACTTCACATTTGAGTTGAAGATTCTTATTTTCGTGTTGGATCCTATTTCTCTTGATCTCCATATATTTCCCAATGCAATGAAAGCTCCTCTTGCTTTTTGTATTCTTATTTTGATATCGCTGTCTGTCCCTCCAACTTTATCTATATTACTGCCAAGATATGTGTATGATTCTACATCTTGTATTGGCGTTTCTTCAAGTTCAACCCTGTTTTCATTACCTGCATTTATTCGCATTATTTTTGTCTTTTCCCTGTGTATTTTCAGACCCAATTGCTGTGACCTCTCATTGAGTGTTTTCAATTTGTCCTGCATCTGATTACGGTTATGGGACAGGAGAACCAAATCATCAGCAAAATCCAGATCATCCAACTGCTTAGTCAGAGTCCACTGGATTCCATTTCTGTTGTGTGTTGTCGATGATCTCATAACCCAATCTATTGCCAGCAAGAAAAGAAATGGAGACAAGAGGCATCCCTGTCGCACTCCTGTTCTTATCCCAAATGGTTCTGTAAGCTGTCCTTCATGAAGAACTCTGCACGTCATGTCTTCATAGGTTTTCTTTATTAAATTAATGATCTTCAGGGGAACTCCATAATGCCTCATCAATTTCCAAAGTGATTCTCTGTCCACACTGTCAAATGCTTTTTCGTAGTCCACAAATCCGATGTATAGTGGTGAATTCCATTCCAGACTTTGTTCAACTATTATTCTCAAAGTGGCTATCTGGTCTGTACATGATCTGTTTTGTCGAAAACCTGCTTGTTCATCTCTCAATTTCTTGTCTATGGACTCCTTTAATCTCTCAAGGATAATCCTGTTCAATACCTTTCCTGGCACTGATAGTAACATTATTCCTCTATAATGTGTGCACTCTTGTAGATTTCCCTTCTTAGGCAACTTAACCAGATATCCTTCCTTCCATTCTGCTGGTATCTCTTCTTTTTCCCAGACTTTACCAAGTAATTTATATAACATCTCTGCCGTGTCGATATCTGCTTTGATGGCCTCTGCTGGAATGCCATCAGGTCCAGACGCTTTTCCATCTCTTAGAAGCTTTATGGCTTTCTTTATTTCTTCCTTCGTTGGTCTTTCACCGTTAATTTGTAGCTCTTCTTCTGCTGGCTGGATGTCCGGCGGGTTTTGTGGAGCTGGTCTATTGAGAAGGTCCCCAAAATATTCTGTCCACCTCTTCATTTGCTCTTGTATATTGCTGAGCAGTTTCCCATTCTTATCTTTTATGAGGCAACTTGTTTGCTTGTATTTCCCTGTTAGCTTCTTTGTGCTGCTATACAGTTCTCTCATATTTCCTTTGGCTGCAGCATCTTCTGCCTCTCTTGCCAACTCCTCAATATACTTCCTCTTGTCTCTTTTGATACTTCTTTTTACTTCTTTGTTTGCTTCTGTGTACACTTCTTGAGCCTTGGCTTTGGAACTTCTGGTTTTGCTTGTGTTTAACTCTGCTTTCTTGTTTTTTCTATCTTTTATCTTATTGATGGTTTCTGTTGTTATCCATGCTTTTTGTTGTCTTTCCCTTTTCCCCAGTATTTCTTCACATGTCTCCTTCCATACCGTTTTGACCTGCTGCCAATAGTCTTCTGTATTCTCTACATCTTCCAACTGTTGGAGCACTTGGAATTTGTTGGATACTGTGACCGCAAATTTGTCTCTTGTTTCTTGATTTCTTAGCTGTCCTACATTAAACTCACTTGCTGAACATTATTGTTGTTTGTTACACGATAGAATCATTCAAGATTTCTTGCATTCAATGCTATCATGTGATAAACAGTCTGACTGCTGTAACCAGATAAACTGACTGCAGTCAACGCTGTCAAGCGATAAATTGGATGATTGCTCAAAGTTGTCACCAGATAAACGTGATGATTGTAGTCAACATTGTCATCAGATAAACATGATGACTATAGTCAATATTGTCACCAGATAAACGTGATGATTATAGTCAACATTTTCATCAGATAAAGGGGATTATTATAGTCAACATTGTCACCATATAAACGCGTTCATTTTAGTCATCATTGTCACCAGATAAGCGTAATGATTATAGTCAATATTGTCACCAGATAAGCGTAATGATTATAGTCAATATTGTCACCAGATAGCATAATGATTATAGTCAACATTGCCTTCACATAAAAGTGATGATTAAAGTAAATACTGTCACCAGGTAAACGTGGTGATTATAATCAATATTGTCCGCAGATAAACGTGATGATTATTGTCAATATTGTCACCAGATAAACGTGATGATTATAGTCAACATTGTCACTATATAAACATGTTGATTATAGTCAGTATTGTCACCAGATAAACGTCGATTAATGTCAATATTTTCATCAGATAAACGTGTTGATTATTGTCAACATTGTCACCAGATAAACGTGTTGATTATAGTCAGTATTTTCTCCAGATAAACTTGTTGACTATAGTCAACATTGTCACCAGATAAGCGTGATGTTTATAGTCAATATTGTTACCAGATAAAAGTGTTGATTATAATCAACATTGTCATCTGATAAACGTGTTGATTATAGTCAACATTACCATCTGATAAACGTATTGATTATAGTCAACATTGTCACCAGATAAACGTGTTTATAACAGTCAACATTGTCATCTGATAAACGTGTTGATTATAGTCAACATTGTCATCTGATGAACGAGTTGATTATAGTCGATATTGTCACCAGATAAACGTGTTGATTATAGTCAACGTTGTCACCAGATAAAGGTAATGATTATAGTCAATATTGTCATCAGATAAACAAGTTATATCCCACATGGTCACCAGACAAACACTTTTACAGCAGCCTACGCTGTAATGAGATACATTTATTGCATTCTACACTGTCACAGGACGAACGGATTGATTACAGTCCTCGTTGTCATCGCATTAACAGATTACATTCAACACTATCTCGAGACATACGGGATGACCAAACTGCATAAAGGACATAGTTTGTAGAGTAGGTAGTGGCCCGAATAATGTAATATTCGTTACATCTTAGACCAGGGATTCTCAACCCAGGATTCGCGAAGTTTGTCATGGGGTACCGGGAATATTTGGTAAATAGCTAGCCTATATTATACTACTGAAATATATGATGCCAGCGCCCTCGTTAATTCCAGCTCCAGTAGCGTAAATTAAAGTCCTTGCAATTAAAAAAGCTCGCGTCGTGTAGTTCCCGGAAAGGGGGCTGGGGGGTGGGTGGTTCTGATGGGGAAAAAGTAAGAATATGACTACTACCCATAAGGCATGTCGTACAGCGCGATCAATTTCAGGTGACTAGTGTAACAGCCAATCATAAGACGGGAATTAAATTCAAAAGCACCAATACCTTATGGCAATTTTACTTATTCAAAAGTATATTTTAAAAACCCACTGTGCATCACCACAGTACACGAACTACGTAGCAGCAGCGAGGATCCCAATGTGTGTATACGGGATCACACATTCTATAAATATTTTTGTGCACACCGTCATTTCCGCATTCTTCTTTGGTAAGTGTTACTATTTTCGGGAGAGTACATATAAGGGAAACAATACAATTAATGTCTAGCTTTCAACCAAAGTTGCATACCTTAGCGCTACACACTGACATAAAAAGCTGGGATTTTTAATATATAGGATGCTAAGATTTGGCAACCTCATCAAGTAAAACTATTTGACACAGAAACAAGTGCTACAGGAGCACGTGAATGTTTGGTGCAGGCTTCCTGTGAGGGAACCATCGACAGTGGTAGCTCCATGCTCTATAAGGAGGGCAAAAAGGAAGAGGAAGAAGACTGCTGGAAAATTCCATGAGAAATGGTGTAAATGAAAAACGTTGTTGATGGAGAGAGAACGGTCAGTCATTGCCTCATTCCAATTCCACAGCGAGAAACAAAACTAGAGATGGAACATGATGCGGAAGCATCTCTATCAAACACTATATCAAGAATAAAACTGTTGATTGACAAGAAACAGAACCAAGGGTCTCATCAAATAACGTGACTGTGTTATGGTGAACATTTGACGCTTTATGACACTAAAAAAATGTTGTTTTGTACCGGAATCAAGTTTTCTTTATGGACAAATTAATTCAGACGTTTATTTACTTTCTTATGCGTGGATACATAATAAGTTTAGAATTTGTTTATGTTGAGCCTCAGTCCGGCTGTTCTTTTGCCATATGCCAATTTTCCGTCGAAAATATCTTTGAGGATGCGACCATCTTCCATGCGGCAGACATGGCCAAGCCAGCGTAGTCTGCGCTGTCTAAGCAGTGTACACATGCTTTGAAGACCAGCATGTGACATCACTTGGACATTTGTCGCTTTGTCCTTCCACGAAATACCAAGGACATCGCGCAGACTCATGAGATGGAAGGTATTGAGCCCTCTTTCTTGCTTAGCTTAGGTTGCCCATGTATCGCTGCCATATAGAAGTGTGCTGGTGACGCAGACATATATACACTGCAGCTTTGATCTTCATTGTAAGGTTTGGAGTTTCCTCAAACACGCGTTGTGAGGTAGGCAAAGATGGTTGTAGCTTTGCCAATGCGGCTGACCCCAGGTATGTGAAGTGGTACACCACTGCCAGTTCATAGTTATCGAAAGTAATAACTGGTGCAACATCCACGTCCTGACCCAGCACATTTGTTTTCTTTAGATTTATTGTGAGGCCAAAGTCCTTGCATGCATGAGTGATTCATCAAACTGTGGAGTTCGTGGTGACTTTGAATGACGGTTACAGCATCGTCGGCGAACAACGAGTCTCTTATAGTGACCCTTCTGATTTTCGTTTTTGCCTTCAGCCTTACGGGGTTAAGCAGTCGACCTTCTGAACAGGACCTACAGGAATGTTTACTAAATGTCAAGGGAGTACAGGTACAGAAAAAGTTTGGGAACGGCCGTCTTAGACGATTCTTGCAGCCACTTTGAAATCACATTACAGTTGAGAGGTTGTTTTTAAGTTTACCTCGTATATTAAAGACCGGGGGATTTTATTTATTTATTTTTTAACCTAGAGGGATTTGGCAGCTCTAAAAGCATGGCCGAGTTTTGAGCTCATATTTGCACAACTGGTGCTCGCTGAAACTATTTAACTTAAACGTTTTTATGTTGTTTTTTTTCCTTGCCTTCGGATAACCTTTGTTTTATTTGTGTGTCTCAGATCCTCATCTGTAAAGACGGAATGAGAAACCTTTTTTTTAAAAAACCATTGAACAAAATGGAGCAGAGCGGATGTACAAGTTAAATGGATAGGATCTGCTCTCGAAATCTTTGTACTTAGAACTGTATAAATGGCGATCCAGGCGATTGACGTATGGTGGCATTTTAGACCGTGTGCTGAAAAGAGCTGTTTCAGCTTGGATACTTTTTTTTATATTCAAACTTTCAGAAACTCAACTTCCTTCTACCGCCTTTTTTACAGTTTCTTTTCTATCCGTCGCTTTCCTCCGCAGCCTCACTTTAAATGCTTGTTTGAGGGTTTTGCCATCTTGTGGCGAGACACGATCCTATCAACCTAGATATAAGTCCATTGGTTATATCAGAACGAAATTTGCCATTGAAAAATAAGTTAACTCCGTTAACTGAAGCATAATGTTGATACGTACTAAGCCTTGAAAAGGACAACTCGCTTTTATCAGCTATCATGAAGTAGCACTGAAAAGGGCTAGTCCTGATAAGGCCTGCTAGCCCGTGCAGCGTTGATGGATACTAAGTCCCGAAAAGGAGAGAGAGAGAGAGAGAGAGAGCGTGATATTTTTGTAATTCTCTTTCAAGTCCCTTTTCTTTTCTGATTTCCATTCCAGTCCGGATATTTCTCTGTCAACAAATTCATATTGGTAGAAAGGTCTTTATGAACTCAGTATTTATTCTTGTGAAATAGAGCGTGGCATTGTTTGCCTGTAACCTGCCCCACCCCACCGTCCCTTCTTCAACCCCGACGCTGTGAACTAAATACATAATAGTGTTGCAGGCACCCATAGGCGGGTGAAGCTAGAGGCATCCTGTCCCCTCAGTTCAAAATTGGATGGAGGACATTTTTTTTTCCTCTCAAGGTGACCGAAACAGGATCGGATCTATTAACACGACACGGCCTTAATTTCCACATGAGTACAACCCCCCCCCCCCCCCCCCCCCCCCCCCCCCCCCCCCCCTCCCCCCCCCCCCCCACCCCCCCCCCCCCCCCCCCCCCCCCCCTCCCCCCCCCCGCTCCCCCCCCCCCCCCCCCCCCCGCAATACCAACCCGTTAAAGCATATCTTTTAATTTAAAAAATGTGCGCATTCATTTTAAAGACGAGGGGGGAAACGGGCGCATATTGCTATGAGAGTATCTACACAACTCTGTAAGGTTATATCGTTTTAACGTGTTAGTGTATGTGTTTATACCAGGGGTCGGGAACCTTTCCGTGACAAAGAGTAAAATATTTAATTTTGTCTCCATTTTAACAAATTGAAGAGCGGCATGAAACAAAATCACATGGTATCCCTCATTCCCTAAGAGTTAAGAGCCGAATGCGGCTCTAGAGCCGCAGGTTCCCGACCCCTGGTTTATACATTCATAGCGTGGGGTCAGCTCTGTGTGAGATGCCAAAGATGGCTAATGTGACTCATCTCTCGTTGCAATAATTTATTTTACAAAGGTCGTAATGTTGTATCGATTTATAATTACTTACTTAGTCGGTGCTCTTCTGCCGTGGGAAATACAGGTTAGCCAGAGTGAGAGCGTCGTGCCACCCTATCAGCTGTCTTCTTTATGGCCTGATTCCGGTCCAGTCCTCCGTGTTTCAGAGATTTTTTTATAATAATAATTATTATTATTATTAAGACGATCAGGCCGTTTGTTTTCTTGTCTTCTGTTTGTTTTTCTTTGTCATTTAATGTACCGACTCATGTCTCTGAAAGTGCAACGGACCGCTAAGAAAACTGAAGTATTTCTACATGGGGGCTGGGGGAACAGCGATATGTAATTGCAGAGACAATGTCACCGCGAGGCTTGCCCTAGCATTACTCATGCTATTGTTAGAGTGAGATAAACAGTTAGAACAGCTCACAAAGAAAAAATAATGAATGAAAATAATAATAAATTGCTAACTGACAACAGTTCAGAATATCGGTTCACGTTAACTAAAAGTGAGTGATTATCAAGAGTTGAAGATAGAATGTTCGAGAACAAGGAAAAAAAGGCTCGACCAATAAATTTAAGTAAAAAGATGTGGGTCAGCGAATCAGAAGGGTGGCGAGAAAAACACACCACGCTGAAATGACCAGAGCTATGAGAACTTTACGACTATGTATCAAGAAACGGATGGTTATGAATATATAACGACTATGTATAAAGTAACGAAAGGCTGTAAATATATGAAGGAAACTATAGATATTATGAAGGAGCTATGTTGAACAAAGTTTGAGTTGTCAAGAATTACATACGACTTTTAAGAAAAAGTGAGTGTCGATTTCTATATGAGAACCGCAAATATGCTCTCTCATGTAAGTATCAGAATGGTGAACATTAATTTGTTATGCATGAGATGAATTTAGTTTCTATGAATGGTTGAAGAGACATGTCTGACCAGTTCGTCGAGGAAAATATTTAAGTACCTAAAAAGTATGGAATGCTGATAAAGAGCATAGGTACCACGAGTAAATAGGAGCAGATTTGGGAAGACTAAGAAAGTCTACAGGAGATAATAATATGTTAAAGAGGAATACGGAAGTTTACAAGACATAGAATTCATGTATGAATTACCCCTGATAATACAGTACTCACACAATTTATGATTATATGTTCGACACCACACTACTCTAATTGGCGCCGCGACCAGTCCTTCTTAGTGACAACATGCTTACATCACATTCGGATCTAGTGTATCAGCAGCAACAACAACAACAGCAACAGCAACAACAAATACAACAACAACCCGCATTTGTTCCACTACCTTTGGAACAGGAACCTACAATGGCTGCTCTCAAAAGCATCACTGACACATCGCAAAACGTTGACCATTATGCAAAATATAACCAGATTAGGTCGGTTATCACACCATTTACAGGGGATTCTAAAGAGTTTCGAAGACGGTTAAAAGATGCAGATAAATTTGCCACCATGGTAAACGCATGCACGGATTCAGACCGCAAGCGAATTTTATATTTGTCATCAGACTCCTTGGTCACTGATTTTTTAAGAAGACGTGATAATGCATACCCCAATGAAACGTATGATTCATTTAAGAAAGAGTTAGCACAGCGTTACAGTGATATTACCAATACGGAACACGCTTGGTCACTTCTTCGTTGGATTAGACAAGAGCACAAAGAACCCATTTAATCTTATGGAGAAAAGTTACTAAATTTAGCAGAGGAAGCATTTTTGGATGGTTTGACTGCATCACAAGATCTAGAAAAACATCTTGTGGGCATATTTATTGATGGATTGCCAGGGAATAACATCAAACTACACATGATTCGCAAAGATCCGAAAAAGATAAATGAAGCGATCCAAATGGCAATTAGAGAGAAGAATGTTAGAACAAGATTTAACCAGTGTATCGAAATGGAACTTACAGTTGAAGCACATCCAGATAATGAACCGATGGAAATTGGTCATTCCCGCTCGCGTTGGCATCGCCCAAACCATACGAATAATCAGGAGCAGTTAAACACAAATTATGCTCGACACCCTCATAGACAACAGAACGTACATCAAGTTAATACCCCTACTTGTTTTATTTGTGGAATTCGAGGACACCTAGCCCGGGAGTGCCGACGACAACATCCTCGCCTACACCAGCAAAGCTATAATAACCCACGACATCATGGTTATGGCAATAGTAATCATTATGGCCAGAATTTTCGCGGAGCACATACATCTTCCAATTTTACAAGAGGACAATCACGAATGTACAACCAGGGAAACGGAACAGTCAACCATTAAGCAGGACCGTTAGTGGTGACTATAAAATTGATGGAAACAACAACTTCCTTCATCATAGGTCCATACATAGAAAGGAAAACAACGTTGTTCCACACCCAATACCTCCTCCTCAAAGAACACCCGAGCAAGAAGTACAGTCTATAAACATTACCCCAGACCCCAGTTCCTGTCTTATCAAGATTGACAAGAAGAATTATCGCGCACTTGTGGACACTGGCGCTTCAGTTAGTCTGATTAGGGAACAATTATACAAACAAATTAAACATCTTGTGAAGTTCCGACCATCAGAGACGTATATGGCCTCGGTCACAGGAGAATCCATGAAGTCCTGTGGCACAGCATATATTACATTCCACATAGGACAGCAACAGCTTACACATCCCTTCATAATTACACGTGGGATGTCCAGAAACTTCATCCTTGGTAGAGACTTCTTACTCGCCACAACGTCAGAATATATTTCGACCTGCATAAGATCAATATCAATTGTGAATATATACAGTTACAGGATGATATACATATCGCCTCCCTAGTACGCTTAACAACTCCAGTTACAGTACTTCCTGACACGCTTGTGATAGCTAAAGGTCGAATTAAGAGTTCCAATTATATCGGACCAGGACAAACAATCCAGATTGAACCCTTGGAAAATGAGGACATCAATGACGAACCCCTCATGTTTGTTACTGAAGGTATTGCCGAAGTTTCACCCTCCCGTGACTTTCCAGTCATGATTGTAAACACATCGGGACAAGCTACGACGATACACAGAGGTGCGATAATTGCTAAAGTACGAAGATCGTCCTTGACCTGTGCTATGAATAATAGAATGCTTGACGTCAGTCAGAGTCAACACCATCATTCCCCCGTCCCATGCACATCCCAAAATCATACCCCATATAACCCCGCCGGCTCTGATAAACGATTTCAACGGCAAAGTACATATGGTAACAAATTTACTCACAAGATTAGGCGCCGGATTCCAGAAACAAGAACGTTTGTCAAATTGAATCGAACAACAGACAAAAAGAAAATCTACAGTCAAGAAAGCAACAAGAAATATACATGTCGACGATCATACCACATGTCGAATAGGGATAGCACTGATTATGTGCCTGAGAACTATGTTACTCCCACACACAGAGAGAGAAGACACACTAACCAAGATGACACACTGTTACCAGGAGGATACCCAGGTGATGAATACATAAGACATAATAACGCGGAAGTTCAAGAATTTGACAGATATGAACGAGCCTCCAGAGATGAACCTGAAGACACAACTTATCGATACCCTTCATTCCCCACACCATGTAAGATTCCACACTTGAGTTGACTGCTGCCTTTATTAGAGTCATAAATGTGGAAATCTGAAGGCGAACGAGGAAGAAGAAGAAGAAGAAGATTCCACACTCACCCCCACGCCGCCCCACAAGTCGAGACTATCAAGATGACACACCATTACCAGGAATATAAGTATATAAACCAATAAAACAGTATTGAATCAGATCTACAAATTAACGGTTCACGTGAAACAAGGGACGTTTCGGGTTTTACCCTTCATTAGCCACAGTTACAAACAGGTGACAAGGACAAGAATTACATATAGATACTACAAAAACATACGATGATGAGAAACATACAGAAAATGAGCGATACAAGCAGGTGGAAAAAAATAAACAACCACAGTGATGAGCGAAAAATTAACAATAATAATACAAGAAAATCGTAATACTTGAAAGAAATACCGAAACAAGAAAGTAAATAATCAACGAAACGAAAAAAAGAATGAACAAAACTATCGAACAAGTAAAAGGTCACTTAGCTAGATCGGAAGATGCTTGGAATAAAACATTGAGGCACTTTATCAAAGAAATCCCGTATCAAAGGAAATGACGTATAGGATCGCGACAATAAGATACGAAACGAACCAAAACAAAAACATAAGAAGACAGATCGGAAAACACAACTAATAACGAAGAATGAAAAAAAGAGATAAACCACCAGAATTTATGCAAAATGATGTTGGATATTAAGCCCTTTTGGAGTTAAACAGCCCATTTGAAAAATAAGACGATTCTCCAACGAAAAGCGAGTCCGGTCATCACCGACACATGAAAGGAGGGTTGTGTAGCGAGATCAGTGATACAATCGCCAAATACAGTAATATTTAACCCCTACGCCAAGTAAATTTACCACCCCGCCCGTGTTTGCCCAAAGTCATCACCCACGCCTGCGATTCGCGCTGGATTTGGAAAAGCATTAACGCCAAAGTGAACCATACCAAAACCACTAGCTTTTTCGTTGCTCTGTCCAAAGACTTTAAATAACATAACACGTGTTCCGTTCTCCAAAAGAGTGATAGAAAAAAAGGAGGAGTGAAAGAGAGAGGGAGGAATGCAACCTTGACTAAAGCGTTTTTTTTTTTGTTTAATCTATTCATAGCACGAAGGCGGTTTGGTAGCAGATCGCTTTGTGTGGATTTTTAACAATGGTATAAGCGACGTACCGTTCAGAAAGCAATGGCAAACTACTGAATGAAAAAATTGCCTTAAAAAATCACAAACAGCCAATAAAAGCTGGGGTTGATTGCCACGTCCTGTAAAGGATAAACAACTAACTTTATTAATAGCACACAATGCGACAGTTGACGTTAAAGACTTGCTTATAGTAGCACGAAACGCAAACGAGAGGCTGGCTTTTGAAAATCAACTAGTGCCTTAGAAATGACCTCTACACCTCACGGTAGAAGGGGAACGACTAAGTAAGTAAGTAAGCCTTAGAAACGGTTGTTATGGCATCCCCCCCCTACCGTTAAGGTTTGAATAAAGTATTTGGATATTTGCTAATGCACGCGATGATACCCCATCTCAAAACCAACCGCCTTGGTCCCTCTCCGTCTTGAAAATTAAATCTAACACTAAAGACGGTTGGCATCTTGCCAAACGCTTGTTTAGTTTCCTAAGAACGAGCGAGAGAGGAAAAAAATAAGGGGGGGGGGGATTACACGGAGGAAAATCGAAGCTAGCGTATACATTGTGAAAGTGAAACTAGTAACCAAATTGGGAAGGGTAGCAAAACAGTGGCAAAAGAAACATAGATGAAGTATCGTATTCTAATTGAATAATAAAGGAAAAGAAAGGACATTTGACAACTGAAATGATAATACTTGATTATTAGGAATATCATATTACTCATTATGATATAGTATCTTACCGTAGAGAAAAGTAGGTTATTTGAAAAACTAAAGAGGAAAAATACAAAGATGAAAACTATGATAAAGAGAGAAATAAAAACATAAGGGCTAGATGACAGACAGTCGTCTGGTTAATAATTGCTTTTCTCCATTAAAATCGTTTAGATATTAACAAAAATATCGTAGAAAATGTAAATGAAAGACAGAAAGACAGACACAGTGATATCCACTCAACTTTGAAAATCGGGGGATGTCACATTTTTTGAACGTGTATTTTTGAAAAGAGAGTCAAGTCGGCTTACCCTGATCTGATTGGTTTAGGGGAGCATAACTAACGAGGGAATATAAGGAACGTTTTGCTAACGCTTAGTTGCCACTTGAAGATAAAATTTAAACAGTAAGGTTATCATCAGACACAAGGAATTCATGACCCATTGCCTTTGCAGTTCTGGCCAGTGGCGATCTCAGCTTGACCCATTGATCGCCGGTTAACCTTATATGTGTAAAATATTTCATTGATTGCGGGTTACATCCTATAATACTCAGTGTGCCACAAAGTAATACTGGAGCTGCAGAGTTCGAGGCAACAGTGTTTATTTGCCTATATTCTGAAGCAAGAGTGCTGAAGCAGTCTCCAAGTCTCACTGTCGAGACGAATGCACTGTTGTTGAGAAAGTCATCAACTATTGCTCAAGGAAATTCAGTTAAGCCAAACCTTCTACGGGCTTAATGAGTGTTCATTTAACATTAACTCTCCACTATTGCAATAAAACAGTTTTAGGAAGTGATGAGAAAAGTCGTTCCTCATAATCGTGACCAGTCATATTATCTAGTGCTTCATCAGGGAATTCCATGTTATAAACATTTGCATTTTGACATTTAAGGACAAGTTGTCATTTAGACTTAATTAAAACTGTAAATATATTTCCATTCCATTTTGAGTTTAAACATTCCTGTACCAAAAAAAGATTTGAGGTATAGGAAATTAAAAATTGTAAAATACTATTCTAACTTTAACCACTGACTTGTTTAATCCCTTTTCATTGAGTTAAGTTGTGTTTGTTGTCATACACTCACCATTACATTTTGCATTACCCTAGACATCAAGCCACATAAACAAACAGACACCAGAATATAAAATAGACTCAAAATATATCGCAGATTGAGGTCGTAGGGTGGTAGCCGTCCGATACCCTGAGAACATCATCTTCAACTCTTAGACTCAGGGACTTGCATAACTGACCTCACTCTGTAGACAAGTAATATTTATCTCTTTTAACATCAAAACCCATCACATATATTGGGGGCTCGTCCGGGATTTTAAATTAAAGCTAACATTATAGACCCAGGAAATCCCCATTTTATTCAAAATTTATAACATTAAGCAGTGTGGAAAATTAAGTGAACTATCATTGCCCATTATTAGTTAGTTAATTAGAAATATTTGTTGGCTAATTTAGTTAGATTAATAACATTTGGTACAAGCAAAAGATGGCAGACTTGGCCAAGTTCAGATCTGCTGCTGTGCAGCCTGCAAGGGAGATGGACATGGAAGGGCAAGTTCTGATTCAATATGTGACATCAGAGTGTGATAAATTTATTGAAAGAGAGGATAAGAAACTAGCAGAGGAGAAAAGAATTCAATTAGAGGCTGACAAGGAACTTAAGAGGGTACAGTTAGATGCAGATAGGGAAGCTAGGAAGTTAGAGGCTGATAGGGAGGCTGAAATCAAGAAGCTACAATTGGAGGAAAAGAAATTTGAGGCAGAGCAGGAGGAAAGAAGACAGGCTGCAGAACGGGAAGCAGAGGAAAGAAGACAGGCTGCAGAACGGGAAGCAGAAGCAGGGGACAAACGCTTACAAAGGGAGCACGAGCTACGACTAAAAGAGTTAGAATTGCAAGGCCATGCTCCAGAAAATGGGAACAGCTCATCTACCTCTGATGTTGCTGGCAGTCAGGGGCCCTCCAATGTAGCCATGAACTTCCATTTTGACCATTTTATAGAAAAAGAGGATGACATTGAGTCATTCCTCCCTAGATTTGAAAGACTAGCTACAACTTATGGTTTAGAGAGGGAAAAATGGAGTTTGAAAGTATCCCAAGGGCTTAGGGGAACCTCGTATGAGGTATTTTCAAAGTTGAGTAGGGAAGATCAGGACGACTATGACATTTTAAAGCAGGCTCTCCTGGTTAGATATGAAAAGAATAGTGAATTTTACCGGAAAAAATTTAGAAATGCAAAACTACTTTCCTGGGAGACTACCACCAGTTCTCTGCACACCTAGAGACATACTTGGAGAAATGGACTGCTCTGGGGAAAACACAAGTGTTGCAATATGCTTATTGTCACAATGTTATTTGCGCATAAATGGGCGCTGAACTTAACTGAGAGATATTGTAAGATTTTTAATAAGCACACTTTTTGTGCACTATTATTGAACATAGAGGCCAAGGTCTTAATGTATTAACCACTCGATTTGTAGATTGGTTTATGACGTTTGCTTTTTGGTGGGTCCTTAGTGATGACGTAGATTGGTAAATAACTAAAAAATGGAGGACCATCGCCTTGTCAATGGTCAGACACATTATTGTACAGTCCGGTTGTATATTATAGCTTCGGAAGGAAGCCTATGCTAGGACTGGTATTAAGGAATGAAGTATAATATTCAACCTTACGTGGACGTGGAAGTAATACACCGTAAAAACCGGAGTCAAAATCTTCCATTGTCACCGCAGTGTTTAAAGTTATTCTGGACCACAGAAATCCAGCATTGAAATAGTAGTTGACTATATATTGCAGGTATTATGAACAAATTCGATGACCTGATGACCGGACGTAGAACCACATTTTACCATTTAATCATCATTGGAAAATAAACCTCTGTTTGAGTTAAAAAAAAACACCTCAGCTTTTATGGTCCGTTAAAGTAGAGGTTGGCTGTTGCAGGTTGTTCTTCCCTTTTGAACCAGTGAGAAAAAACAGGGACGATTAAGTGTTGCTACACACTCACGTTTTGGCATTCGCGTCTTATCACTGTACTTTCATCAGTGATATAAACAAAATTGGGAAGAACTTAACCGCTATTGGTGGACATTTTAACATGACTCTAACGGTTGTTGAAAGCAGACATCAAAGCGGTACGGGATCTTAACATGGTGGCCATATTTCCCGTTCTAGAAGATTTGGATATTTGAGCTCAATTGATTGCCACGTATTTTGGAACACTGACACCTGTTGCATGCTCAAGAAATCGATCGTTATTTGAAATTCGTAACCTTGACTGGGAAGGTCAACGTGCTTGGGATGTACAGACGCAAGTCAACAGAGAAGTATCATAGTTGTACTAGGAAATGATTGCAACAGTTGTCAATTTCCATTTTCAAGTCCTGCTGTGTACCTGCGGAGGTTAAAGTGAATGACGTCATTCGGTAACGAGTACTTCCAACCAGAGGAAATTACTGTGGCTGTTTGGATCCAGTTGTATGAAAATCATAACCCATGTTGGATCGAATGCTTTACGAGGAGGATTGGGATTCCCGCAGATAAGTAGACATTGTATTGTGGTATCAGTATACTAATTATATTAGCGAGCACCTTTCTTTTGTCACTTTTACTCGTAATATACTTCTTCATCGTAGGTGTCCTGGGTGTGTTTTCCTAGGTTGATTTTGGGTGGATGAATTGCAAAAAAACTTATAGCAAGTTTCTTTGAGGCTACTGGAATGGTGTAGATTCTTGGGGTCACTCTGTGGTTCTTTACGATATTATCTTTTCTTTAATTGTTTATGTGCGGTGATTGTCATTGCTAATGTGTATATTTCTATGTAATTGATTCTCTTCATTGATCATTCTATGTTTTCAGTAGTAATATTATCTTGTATAATTTCTTAGTTGATTGATTTATAGCTGCATATTTTATTAAATAAAAGATGATTAATCTCCAATAATGAGTATCGATAAGGTTTCGAATATAGCATAATAATTGGAATACTACAGTTTATTTGATGAGATAAATATTAGAATTCAGATTCTGAAATGTCGACGGCGGAGTACTTCATCAAACAGGGTAAAATTCTTGGGTTATCAGGAGATAAATTACAAGAGTTTGCTCAAACAGAATATAAAGAGGCGCAGGAAAGAGAGAAACGTCAGTTAGAATTAAAAGATAGAGAATTAGCCAACCAGGAACGTATGAAACGGTTGGAAATGGAAGATAATGAGAAAAGGTGGCAAGACGAAGAGAAAAGGAGGCAAGACGAAGAGAAAAGGAGGCAAGACGAAGAGAGAATGAAACTCTTGGAGATGGAAGAGAATGAGAAAAGGAGACAATATGAATTTACACTTGAGGGAGAAAAACGAGCACATGAAGAGAGAATGTTGCAGTTAGAAATTGAAAGACAGAAGTTGCAAAATGGAAATGCTACTAGTCAATCACACACTCAGAATGATGGTCAAAAAGGTGACATTAAAATCCATTTGCCCATGTTTAAACCAGGGGTCGACGATATAACGTTCTTCTTGTCAAGATTTCAATTGGTATGCACAGAATATAAAATTGATAAAAGTATGTGGTGTAGCAAACTGATGAATTTTTTATCAGGAGAGGCGTTAAGTGCAGTCGCTTCGTTAGAAGGCGATAGTCAAAACTATGAGGAAGCTAGAGCTACGCTATTAAAAAAATATCAGCTTACAGCTGAAGGTTATAGAAGGCGTTTTAAAGAGTTGTTGCCGGAAACAGGAAAAGAGTTCTCACAATTCATTTCGGATATTCGTTTAACTTTTAATCGTTGGATCGAACTTGAAAAGGTGCAACGGAAATTTGAAGATCTGGCAGATTTAATATTACGGGATAAGGTATTATCCTCAGTAAGTCATAAGTTTTTGGCGTTTTTACAGGAGCGGAATCCTAAATCGTTATCGGAAGTTGAGACCCTAGGGCGTCAGTTTTCAGTTGCTCATCCGAACTTGAATGTCAGAAACACTAAATTACATGAATCGTTACAGTCAGCGGGTGTTGCTACTGTAAATAACAGACAAGGAAAATTTAGATCGAATAGTGGTGACAGAGATAGGTTTCGTCATAGAAGTGCCAGTTCAGATCGAAATAATAATTATCAAAGAAATTTTTCTCATTTCGAAGGTGGAAATAGAAATGATTCACCAGCTGGCAGAAGATGGAATAACAATCATTTTGGAACTGGTCAACAGGTTGATTTGGGAAACAGAGACAGAATGAATTGGCAACGAAACACTCCTAACTTTTACAGTTACAATAAAGCACATTACTCGCAGAATAATAATAGACATTTGTATAACAATAGACAACAAAATGACAGGGCATTTCGGTCAAATAGTTATAATCGATCTGCTTACCATGGTAATTCCGTTCAAATGTCGGAAAACAATGTCGCAGATAACAATAATACTGTTAATCAAGCAAATGCATGTGCGTCATTTGATTTTAATAATGCTGAAACATGTTTGGAATGCAAGAATCTATTTCAGCCTGATGTGGTATCCAGACTGAGATGTGGACACCCATTGCCGGCGTTACCTGCTATGTCAGCTCATGAAGGAACCGGGTCTTTAGAGTTTCACAAGGGCTTACTTAATGGCATGCCAGTAACTTTATTAAAGGATTCAGGTTGCACGACGGTAGGCGTGCGACAATGTTTGGTTGATCATTCTTGTTGTACAGGCACATGGGTTAAGTGCATTACGTTTGGTGGTAGAATTGAGAAATTTCAAACTGCTGTGGTTCATATCGCAACGCCATTTTTTACGGGACAAATAAAAGTATGTTTGTTGCCGAATCCAGTTTGCGATTTGGTTCTTGGTCACATTCACGGTTTTAAAGAGTGTACTCGTGAGCAAATAAATGATTGGGAACGAGAACACGTACACAGGGCTAATGTTGTGGTTACTCGAGCACAGGAACATGCTCAACAAAATGTTGTACCATTGGGAATGATGAATTGGGGCATAGCAACATTAGCAAAGAAGCTTTTGCTACATTGCAGAAAAATGATGATTCACTAAAGAAATTTTTTAATTTCGTACAAATTAATACTACAAATGATATTAATTGTCACAAGCAATGGTATGCTATCGTCAATAACATATTAGTGAGACAATTCCGAGATGGGAAGTCCTTTGATACTGTGACTCAAATAATGGTACCTAAAACAATGAGGGCTTATATTTTAAGTCATGCTCATGATTCACGTTGTTCAGGTCATTTGGGTTACTCGAGAACAAGGGCTAGAGTGCTTGCATCATTTTTCTGGCCTGGTATATCAAAAGACATTTCGATGTATTGCCGTTCTTGTTTTATATGTCAGGAGGTTAAGTCTAGAGGGGCACATCATGTAGCTCCCATTCAAGCAGCCGATATTCCGGTGCGTCCGTTTGAGAAGATGGCCGTGGACATTATTGGCCCACTTCCTATAATGTCATCGAGAGGACATAGATATGTTTTAACCTGCATAGATATGTGTACGCGTTGGCCGGAAGCTATACCTCAAAAAAATATTGCTACTCAAGATGTGGCTGAAGCTTTGTTTCAAATATTTTCCAGAATCGGTTTTCCGAGAAAACTGTTGTCAGATAGGGGCTCTCAATTTGTTTCCGGTACTATGACTGAGGTGATGAAAATGTTTCACATAGATAGATCACTTAGCAGTGTCTATCACGCCGCCTCGAATGGTATGGTGGAGCGTCTCAATAGGTCGATAAAACAAATGTTGGGTAAGATTACTATTGATTTTCCTAAAGAGTGGGACCGAGTTTTACCTGCGGTACTTTTCGCATATCGCGAAATACCGAATGAGCATACTGGTTTCAGTCCATTTCAACTTGTGTTTGGGGCTCAACCCAGAGGTCCATTATCTTTGATTAAAGATTTGTTAATCGATTCTGATTTGTCTCAAGAGACAGTATCGTCATACGAGTATGTTGTCAATCTCAGACAAAGAATCATGGATGCATGTCAGTTAGCGACATCTGCATCAGAGAGAGCTAAAGAGAAAGCTCGGGTGTTGCAAAATCATTCAAGACATCTTCGGCATCTTGTACCAGGTGACGAAGCATTTGTTCTCTTACCTAGTAAGCAGAATAGACTACTTATAACTTGGTGTGGTCCTTTCAAAATTCTGTCCAGAATTTCGGATGTAGATTACGTACTTGATGTCAATGGGAAAAGGAAAATATTTCACATTAACATGTTGAAAGAATTCCACGCAAGACCTGAACATCTTCAGGCAGTATTTCATGCTGTCGAGGACATAGTCTCGCGTCCAATTGGGTGGTCTTCATTATCAGTGATTCAGGAAGAATCAGCGTTTCCTGAAGTATCTATGAATTTTCCTAACATACCAGTACATTCTACAGAAACTTGGAAAGATGTGACGATATGTCAAGATTTATCGTTGGATAGAAAAACACAGGTGTCTGACTTATTACATTCCTTTAATGATGTACTTTCAGATATTCCAGGTAAAACAAATGTAATCATACATGATATACATTTAAATGATGAAACGCCCATTAGAGTACGTCCATACCCTATACCTTTACATTTTCAGGACAAAGTGAACAAAGAAATAGATGACATGATTAGGTTAGGGATAATCAGTCCGTCTCAAAGTAATTTTGCTTTTCCTATGGTGGTAATTCGAAAAAAAGATAATGAGATACGACTCTGCATTGATTTCAGAAAATTAAATAAAGTAACAAAATTTGATGCCGAACCATTACCATTATTGGAGGATTTCTTACCAAAATTGTCAAAGGCAATATACTTTAGTAAATTTGATTTAGCCAAGGGTTATTGGCAAGTTCCGTTGGCGGATAGATGTAAACAGTTCACAGCTTTTTCTACTCCTCGGGGGTTGTTCCATTTCAATGTCATGTGTTTCGGACTAATGAACGCACCTGCGTCCTTCACTAGAATGATGAGAATGCTGTTCTCTCATAGGCAAGATGTTATTACTTATATAGATGATATTTGTCTATTTAGCAATACGTGGGATGAACACTTTGTTGGTCTACATTCACTTTTATCTACTCTTAGATCTGCTGGGTTATCTGCTAGACCATCTAAGGTGTATATTGGATTCTCTGAGATTACGTTTCTAGGTCATAGGATTGGTCATGGGAATCTTCAACCTTTGGAGCAGAATGTTTCCAAGATTCTAAATCTTTCCATTCCTAGAACAAAAAAACAAGTCCGTAGTGTGTTAGGACTAGTGCAATATTATGGTAAATTTATTCCTAATTTATCTTCAATTACATCAGATCTGTCCACTCTACTTAGGAAAGGGGCTCCTAATGTAATTAGGTGGACTCCAGAATGCAATGCTGCTTTTCTTAAAATTAAAGATTTGTTTTCATCCCCACCGATTTTAAAACTACCCAGGCTTAATAATCTTTATACTCTTCGAACAGACGCTTCGTCCAAAGGCGTTGGTGCTGTGTTGCTTCAACAATTTGATGGACATCTGCATCCGATCACGTACATTTCGAGAAAATTAAACAAGGCGGAAATGAATTATTCGGTGTTGGAAAAAGAACTTCTCGCCGTGGTATGGGCAGTAACCAAATTAGAGAAGTATTTGTTGGGTGTATGTTTCGTAATACAGTCAGATCAGAAGGCTTTGGCGTATTTAAAGACTAAAAACCACAAATGCGCCCGAGCAGCCCGTTATTCGATTCTGATGCAGCCGTATAATTATACGATTCAAGCAATTCGGGGGTCTGACAATATGGTGGCAGACGTACTGTCGAGGTGCCCTCAGGAAGACAGTACACAAGTTTTTAATGACAGTTAATGCATGGTCAACAGTAGTGTTGATGTAATTGGGACATTGAATTTAATTGGTTTTACCCAGAACACACTTTAATGTTTAGGGGGTAACGTGCACATATAGTGTATATAATACTGTACTGCAATGATATTCAAAAGCAAAAAAAAAAAAAAAAATTTTTTTTGCGTGTATATTATCTAGAGGTTCCTAGGGGCATTGAAATAGGTAATTTGAGGACCAATTTATGCTTATACTTGCGATCGTTTGGGTTTATATCATGAATAAACATATATGGGACTGACTCTTCATTGGTGAGGTACATATTATTGTAATCTTTATCCTATGGGTAGATAATCCTATTAGATGTAATTATATTAGGTGAGTTTTGGGTCTAGTATTATTGATTAGTTTAGAGGTAATAGAGGGCGGTGTTGTTTTTTTTTCCGTAATTTTTGTTATTATGATTATTTCTTCCTACGTGGATTTTATTCACATGACTTGTTTATCATCGTTTCATCTCATCGACGACTGACTGATAATTTTATGAGACAATTAACTGACTTAGACGTATTGAGACTTAGGATAGTATTATGCTGGTATTTTTATTATTATTACCAATAGATTTTTGAAGAAAAAAAAGAAAATGCGTTTTTTTCTTCTTACATGTGGTAGAGGGTAATTGTTGCAATATGCTTATTGTCACAATGTTATTTGCGCATAAATGGGCGCTGAACTTAACTGAGAGATATTGTAAGATTTTTAATAAGCACACTTTTGTGCACTATTATTGAACATAGAGGCCAAGGTCTTAATGTATTAACCACTCGATTTGTAGATTGGTTTATGACGTTTGCTTTTTGGTGGGTCCTTAGTGATGACGTAGATTGGTAAATAACTAAAAAATGGAGGACCATCGCCTTGTCAATGGTCAGACACATTATTGTACAGTCCGGTTGTATATTATAGCTTCGGAAGGAAGCCTATGCTAGGACTGGTATTAAGGAATGAAGTATAATATTCAACCTTACGTGGACGTGGAAGTAATACACCGTAAAAACCGGAGTCAAAATCTTCCATTGTCACCGCAGTGTTTAAAGTTATTCTGGACCACAGAAATCCAGCATTGAAATAGTAGTTGACTATATATTGCAGGTATTATGAACAAATTCGATGACCTGATGACCGGACGTAGAACCACATTTTACCATTTAATCATCATTGGAAAATAAACCTCTGTTTGAGTTAAAAAAAAACACCTCAGCTTTTATGGTCCGTTAAAGTAGAGGTTGGCTGTTGCAGGTTGTTCTTCCCTTTTGAACCAGTGAGAAAAACAGGGACGATTAAGTGTTGCTACACACTCACGTTTTGGCATTCGCGTCTTATCACTGTACTTTCATCAGTGATATAAACAAAATTGGGAAGAACTTAACCGCTATTGGTGGACATTTTAACATGACTCTAACGGTTGTTGAAAGCAGACATCAAAGCGGTACGGGATCTTAACAACAAGATTTGAAGGAAATGATTATGAGGGAGCAGTTAAGAGAGTCCATGGCTCCAGACCTGAGAAAATTTCTCACGGAAAAGGGTGCTGAGAGACTGGGGGAGATTCTTAATGTGGCTGAACGGTATCAGGCAGCCCAGTCTGAGATAGCTGGAACGAAGAAGAAACAAATAGAACATAATAAAGCCACCCAAAACCAAAACAAATTTGATAGTAGGGATCAGAATAACAGAGGTAAACCCAACTATGATAGGCCAAGGTATGACCAAAGAGATAGAAACCCGCAATACAATGAACGGAAACCTTTCAACCCAGAAAGGAGATGGTGTAAATTTTGTAAGATGGACAATCATAACACCAGAGACTGTAAGAGGAAACTTCCTATTGTTGCTGCATGCATGAAAACAGGAAACAAAGGGAGAAAGGAAAAACCTACTGGACAGCAGGAACCTTATCATCCCCCTATTTGTGAAGACGTAGTATGTAATGGGGCGATCATAAGGTGCCTGTATGATACTGGATTGGATTTTGACTCAGTCGTGAGCTCTCACCTGGTGCACCCAGATCAATACACCACAGAAACAGTGGAGATCCAAGGGGCAACCAAGGAAGTTGCAACCATGACACTTCCCATCGCCAGAATAAGTGTAAAAACTCGCTATGTGGAAGGAGTGATTAGAGCAGCAGTGATAAACGAACCAATCTACCCTCTGATATTGGGGTGTAGATACGTCTTCTTGGGAAATCCCAAAAGACCGGTGATCATGGCAACAGTACAGACCAGGTCACAATCAAGGAAGGAGGAAGACAACCCAATAAATACTCATCCAGAAGAGATGAGGAAGGCACAGGCTGAGGATAGGTCACTAAAGCTGTGTTTCAAGAAACTCCCAAAATGCCATACCCCTCCAAACAAAGGAGATTTTTATATGAAGAATAAACTCATGTATAGGAAGGCTGGAACTGGTTACAATGGTCATGGACAGCTGGTCCTTCCCACTTCATATAGGGAGAAAGTGATAAAAAGATCACATGTTACATCAGAAGGTGTACATGAGAAAATAAGTACTACAGGTCAAAAAGTATCTATGTCATTTTTTTCGCCAGGCGTAGCTGCAGATGTTGCAGAATTTGTGGAGGCCTGTGACCAATGCAACAAGGGAAAACCCACACGAATGGAAAATAATCAGGACCTACAAAAACACTACGGTGAAAACAGGTCTGAAAAAGAAAATTAAATATGTTAACGTAGACACGGTGGATAGGAAAACCCCTTTTCTCACAGTCTTCACAAAAACCAAGTAGAATGGCCACTATGCGTATTGAACAAAAAGTGACCGCAACCCAGTCTCACCCGACAATCCCTTGGTCGGAATTCCGGGAACTGGACGAAAATAGAAAGGAGAGAAGTCCTCTCTCTTTGAAACTGAAACTGCGGGGAAACCCCAGTAAGAAAAGGATTGGTAGTGGACGGTTCGTGTGTGATAACAATGAAAGGGAGAAAGGTCACCAACACCCTGCTTCCAAGTACAATAAAAATTGGTCTGCCGAACAAAATTAAAACCCAAAGGCCAATAAAAGGTCCATTGGAAGCCTTATTGAGGACATGGACAGATGAGAAGGCAGAAGAGACTGTTACCTCATCATATCAGTATGTGAACGAGCTTACCACTCGTCTAAAAACTGACTGGAAACTTGCAAATGATAACCTAAGACAAGCCAGGAAGAAACATGCTGCATATTACAATAAGAAAGCGAAGGATAGGGAGCTAGCTGCGGGGAAGAAGGTGCTTCTTCTACTACCCGGCAGCAGCAACAAACTGCAAATTGGATGGCAAGGTCCATACACTGTTCTAGAAAAGGTGTCTAGAACTAACTATAAGATAGATAAAAAAGGGAAAGAAAAATCTATCACGTGAACCTCCTAAAGAAGTATCTGGATAGACAAAACCAGGAAGAGACACATTTAATGACCTTGGCCATAGCCACTGAGATGAAAAATGAACCTCTCACCTCTGTGATAAATTTAACCGTGATACAACGTTAAAATATCTCCAAAGATAAAATGTAGGGATAAAAATAATGTGTAAGCTACTAGAAGACATGATCACCCATGCCGCGGTTCACTACCCGCCATGGAAACTAATTTGTTAGACGTGAAGACAAAACGTTTACCCTTGGAGACGGGAGGGAACGGAGATCAAAAAGAAAAAATATGACTGAACACGTGCTTGAAACTAGCAAGACTAAAAAGACGCAATTGGTGGGGAAAGGAAAAAAATTCACGTCCCCAAGTTGACACAATGTAAAGAAATGGACAAAAGGGACCTTAGCTATTATACGCAACAGTCATTTCTTGGACGCTTTTACGATACTGAGTCCTTTTATTTGAATTCAGCGGCAAACGCATTACAGAAGATGCTCGAACATATTTCAAAAAAACAACTAACCTTGAAAAAGTAACTTTTTCTTAATAATAATGTTAGGAATATAAAACCTAGCTAGTCTGATAGACCATCTTGAGCAGAGAAATAATATGCTTTCATTTATACAGACGGATAGATAATAATGAAGATATTGACAAAAGACTGTGTTGTTCATAACAGACGAGCGACTGCACTGTTAAAAAAATGTCACTAATTTTCAAAAATTGCGGCCTTGAGACTCAAGTGCTAAAATCTAGTTGGAATGAAAGAGAGGGGGAAATAGTGGAAAATTGTGGCTAAAAATAACTTTAGAGACCGATTCGTGTAGAAAGGCATGTAGAACCAAGCGTGTTTTTTTATGAAAAAGCAAGTAGAGACAGACGGACCAACAGACAAGAATACATACTTGACTGAGGTATGACTGAATTGACTTTTGGTAGGAGGTTTGAAATTTGAAAGGGGGGGGGGGAAGTCGGTGATTGGCCACAGATAATCATATTATCGGCGCACAGACGCGCATTTTTGCCATTCAACATAAATTGTCCATTAGTAGACACAGTAATTCTTCAGTGGTGTAGTTCCCAGAAGCTAATTGCAATATTTAGAGGGACGCCATACTAGAGCCAGCAGCTCAGCTGAGTTTTGCTAGAATATAACTGTGTTCTCTATTCATAATTCTGGTAAGACTGAAAGCATTTCTTTGTATATTTTAATATTGTTTAATGTTTCGAGTGATTTGATACTGCCATATCAAAATCTATCCCTTACAACAAGTAAGGATTCGCTCTAGATCCCCAGCCCAAGTTCAGGGTCTAGAGACAAACAAAATACATAAACGCCAGCAAGGATTATGAAGGGCGGATCAAGTGTTGAGATCAGTGGAACATATCACCTATCTTATTCAATAGCAGGAAGCTAATGAACATATTTCCGAATATGTAGTCTTGGGGAACTAGTTCTATGTGAAACCAACTTGGTAAGATGTGCTGTATGGTCAGAGAGATCTGACCCCGTCTATGTGGTGTTGTTGTGTAGTGTTGTGTGCAGAAGTGGCTCAGGAGGTAGAGTTCTGAAACATGACCCAATACTTTTGTTGCAGAAGTGTGAGTTTCTGTTTGGCATCAAAGTGGTGTCAAATGCTGTGTTGATAAATACAAGTGTGGACCAGTGCAGTCTAGTATTTTGTCAGAGCAGCCTTATATTGCCCCCAAGCACGGAGAGGTGGGGCCACCAGATTCCAGCACCAGAACTACTCAGTCAAGATACGTGAGCGTCTGGCCTGCTGGACCTTCACCAACTTATTTACTAACTAACACACCAACTATATTACCATCACTAGAACCCACAAAATTTTGGGAAATAAAACTTGTATTACTCCCATCAGTGAATGGACAATGTTTGGTAGTCATAGACAGGGAGTGATGATATCACCCCAACAGCATATATAGAAATAAGTTCTCCTGGGACTATCTTAAGATAATTACTATTAACCAGTCATTTGAAATACATATGTACACATTTTCTATTTTATTATGACATATATTCATGCATTTCATTCATAATTTCAAAACCTTTCATATGTTCTGACCAAAATAAAACCTTGGTTCAGAACAAATAAACTTAAAGAAAATTTAATATCAAAAATTTAAACAGCTTGAGTTAGTTCAGTGTATTATAAATTTTATTAATATTATTAGACTTATTAACTATCTGTGTGTGTGTGTATGTAATCTACCACAACACATTACATATCAGTACCCTAGATTTTAAAGTAGCCACATTCATTAGTAAAAAAGATATGTGTGAGGTCGTAAGTGGTAGCAAGAAGGGCCTTCTGTAAATTCACAGCTACATTTATCTCAGGAGCCTTCACAGCTGACCTCATGCATCACACTAGGTAATATCACAACCATACAGTACCATCAAACCCACTACATATATTGGGGTCTTGTCCAGGGATAATTAGCTTATCAGTAATATTAGGATCTCCTGGTGGGAGAATTAAATTAGGGGGAACAAATGGTAAAAATTAAAAGTGTCCCTTAAAATAAAAGTTGGTGAATCTTCACAGCCAGTGGTAGTTAATTGATTAATTAATTAATTAGAATTACTTTAGTTATTAATTGGTTGGAGACTAATCTTGCTCATTGCTAAATTGTCTAAAAAGCATGGCGGAGCTGGCAAAGTTCAGATCAGCTGCTGTGCTAACGGCGAAGGATATGGGAATGGATGGTCAGGGTTTAATTCAATACGTAACTGCAGAATGTGACAAGTATATTGAAAGGGAAGATAGGAGGTTAGCTAAAGAGAAGAGGTTACAAATTGAGGCTGATAGAGAACTTAAGAGGCTGCAGATTGAGGCAGATGAAAAACGACAGCAAAGGGAAGCAGAAGAAAAAAGATTGACTGCCGAAAGGGAGGCAGAAGACAGAAGGTTGCAAAGGGAGCACGAATTACGACTAAGGGAGCTGGAATTACAAGGCCATGCTCCTGAAAATGGTGCCAGCCCTTTTGCCTCAGATGCTACGCCTAGTCAGGGAGCCTCAACATCAGCTATGGGGTTTCATTTAGACCATTTTGTTGAGAAAGACGATGACATAGAGGGGTACCTCAGTCGTTTTGAATTATTAGCTACTACATATGGGTTAGAGAGAGAGAGGTGGAGTTTAAAGTTATCACAGGGACTGAGAGGTACTTCTTATGAAGTCTTCGCAAAAATGAACAGAGAAGACCAAGACAATTATGACATGTTAAAGCAGGCTTTGTTGTTAAGATACGAAAAAAATGGTGAATTTTATCGTAAGAAATTTAGAAATGCCAAACTGTTGTCTGGGGAGATATACCACCAATTCTCTGCCAGACTGGAAACCTATTTGGAGAAATGGACTGCTCTGGGGAAGACCCAAGATCTTAAAGAGATGATCATGATAGAGCAATTGAGAGAGTCCATGGCTCCAGACCTGAGAAAATTTCTCATGGAACAAGGTGCAGAGAGGTTGGGGGAGGTTTTAAATGTCGCTGAGAGGTATCAGGCAGCCCAGGCAGAGGTAAGTGGTGCTAAAAAGAAGCACATAGACAATTTTAAAGTTCCACAGCAATTTAATAAATTTGATAATAGAGAACAGGGTAATAAAGGTAGGACAAACCTTGAACGGCCAAGAAATGACTATCGTGACAGAAACTCACAGTTCAATGACCAAAAATACAATGAAAGAAAACCGTTGAACCAAAGAAAAAGATGGTGCAAATAGTGCAAGAAAGATAACCATAACACCGAATTTTGTAGAAGGAAACCTTCAAACATTGCTGCAATGAAGTCGGGGACTCAAAGATTAAAGGTTAATCCTAATGGACAGCAGGAACCTTATCACCCCCCAGTTTGTGAGGATGTTATTTGTAATGGGGTCACCACAAGGTGCCTTTATGATACAGGTTTGGATTATGATTCTGTTGTGAAGTCTAGCCTAGTGGACCCAAGTCAGTATACCACAGAAACAGTGGAAATACAAGGGGCGACTAAGGACATACCACTCATGACACTTCCCATCGCAAGGATAACGGTGAAAACTCGCTATGTGGAAGGAGAAATCAGAGCAGCAGTGATAGATGAACCAATCTACCCTCTGATATTGGGGTGTAGATACGTCTTCTTGGGGAATCCCGAGAGAGACCTGTGATCATGGCGACAGTGCAGACCAGGTCACAGAAAAAGGAGGAAGAAGGTGAACCTATTAATGCTCATCCAGAGGAGATGAGGAAGGCGCAGGCTGAGGATAAGACCCTTAAGCCATGTTTCAAAAAATTGCCCAAATGCCACACACCTCCAAGCAAGGGAGAATACTTTATGAAGACCAAACTATTATATAGGAAGGCCGGAACTGGAACAAATGGTCACAACCAGCTGGTTCTTCCCACTTCATATAGGGATAAAGTGATGGAACTCGGGCATGCGATTCCCTTCAGTGGTCACATGGGGATCAGCGCCACAGGACAGCGTATAGCTTGTCATTACTTCTGGCCAGGGATAACGGAGGATATAAAAAGATATGTCAAATCCTGCCCAGAATGTCAACGGGTAGCTCCAAAGCATTGGACTGCTCCTGCAACTCTAGGGGAAATGCCCATAGTGGGAACACCTTTTGAGAGGGTTGCAGTAAGGAGGAACAGTTACATCCTTACTCTGGTGGACACTTGTTCTATGTGGGGAGAGGCGGTAGCCCTGCCATCAATTGATTCAAAACATGTAGCAGAGTCACTACTTACAATATTCACCCGATTAGGATTCCCGCATCAAATCTTGACTGATAATGGCTCACAGTTCAAGGGGAAACTAACGGAAGAAGTTTTTAAGCTATTTCAAGCCAGACACTTTCATTGTAGTCCGTACCATCCGCAAGGGAACGGCCAGGTAGAGAGGTTCAATGGGACTCTCATTTCTATCCTGAGGTAGCTGGCACACGAAAAACCGGATCTGTGGGATCAATTCCTGCCCGCCGCGTTGTTTGCATATAGGGAGGTACCACATAGTTCAACCGGGATGGCTCCCGCAACTTTGCTATTTGGGAGACCCATAAAAGGTCCATTAGAAGCTTTACTAAGGACCTGGACAGATGAGAAGGCAGAGGAGACTGTTACCTCATCTTATCAATACGTGAACGAAGTGACCACTCGTTTGAAAGCTGGATGGAAACTGGCAAATGATAATTTGAAACAAGCCAGGAAGAAACATGCAGCATATTTTAATAGGAAGGCAAAGGACAGAGAACTAGCTGTGGGAGAGAAGGTGCTGCTTCTACTACCCGGTAGCCAGAATAAATTACAAATTGGATGGCAAGGTCCATATACGGTTCTAGAGAAGGTGTCTAGAACAAACTATAAAATTGACAAAAAGGGGAAGGAGAAAGTTTATCATGTAAACCTTTTAAAGAAGTATCTGGACAGACCACTCCAGGAAAGCACCCCCTTACTGACCTTGGCTATCGCAACTCAAATGCAAAAGGAACCACTCACCTCACATGAATACCCATTACATCCTTGTGAAACAGCAGCACAGGTAAAAGTCAGTAAGCACCTGACTAAAAACCAGAGGGAGAGAGTTCAACAGGTTCTGGAGGAACATACAGATGTATTAACAGATAAACCAGGACATACAAATTTGCTACAGTATGACATGAAACTGGTAGACTCAAACCCAATCTGTATGAGAGCCTATTCTATTCCGTTCGCGAAGGAGAAGGCATTGAAGGAAGAAATAGATTATTTGTTGAAGGGGGGGATTATTTCACACAGTGAATCATCTTTTAGCTCCAGTGTAGTTTTGTTGAGAAAACCGTCTGGGGAGCACAGACTGTGCATAGATTACAGGAAACTGAATGCTGTCACAGAAGGACAAGTGGACCCATTACCAGACACAAAACAGTTATTTGCCAGATTAAACAAGGCAAAATACTTTTCAAAGGTGGATCTTAGTAAAGGCTATTACCAGATTCCAGTGAAGCCTGAAGTGAGGCCTTATTTGGCTTTTAGCACTTCGGATGGACATTATGAATTCAACATGCTACCATTCGGACTGAAAAATGCTCCGAGTGTATTTTCAAGGATGATGCGCAAATTGTTGGATCCCCTGAATAATCCATGTATCACGAATTTCATGGATGATATTCTCGTCGCCACAGAGACATTTGAAGAACACATTGACTCCCTAAAAATGTTATTTGATAGGCTTAGGGAGGCGAACTTAACTGCTAGGCCAACAAAATGTTGTATTGGATGCAAAGAGTTGGAATTCTTGGGACACACTGTATATCAGGGCAACATGACCCCTGACCCCAAGAACTTGGAAAAAATGCAGAGAGCACCTAGACCACAAACAAAAAAGGACGTGCGATTATTCGTGTCGTTATGTGGTTTTTACCAAAAATATATCAAAAATTTTAACTCAATATGTGCTCTTCTGACTGATTTGACTCGCAAGGGACATCCAGATAGAATAGTTTGGACTGCGCAATGTGAATTAGCGTTCCAAGAGTTAAAGGAAAAACTCACTAGCAAGCCTATTCTCAAACTGCCTGATTTGACACAGGACTTTGTCGTAAGAACAGATGCAAGTAATGTAGGACTCGGGGCGGCTTTGTTGCAAAGATCATCTTCACCTGATGGGGAACTGAACCCAGTCGCTTATGCAAGCCGCAAATTGAATAAGGCGGAGCAAGGATATTCCACAAGCGAAAAAGAATGTTTAGCGTTAATATGGGCAATAAAGAAGTTTCAAATCTATCTGTATGGTAGGACTTTTGTGGTCCAGACGGATCATCAGCCCCAAGTATTCTTATCTCAGGCTAAGCATGAAAACGCAAGATTGTTGAGGTGGTCTTTATTACTGCAACCTTATCAGTTTAGTATTGAGTACATCCCAGGGTCATTGAATGTCGGTGCAGATTTCCTCAGTCGGCACCCCTGTGATCAAAATTAGAGTAGTGGTAGGCGTGAGGAGTAATTTTATCTATGTGTATCACTGGTTTTGGAACTTGCCGTAGGCATGTTTTCAAGTGGGGAGATGTGTGATAAATTTAACCGTGATACAACGTTAAAATATCTCCAAAGATAAAATGTAGGGATAAAAATAATGCGTAAGCTACTAGAAGACATGATCACCCATGCCGCGGTTCACTACCCGCCATGGAAACTAATTTGTTAGACGTGAAGACAAAACGTTTACCCGTGGAGACGGGAGGGAACGGAGATCAAAAATAAAAAAATATGACTGAACACGTGCTTGAAACTAGCAAGACTAAAAAGACGCAATTGGTGGGGAAAGGAAAAAAATTCACGTCCCCAAGTTGACACAATGTAAAGAAATGGACAAAAGGGACCTTAGCTATTATACGCAACAGTCATTTCTTGGACGCTTTTACGATACTGAGTCCTTTTATTTGAATTCAGCGGCAAACGCATTACAGAAGATGCTCGAACATATTTCAAAAAAAACAACTAACCTTGAAAAAGTAACTTTTTCTTAATAATAATGTTAGGAATATAAAACCTAGCTAGTCTGATAGACCATCTTGAGCAGAGAAATAATATGCTTTCATTTATACAGACGGATAGATAATAATGAAGATATTGACAAAAGACTGTGTTGTTCATAACAGACGAGCGACTGCACTGTTAAAAAAATGTCACTAATTTTCAAAAATTGCGGCCTTGAGACTCAAGTGCTAAAATCTAGTTGGAATGAAAGAGAGGGGGAAATAGTGGAAAATTGTGGCTAAAAATAACTTTAGAGACCGATTCGTGTAGAAAGGCATGTAGAACCAAGCGTGTTTTTTTATGAAAAAGCAAGTAGAGACAGACGGACCAACAGACAAGAATACATACTTGACTGAGGTATGACTGAATTGACTTTTGGTAGGAGGTTTGAAATTTGAAAGGGGGGGAAGTCGGTGATTGGCCACAGATAATCATATTATCGGCGCACAGACGCGCATTTTTGCCATTCAACATAAATTGTCCATTAGTAGACACAGTAATTCTTCAGTGGTGTAGTTCCCAGAAGCTAATTGCAATATTTAGAGGGACGCCATACTAGAGCCAGCAGCTCAGCTGAGTTTTGCTAGAATATAACTGTGTTCTCTATTCATAATTCTGGTAAGACTGAAAGCATTTCTTTGTATATTTTAATATTGTTTAATGTTTCGAGTGATTTGATACTGCCATATCAAAATCTATCCCTTACAACAAGTAAGGATTCGCTCTAGATCCCCAGCCCAAGTTCAGGGTCTAGAGACAAACAAAATACATAAACGCCAGCAAGGATTATGAAGGGCGGATCAAGTGTTGAGATCAGTGGAACATATCACCTATCTTATTCAATAGCAGGAAGCCAATGAACATATTTCCGAATATGTAGTCTTGGGGAACTAGTTCTATGTGAAACCAACTTGGTAAGATGTGCTGTATGGTCAGAGAGATCTGACCCCGTCTATGTGGTGTTGTTGTATAGTGTTGTGTGCAGAAGTGGCTCAGGAGGTAGAGTTCTGAAACATGACCCAATACTTTTGTTGCAGAAGTGTGAGTTTCTGTTTGGCATCAAAGTGGTGTCAAATGCTGTGTTGATAAATACAAGTGTGGACCAGTGCAGTCTAGTATTTTGTCAGAGCAGCCTTATATTGCCCCCAAGCACGGAGAGGTGGGGCCACCAGATTCCAGCACCAGAACTACTCAGTCAAGATACGTGAGCGTCTGGCCTGCTGGACCTTCACCAACTTATTTACTAACTAACACACCAACTATATTACCATCACTAGAACCCACAAAATTTTGGGAAATAAAACTTGTATTACTCCCATCAGTGAATGGACAATGTTTGGTAGTCATAGACAGGGAGTGATGATATCACCCCAACAGCATATACAGAAATAAGTTCTCCTGGGACTATCTTAAGATAATTACTATTAACCAGTCATTTGAAATACATATGTACACATTTTCTATTTTATTATGACATATATTCATGCATTTCATTCATAATTTCAAAACCTTTCATATGTTCTGACCAAAATAAAACCTTGGTTCAGAACAAATAAACTTAAAGAAAATTTAATATCAAAAATTTAAACAGCTTGAGTTAGTTCAGTGTATTATAAATTTTATTAATATTATTAGACTTATTAACTATCTGTGTGTGTGTATGTAATCTACCACAACACATTACATATCAGTACCCTAGATTTTAACGTAGCCACATTCATTAGTAAAAAAGATATGTGTGAGGTCGTAAGTGGTAGCAAGAAGGGCCTTCTGTAAATTCACAGCTACATTTATCTCAGTAGCCTTCACAGCTGACCTCATGCATCACACTAGGTAATATCACAACCATACAGTACCATTAAACCCACTACAACCTCTCACGAATACCCCCTGAAACCCTGTAAAACGCCTGCACAGGTAAAGGTCAGTAAACGCTTGACAAAAGGGCAGAGGGAGCAGATTCAAAAGGTTCTGGAAGATCATACAGACGTGTTAACGGACAAACCGGGGCACACCAACTTGTTGGAATATGACATGAAACTACTAGACCCAACACCCATCTGTATGAGATCATATACTATCCCATTCGCAAAAGAGAAAGCTTTGAAAGAGGAGATAGATTATCTGTTAAAGGGAGGGATTATTTCTCACAGTGAATCTCCTTATAGCTCTAGCGTGGTTTTGTTGAGGAAACCATCTGGGGAACATAGACTGTGCATAGACTACAGGAAACTGAATGCTGTCACAGAAAGTCAGGTGGATCCATTACCTGATACTAATCAACTGTTTGCCCGGCTGAATAAGGCAAAATATTTTTCTAAGGTAGATCTCAGCAAGGGATATTACCAGATTCCAGTGAAGCCTGAGATCCGACCTTATCTGGCATTTAGCACCTCGGAAGGCCATTATGAGTTCAACATGTTGCCGTTTGGTTTGAAGAATGCCCCGAGTGTGTTTTCTAGAATGATGCGAAAATTGTTGGATCCACTGAAAAATCCATGTATTACGAATTTCATGGATGATATCCTCATTACTACGGAAACATTCGAAGAACACGTTAACTCTTTGAATATGCTATTTCATAGACTCAGAGAGGCAAACTTGACTGCTCGACCAACAAAATGTTGTATTGGATGTAAGGAATTAGAATTCTTTGGACATACTGTTTATCAGGGTAGCATGACCCCTGACCCCAAGAACCTGGAGAAATTGCAGAGAGCACCTGGACCACAGACTAAGAAGGATGTGCGATCCTTTGTGTCACTGTGTGGTTTTTACCAAAAGTATATTAAAAATTTTAACTCCGTATGTGCTTCCCTGACGGATTTAACTCGTAAGGGTAAACCTGATAAAATTGAATGGTCGGCACAGTGCGAGTTGGCATATAATGAGTTAAAGGAAAAACTCACCAGTAAGCCTATATTGAAATTACCTGATTTGAGTCAGGAAATCGTGGTAAGAACGGACGCTAGTAACGTGGGATTAGGGGCCACATTGTTACAAAGGTCCACTTCACCAGATGGGGAATTGAACCCAGTCGCTTATGCCAGTCGCAAGTTAAACAGGGCGGAACAAAACTACTCAACGATTGAAAAAGAATGTTTGGCTTTAGTCTGGGCGATCAAGAAGTTCCAGATCTATCTTTATGGTAGAACATTCGTGGTCCAAAGCGATCATCAGCCATTGGTATTTTTGGCTCAGGCAAAACATGGTAATGCACGTTTATTAAGGTGGTCTTTGCTCATTCAACCTTATTCGTTTAACATCGAATACATTCCTGGTTCGCAAAATGTTGGGGCAGATTTCTTGAGTAGGCACCCTCTCGAAGAAAACCAGGATACTCATAAAGCCTAGTTGAGTTAATTTGATCGAATTTGTATCACAGATTATAAACCTGCATTGGAATGCATGTTTTAACAGGGGAGATGTGTAGCGAGATCAGTGATACAATCGCCAAATACAGTAATATTTAACCCCTACGCCAAGTAAATTTACCACCCCGCCCGTGTTTGCCCAAATTCATAACCCACGCCTGCGATTCGCGCTGGATTTGGAAAAGCATTAAAACCAAAGTGAACCATAACAAAACCACTAGCTTTTTCGTTGCTCTGTCCAAAGACTTTAAATAACATAACACGTGTTTCGTTCTCCAAAAGAGTGATAGAAAAAAGGAGGAGTGAAAGAGAGAGGGAGGAATGCAACCTTGACTAAAGCGCTTTTTTTGTTTAATCTATTAATAGCACACAATGCGACAGTTGACGTTAAGGACTTGCTTATGGTAACACAAAACGCAAACGAGAGGCTGGCTTTTGAAAATCAACTAGTGCCTTAGAAACGGTTGTTATGGTATTTTCACCCCCTCCCGTTAATGTTTGAATAAAGTATTTGGATATTTGCTAATGCACGCGATGATACCCCATCTCAAAACCAACCGCCTTGGTCCCTCTCCGTCTTGAAAATTAAATCTAACACTAAAGACGGTTGGCATCTTGCCAAACGCTTGTTTAGTTTCCTAAGAACGAGCGAGAGAGGAAAAAATTAGGGGGGGGGGGGTTATTACACGGAGGAAAATCGAAGCTAGCGTATACATTGTGAAAGTGAAACTAGTAACCAAATTGGGAAGGGTAGCAAAACGGTGGCAAAAGAAACATAGATGAAGTATCGTATTCTAATTGAGTAATAAAGGAAAAGAAAGGACATTTGACAACTGAAATGAAAATACTTGATTATTAGGAATATCATATTACTCATTATGATATAGTATCTTACCGTAGAGAAAAGTAGGTTATTTGAAAAACTAAAGAGGAAAAATACAAAGATGAAAACTATGATAAAGAGAGAAATAAAAACATAAGGGCTAGATGACAGACAGTCGTCTGGTTAATAATTGCTTTTCTCCATTAAAATCGTTTAGATATTAACAAAAATATCGTAGAAAATGTAAATGAAAGACAGAAAGACAGACACAGTGATATCCACTCAACTTTGAAAATCGGGGGATGTCACATTTTTTGAACGTGTATTTTTGAAAAGAGAGTCAAGTCGGCTTACCCTGATCTGATTGGTTTAGGGAAGCATAACTAACGAGGGGATATAAGGAACGTTTTGCTAACGCTTAGTTGCCACTTGAAGATAAAATTTAAACAGTAAGGTTATCATCAGACACAAGGAATTCATGACCCATTGCCTTTGCTGTTCTGGCCAGTGGCGATCTCAGCTTGACCCATTGATCGCCGGTTAACCTTATATGTGTAAAATATTTCATTGATTGCGGGTTACATTCTATAACACTCAGTGTGCCACAAAGTAATACTGGAGCTGCAGAGTTCGAGGCAACAGTGTTTATTTGCCTATATTCTGAAGCAAGAGTGCTGAAGCAGTCTCCAAGTCTCACTGTCGAGACGAATGTACTGTTGTTGAGAAAGTCATCAACTATTGCTCAAGGAAATTCAGTTAAGCCAAACCTTCTACGGGCTTAATGAGTGTTCATTTAACATTAACTTTCCACTATTGCAATAAAACAGTTTTAGGAAGTGATGAGAAAAGGCGTTTCTCATAATCGTGACCAGTCATAGGATCTAGTGCTTCATCAGGGAATTCCATGTTATAAACATTTACATTTTGACATTTAAGGGCAAGTTGTCATTTAGACTTAATTAAAACTGTAAATATATTTCCATTCCATTTTGAGTTTAAACATTCCTGTACCAAAAAAAGATTTGAGGTACAGGAAATTAAAAATTGTAAAATACTATTCTAACTTTAACCACTGACTTGTTTAATCCCTTTTCATTGAGTTAAATTGTGTTTGTTGTCATACACTCACCATTACATTTTGCATTACCCTAGACATCAAGCCATATAAACAAACAGACACCAGAATATAAAATAGACTCAAAATATATCGCAGATTGAGGTCGTAGATCATCTTCAACTATTAGACTCAGGGACTTGCATAGCTGACTCTGTAGACAAGTAATATTTATCTCTTTTAACATCAAAACCCACCACAGGAAGTAACATGAATATCGGAATTACCTGAATGGTCAGGCCTATTGAAATGAAGGGCCACCGGTAAATGTTTGTCGTGATAGATGTCATTTAAGTGCTCATGAAACCTGTCTGCCAAACGTCTGCCAGTTTCACCAATATAGGTAATGCCACACCTCTTGCAGATGATAGCATAAATCAGGTTTGTAGATTCGCACGTGAACGACTCTCTAATGACAAATTTTCCTTTCGGAAAAGTGACTGTCTGAGTTTGGAGTACAAACGGACAGCTCTTACATATACGGCGTTGGCACGGTTTAGTACCAAAGTATGAAGGGCCAGTATGTATCAAGCAACTGTGTACAAAAATATCCCTAAAATTCCTATCCCTACGATATGCCACCAAAGGTGTATCACGAAACAACTCTCTTGTGTCAGGATCAGAGTGGAGAATAGGCAGATGTCGAAACAGAATTCTCTTCACCGCCAGACAGTGAGAATGGAAAGTTAGAATCAGTTTGAGTCTGTCAGATTGGACAGAAGGTTTAGTAGTGAGTGCCATCTGACGAGTGACGCGTGTGATACGATTAAGAGCATCAGATAAAACATGTTCTGGATAAAGACGTCAGCGAAAGAACTCGAGCATCTCTTGAGCTCGCTGATGGAAATCATCGTCATCGTGACATAACCGACGCAAACGAAGAAGTTGAGAAAAGGGAATGGAATTTTTACAACTAAGAGGATGCGATGAAGTATAAAGAAGGAAACCATGAGCGTCAGTAGCCTTATAATAGACAGACGTTTTAAGACCAGTATGGCTAATAGTCACATTGATGTCAAGGAAGTTCACTGAAGTCGTAGAAATTTCATAAAAATATATGTTCACCATTCTGATACTTACATGAGAGAGCATATTTGCGGTTCTCATATAGAAGTCGACACTCACTTTTTCTTAAAAGTCGTATGTAATTCTTGACAACTCAAACTTTGTTCAACATGGCTCTTCCATAATATCTATAGTTTCCTTCCTATATTTACAGCCTTTCGTTACTTTATACATAGTCGTTATATATTCATAACCATCCGTTTCTTGATATATAGTCGTAAAGTTCTCATAGCGAACTGGCAAATCGTGCTTCTACAAAACTCTCCTGGAAACCAAATTCTACTCTGTGCAAAATATAATCACAATCCAATACTTACAAGACATCATAGTCGCTGATCTTCTTTTAGAAATACACACTAACTGTGAACTACGGAATCAAATACTATCTTCCGATAGAATAACACTGGCTAGTGATGGCTGGACATCTATATATATATATATATATATATATTCATATAAACCCTATCTGTAAAACCACAGATGGTACATCTTGTCCGCACAGCAGCTCGAAATCTTCTCCTCACCTGATCACACACTGATGACCAACCCAGGACTAACTAATGACCTCTGGTAATTTCAGCGTGGTGTGTTTTTCTCGCCACCCTTCTGATTCGCTGACCCACATCTTTTTACTTATATTTATTGGTCGAACCTTTTTTCCCTTGTTCTCGAACATTCTATTTTCAACCCTTGATAATCAACTTACTTTTAGTTAACGTGAACTGATATTCTGAACTGTTGTCAGTTAGCAATTTATTATTATTTTCATTCATTATTTTTTCCTTGTGAGTTGTCCTGACTGTTTATCTAACTCTAACAATAGCATGAATAATGCTAGGGCAAGCCTCGCGGTGACACACAACCCGGGGCCACACAAATGTATCCCGTAGGGAGACATTTGCGTTCTATCAACAACTATCTAGTCCCTAACTATAATGTACTATCCTTTACCTGCTCCTGTACATATACATTTACAAACTATGAGTTCTAATGTGGAAAGTCGCAAAGGTAAAACCATAAATGTAATGTCATTCCGTTACCAATAACTAATGCTTCAATTAGCTTCATAAATTATCGCGACTTAGGATAGGTATATCATCAATCATTACTTAAATACATAACCTCATATGATACAACAACTCATCAATATTAATTCAATACATGCTATATATATATATATATATATATATATATATATATATATATATATATATATATATATATATATATATATATATATATATATAGCATGTATTGAATTAATATTGATGAGGTGTTGTATCACATGAGGTTATGTATTTAAGTAATGATTGATGATATACCTATCCTAAGTCGCGATAATTTATGAAGCTAATTGAAGCATTATATATATATATATATATATATATATATATATATATATATATATATATATATATATATATATATATATATATATATATCTTATCTTTATACAGGTCGACATGGTAGCTGTCTCTGGAAGCAGAGATTTGTCAGCACTCGTTATGTCTGTAGTATCTGCCATCCATGCCATTACTGAATTAAAACGGTCAGATAGGCGGAGTTACACTTAATAACATGACGAAACGTGGATAGTAAACTGTCCTGGGGTGATAGTGAAAGACATGTGTCGCTAATCAGGTCAGAATGTGATGTGCCCGACTGATCTTAGCCTTGGATGCACCATTCAAGTCGTTAATTATGTCTGAAACTATAGACGTCATATACATGTATACAGAACTTCATGAAATATAGAACGTCCTTCTTGCTAAAGTTAATGTCAACGTGACTACGTGGCTGTGTCATCATTATCATCTCTCAAGTAGTCACATATAATATCTTTGGTGATTCATCTACTTAGTCCAAACTATGATTACTGCTCAAAGCAGCAGTACTGCGAAGCATGTCGCGTTCCTGGTGTCGCTATATAGTCAGCGCAATGGTAACTGGGGTACATCATTTGTGGGTGGTGAAGAGGGAAAGGGCATGAGATGTGTCGTGAGGATGTTCACCATTGGTGCATCATGTGCACTCTTTGCTACCTGTATATGGGTGAGAGGAATTTCTTACATTTCTATGATTTGGTAATGCCTATTTCATATCTCTTCTTTTTTCCTTCTCTTTTACCATAAATGTGCATATAACTGGAATCTATACGCTATACAAACAAATATTGACAATAATACTATCAATACTTAACAGTAATTATCAGTCTTGATCCTCTGGTGTGCTTAATCCGATATCTTGGGAAGTACACTGACAAGCTCTGTGAGTTTACCTAGAATAAGTCTACATAGTCAGGACTCAGTGTTTCCCTGGATTACAGTCTGATTATTTCTTTTTTTCCCCACAATTCTTTTCTCTCGTCTCTTAAGGAGCTACATGAGTAGTGTGAGTGTCCAAGTGTCCAATAAATCAACTAACTTAAGCACTGGTAACAATAATAAAGTGACTTAGTGGTAGGTACTATGTTGATAAAGTATCTATAAGCACTGTGCTGGGGAAGTGCTGCGATTAGTACTTTGCTGGGGGAGTACTTTACGATGATTACACTGCCTGCATAAATTTTGAAATTTCTTTTGCAAGCTCTAACAGTGTAATTTCTCTACTGGAGAGACGACTGTCGTAATGTGATGAAGTTGGTATCGATTGTGATGTTGTGTTTACAGTCGCTCTGCAGGAGAAAGAGGGCGATGGAATATTTGGACGATGTTGTAAAACTGGAATCGGCTTGTGAACTTGGCGATGATTTCTTCTGAACTTGGCTCGAACATGCTCTTGTGGTAGACGTAATAGCTTTGCTTGTGGCGACGAATCTCCTGATGAGGGGCGGTAAAGGCGCTTGGTAGCTGTACGTATTTCAGTGTTGGTGGTGTCACGTTCTTCTCGTTCTGTTATCTCAAGTTCTGACTCATAAGGTGCTAAAGGTGTATCCACAATGTTCTGTTCTCTGTGTGTCTCATCGGAAGGTTGCAATGCTTGAATGTTTGTACGACCTTCTGTAGGGCTCCGACTGGGGTGGGTTATGTTGTTTCTTGTTGCTTGCAAGGGCCTCTCATCTTCGCTGTCCCAGCTGTAGTGTGAAGACTGGTGTGTGGGTTGTTGCTGACTTCGAATTAGCGGTTGTAATCCTTGACTTCCATAATATGTTTGACTCGTTATGGAAGGGTGGGGTTTGTTCTCATGCATCGATACTAGTGTGCTGCTATCTCGATCGTGTAAACGATTGTCTCGAAATGCTAACCTCTCTCTTAATTCCGCCAACGGAGTGATGAACGCACTAAGTTTAGTTTTATGTTGACCTTCTACGTTCAGTGTGGCCAATAATTGCGATAACCGGTCTAGTGTGTGATCCTGTTGTCACCGTGGGGTTTTTGCAGCATTATTAGTGCTGAGTTTAAAGTCAGTTGAACAGTAATTTTGGGTCGTTAATATAACAAAGTATGAGAATATGGTTTTAGAAATTTGAATAATTTGAGTATTAAGTTATTTATTCCTAAGATGGGAGATAAAAGTTAACGAATGTAATATTTTTTAGTAAGGGAGGGAACCTTTTTAGACTTTAAAGTAATCTAAGTATACATCATTAGAGTTTACCAACTTTGCATATCAGATTAATTTTAGTAAAGATATAGAAGGATAAATGAAACTAAGGTAAAAATCACTAAGGGAGATAACAATATTATTAGCGCCCTTTACAGTTAAGAGAACAGAGAGCAGAATAAACGCACGTGAAAAGTGAGCGAAATATAAACAGTTATGTAGCACAGTTCACGGGGTTGACAGAGTAGGGTTAAAAGCGTGAAAGGTGAGATTAGGTGAGTGAACTGAGGATCATGGGAATAAATTGAAGGGAAAAAGAGATTAGTCGCTCCAGAAACCTCAACCAGGGTAGACGTGTCGCGCTGGGCGCTCAAGAAATGTGAAACCTGCGGTTTGCAGAAGGTCTACAGAAATAGCTAGATATAGAAAGGTAGTGATAGGAATTCAGGAGAACACTTAGATTTGATTGATAATGTGTGCTGTTAAACATAGGATTAGCTCATAGGTGGTGCTAGTAGGACAGTGATAGGTAACGGACTTCTGTATATTACGGTAAGAGGTCTTTGACTCTAATTATGTTTAACTTATGTGAAGAGAGACATGTTTTTTTAGAAACACGCTCAACATATTGTCGCAGGCTAATGTCGCTCATATTTAAGGGAGCGAGCTACAGAAGAGACTATTGAAGCAAAGGCATAATTAAAGCTAAAAAAGTGGATAACTTTTATTATCAGATAGCCAGGATGGGCTGTCATACAAAGAAGATGAGGCATTGTCATTAAACAAGAATATGTTGAACAACTGGTTTACAGCACTGACATTTCATGAAACATCTCATACGCTCTCTCATATAAGAGTAAATATGAAGACGCCACCACAGTTGTATCTGACATTTATGTAACATCTCATGCGCTCTCTCATATAAGAGTAAGTATGAAGACGCCACCACAGCTGCACCTGCCATTATATTACTTTGTTTAGGTGAACTATGAATTGATATTGATGCATGAAATTGAGCTATGCCTAGCAGATTATAGTGCTTTAGACAAGAGTCTACAGTAGAGAATATAATAATATACCTTTGAAAAAATTACGCTGAGCCTAAGTCTGGAGGCCTGGATAAAAGGGAGATTGAAACATACCCTTATGAGAAAAGAATTGTGGAACACATGTTATGTAAATAAAAGCCATTATGTTTGGAAATTCAACACTCAAGTTGAGTGACGTTCCCTTACTTAATCAATTAAAAAGGATGTGGAGTGGAATATAGTGTAATTTGGCGCCGTGACCACCTCTCCTAAAGCGACAACATGGCTACACCATCTCCAGAGGAAACATACTCACAACAGCCTATATAAGAGAATACCAACAGAACAAGAATCATAGACAGTGAAGGATAAATAGTTAACTTGAACAGATATTCAAACATGGAGAGTTGTGCAAGAACCATACAAAACAGAAAGAAGAGAATAGCACTGAGAGACTTCGCTTCAGAGCTAAAGCGTTGCAGGAATTATGCAATCGATTTCCCATGCATAAGAATAGTAGATGGATTGGTTGCAAAAGTTTATAAGATTGAAATAAAGGAGATTGTTGAAATCAAGCTACAACCATTCAAAATGAAAGAAGGAAGACCAAGATTAAACTTGAAAAAACGAACTGAACCTGCAGTTACTAAAATAGAGCCTCAGACAGAGAATGTCGCAGTGCAAACGGATGACAGGTTTAAGAAGAGTCTAATCCCAGTCAGGATAAAGTCAAGACAAGTTACAAATGTCGCAGTACAAACAGATGACTTACCTGATTTATACAGTACTGAAATGGTCGATAAAATAGAAAAGCTGACATCTAAATAAAGAAATAGTGATATAACAGAAGTAGAAGACACTTATTATGATGCACCGTGCGAATTTATTGATGGGGAATTTAAGGAGCTAAGAATGGTCGATAATACAGAAAAGCTGACATCGGAAGGAAAAGATGTGAAGAATGACAGTACAATTATAACGCCAGATAAATTCTTGTCGATGCTATGGAGTCAAAAACAGGCACGTAAGAAAGATAAACAGTACAGAAAAGTCCAAACAATTGCTAATATTTCAGAGATAGAGACTGCTGATGAGATGCTGAACAGTCTAGTGTCAAAAGGAATAGGTGTTCTACAAGACATAAAGACATTACTTCTTCAGATGGGAAAGTCAAGTCTAAGTAACATTCAAGATCAAGTGCAAGATGAGAAACAAGAAGCTGTCAAATGCAAAGATCCAGAAAGAATTGACCTGAATGTGCAAAATCATGTACCGGTTTCAGAGTTGAGCGACGTTCCCTTAGATGGTGGATATTTAATAAATAACAGCCTTAGTCCACAAAAGAATCAAGAACAGTTGAAGCAAGTTACAGCATCAGCACAGATGAACTCAGCAACACAAACAGAGAATACAGCGACAGTTTCTGCAACACAGACGGAGAATACAGCTACAATTTCGGCAACACAGACAGAGAATACAGCATCAGCACAGATGAACTCAGCAACACAAACGGAGAATACAGCTACAATTTCGGCAACACAGACAGAGAATACAGCATCAGCACAGATGGACTCAGCGACACAAACAGAGAACAGAGTTGCAGATTCAGCAATACAAACAGAGAATAGAGTTGCAAGTTCAGCAACACAAACAGATGTTGATCTTAACGCTGACGCATCTAGCAGGCATGTGGGAACAGCAGTGGGAAGGAGTTCAGTTAAAATAGGTCTACAAGAAGTACAAGACATAGACACAACAATTAGAAAGCGGGAAGTAGATAAGAGAGTACAGAGAGTCGACAATGTTTCGGAGGAGAAGAAAATTGTCAAGGTAGCTAAGCCAAGCACAGAAGAGATGAAGAAAGTACTAAAAGACGAACTGAAGAAATCTAAACCTGAGACTGCAGTAGTGCTAAAGTATGCACAGAGACTTCTGGAGAAGAAGTTTCATACAGACTTATCGGGAAGACAAGATGAAATTCGCAGACTTCTGGTGAGAATATTGGAGGAACTTGAGTACTGGCATGTCAAGATAATGGATAAAGATTTCTTTTCAGATTCGTCATCGTCAGATGAAGAAGATAAAATTATAGACTCCGACGAAAATGCAGAAGGATACTTGTCGGACGAGTTTGTTTATGCAACGGACGAAGAAGGCCGTAGATATTATGGGCCGATAAATAAGAAAAGTCATCCGGCATGTATAAATCAGATAAAGACGGAGAATACTACCAAAATGGCAGAGCCAAATCTACAGCTATGGCCATCGGAGAGGTTGAGACGAATTCGAGAGATAGGGAAGCAGAACAAACAAAGAAGCCTTATAGAAGAACTTCAGCACAAGAATGACATGACTAAGAAAATGGTAAAAGTGGTTGAACCAAACATGGATGAGTTGAAGAAGGAAATAGAAGCCATCATAGAACAACCTAATTTTAAATTATCAAGAAGTCAAGTATTGGGATTGCTACTAGAAAAGTTTCAGACATACTCTATAGAATCAAGCATTTATATAGATAGGGTTTTGACGAAAATGTTAGATGACCAAAACGAGAAGAGATGTAGAATAATAGACCAAGCAAATCGGGATAGAAGGCAGACGAGAAATAGAGGAAGAGGCAAATATAGATATTGTTAAACTGATAGCGTTGGAGGCGCTTAAAAGTAGAGAGGCCATGATGATGAAATTTCTAGACATGGTGAATAAGTAAGGAGAATGGGAGATAGTAGCAGTAGGCTATATGTGAGGAGAATCATAGCACTATACATAAACAATATGGCGGCGGCAACTTAGTCTTGAGAAGCCTAAGTATAATTGGTCTGTACCGCACACACGAGACAACTGAGTATACCTGACAAATAGGATACTGCAGTAGAGGAGAAGAGTAAAGGAAATGTACGACGTACATTTGAGGCCGCGGTAGTACGGCAGGAAAATTTTTGTATAAAGTCGTGGTAACGACGGTAGAAATACTGGAGATTCAGATTTTTGATGAAGCAGCAGCAGAAGACAGCAATTATGGAACGAAATAAAGTGACAACTACAACTATCGGTCACAAGTTAATCCTACCTTATATGATCAAGTTGGGACATGGAAGATAATAGACTTTTACAATCAACAAGAAGAAACAGTACATCGGAGTCCAAGTCTTATAGACGAAATAAAGAAGCACGAATCACATGAGAGTCTACCTGCACTACAAAGACAACACATCAATGTTTGCAATGTTAGTCACATGGTCACAACCATCGTTCCCTATCCCTTCGTTAGCCCTAACATATTCCCTGCAACACCTGTTGCAACCTCAGTGATCATGTGAAGCGAACATGTGGTGACAGAAGGAAACATCAATCAACAACTACAACCACCAGTCTACACACTACACTTAGGACGATGAAGAAGAAACACTCTTTTGATCAACGAGAGGCCATATAATTCAGCAGAAGCGGAGTATCACAGAAGACAGCCTGAACTAACAACTACAACTACCAGCTTACACATTACAGTGGGGACACTGATGATGAGAGGCATCCACAAGCAACAAGATGTCACATAACTCAGCAGAACCGGAGCCGTACAAAGGAAAAATGAGTCAACAACCACAACCACTAGCCACAAGCTAACCCCAGCTGATACACTACAGTTGGGATGATGAAAATGAAATGCCTTTACCAGCACCGAGGAATAATAAAACTTATCATCATCGAAGACTTACAACATAGCATACAAACATTATCGAGAATACTGCTAACAAAATGAGAGGTACCAGTACAATCAGAACCTATCAACATAAAGCACAGAAATTGACATTCAAGGAATGGACGACTGTACCAACACCAGACACAGAATGTAAACATCATCAAGTAAACAAGCTATTGTCATACTGACAACAACAACATATTAATTCGTTCGTCCTCATCCTCCTGCAGAGTGACTATAAATAACATCACAACTGATACCAATTTCATCAGTACGACAGTCGTCTCTACAGTAGAGAAATTTACACTGTTGGAGTTTACAAATGAGATCTCCAAATTCATACAATCAGTGTAATCGCCGTAAAGTACTTCCCCAGCAAATAGTACTAATTCACAGCACTCACCCAGCTATAGTGCTTAATTACGGTACCTCTATCAACGGTACCCAACGATTAATTAGCTAATAATATTTGGTAGTGGTTAACATAGTGGTTAGTGATATTTCGAGATACACTTACACTTTTACATTACACACTAGCCTTGTGAATAGACAGTGTAGAACTCTGCAAGGAAACTTAATGGTGTACAACAGTATGACTAGTAAAAAAAAAAATACATTCATCACATAAACATGAAACATTATATGTAGTGATAAGACTTTGATCACATACACATGAGTGATAACTACTGTACTCTCACGATATTCAGACTGATAGTGAAATAGTTTATACAAGAGACCAACGTAACTGAGTGTCGTGAAATATTCTAATCCACATATATAAATTATCAGGTAAATATAAAGCCTAACAAATACATTTAATAAAGGAAAGAGAAATGGTAAAAGAAACAGTGCTGTCACAATGACAGTACTCGAAATCCCCTTTGTTTTATGCTTCGTCTGCAAATTGTAACGTTTCCACGTTAAATATAAGCCACTGCATAAATACAAGCGTTTCCACAACACATTAACACGGGTATTGCATTTCTAAGAAAAACATTGAGAGGCACACTGCGTAATGACCTAAATTAATCCTAACATTAATTATACTACGTTACCAAAACGAACGAACAGATGGACTCAAATAGAAAGAGAGAGGGGCGAATGAAAGCAAGGACACATGCAACACTAAACTCGCGTCGCGCGATACACAATTACTACTATCACGCGTGTAAGGCCACATGCACTAACTTTTTTTCAGACGGACAGTGATAAAAACACTAACCTTCCCAGAGTTAGGTTTTAAAAACCTGGAAAACGCTTATTAGAAAAGATGACATTAGATGGGTTTACGTTTGAAAACATTACAGTACCCAGACAGCACATCTTCGAAACAGGAGGTAGAAGAAATTGCATATTTTGAACGCAGCCACTTAGCTCTTTTAAATTTGTATATTTGGGTTCCTTAGGGCTTGCTGACAAAGAATATGTAAAACGTTACGCAAATAGTCTAGGAATTACCAAATTATAACCAAAATAAAATAGTGGGGGTGCCTGACAGCATGAAATCATTTCTGCTCATAAAATTTTTTTTATAACGTGTTTGAAAAAACCTTACGTTACGGAAATAGCCTACCATGTTAACTCCAAATTGATTGGAGCGCAACAAATATAAGACTAAACACGATTGGTCGGGCTATAAATACTATCTTGTGTTGTTATGGGAAACGAATAGAAGGGGTACTTTTTTGAAAAGATGTGTGGACGTGGTTTCATTGGGTAGAGCTGCGAATATACTTGATTCAGAGCGTCTGTTCATTGCCACATCTTGTAATAAACCTACTAAGAAGCAGTACGTTGAGCACCAGTGTATATTTGTTATAAAATAAAGCCTGGGACATCGGCAGATCGGAGTTGTGCTATATTCATTGCCAGTCAACGAAACTGTTTATTATTCTATGAATTGTGGTAAGCTTGAAATATTCAATATCTTTTAATGAAAATTGAATGTAAATTGTTAATTTATGCCTGTATATATGTGTAGTTCAGTAGCGAACATGATGTAAAGCCTATAATGCTCCAGCCTGAACAGAAGGTGTCGGAGGAAAGTAAAACTGCATGGAATGGCCAAACAGTACACTGACACCTAGATTATTGATTAGACAGAAATAATGCTGGAATTGCAGAGGCGTAGTAACCATTAGGGAGGGAAATACTGGTATAAAATATTTCAGATGAAGCTGACAGTTGGCCTAACGCTCTGAACTCAATGTTTGTGATGTATTGTGCTCAGTGTAGAAAGAGAGTATAAATTAGTTATGACGTAGAAGGTACATCCTTCTTGTTTTCAGGGACAGTGGTCTTAAAGTTATTGAGCAGCACCTGGTCAGAGCTTTGCTGAAGCCAGAGGTGGACAGCATACTCCTTGGCCCATATAGCAACCAGTGGGGTGGCTCCAGAACTCATCGAGCAGAGGAGCCTTTTTCTGCAGTCATCACGCAAGATAAGAGAGTGTGGCCATGGAGCTCAACATTATGTACCCCCATCTTAAAATGACAGTGTAAAATACAATTAAGAGGGGAATTTAATTGTTTTAATATCAGGAACTGAGAACATCTCCAATACTAGTTCCAATAAAGACAAACTATTGAAGTCATGATGACAAATACCAACAGAGCTTGAACAAAACAAAACCAGTATTACCTCATATTACTACTACACCACTGACACACATAGGATACTATTAAAAATACATGTCACTACAAGATTCATATTGAGAAATTCTGTACATATAACTTGTAATTAAAATTGATTGTGATTCCTGGTTCCATTTGTATTTGAATCAGGACACATATTCATTCATGACAGCACTGAATACATATTGTTATTTATCTCATCAGAATTATTTATCATCCCACTTTCCGCCCACACAATTGAACAATATTACAAAAAAAAAACAGATTTCTAGAGAGACAATACCAAGCTTCTTCACAAGAAGAGACTTATCAAGACTTAGGTTAAGGTTTTCATGTTAACTTATAATGTCCATGGTTTTTCAGAGGTATACCTTCTCCACCACCAGGCATAGATGGCAACAAGAAAGAAAAAAAAAATGTCACAGTCCAAGCCAAGAGATGTCATAAGAGAAGCATACTTCACAGTTGGAGATGTGCACATTATATGGTGGAAAAAAAGGGTTCTTACTTAAGGTTGCATTGTTAGACGGGCGACTTAAAGATGAGATGTTGCAAAGTGGATACCATAGCCATTGTATAGTTAATATACAATAGAGATGACCCTTACTTAGTCATCTCCACATTGGTTGGAAACATAATAGACCTGGTTAAACATTTTGGTTAAGTCAGACATTACTGGGGTACAGTGCATATTTCAGACGAGCACAGTTAATGATTCGACGGGTGCATCCAAGGCTAGTATCAGCCGAGCACTTCATATTCTGACGTTAGCGACATAGGTCTTTCGCTATTGCCCCAAGACAGATGGTAGGATTTCGCACTGATTAGTTGCATACATGACTGGTAATTCGACTGGTGCATCCAAGGCTAGCATCAGCCGAGCACATCACATCCTGACGTAGTAACACATATTTCTTGCTGTCACTTTGGGGGATGTTTTAGTTTAGTGCATGCTTGGTGACATTATAGTATTCTTTTCTTTTTCACTCTGCCTATCTGACCGTTGCAATGTATACACTGACATTGACGGCAGATACTATTTTGGGACATATTGATAGGGCAAATGTCTCACTGCGTGAACATTTGACAGAGAGCAGAATAAACGCACGTGAAAAGTGAGCGAAATATAAACAGTTATGTAGCACAGTTCACGGGGTTGACAGAGTAGGGTTAAAAGCGTGAAAGGTGAGATTAGGTGAGTGAACTGAGGATCATGGGAATAAATTGAAGGGAAAAAGAGATTAGTCGCTCCAGAAACCTCAACCAGGGTAGACGTGTCGCGCTGGGCGCTCAAGAAATGTGAAACCTGCGGTTTGCAGAAGGTCTACAGAAATAGCTAGATATAGAAAGGTAGTGATAGGAATTCAGGAGAACACTTAGATTTGATTGATAATTTGTGCTGTTAAACATAGGATTAGCTCATAGGTGGTGCTAGTAGGACAGTGATAGGTAACGGACTTCTGTATATTACGGTAAGAGGTCTTTGACTCTAATTATGCTTAACTTATGTGAAGAGCGACATGTTTTTTTAGAAATACGCTCAACATATTGTCGCAGGCTAATGTCGCTCATATTTAAGGGAGCGAGCTACAGAAGAGACTATTGAAGCAAAGGCATAATTAAAGCTAAAAAAGTGGATAACTTTTATTATCAGATAGCCAGGATGGGCTGTCATACAAAGAAGATGAGGCATTGTCATTAAACAAGAATATGTTGAACAACTGGTTTACAGCACTGACATTCATGAAACATCTCATGCGCTCTCTCATATAAGAGTAAGTATGAAGACGCCACCACAGTTGTATCTGACATTTATGAAACATCTCATGCGCTCTCTCATATAAGAGTAAGTATGAAGACGCCACCACAGCTGCACCTGCCATTATATTACTTTGTTTAGGTGAACTATGAATTGATATTGATGCATGAAATTGAGCTATGCCTAGCAGATTATAGTGCTTTAGACAAGAGTCTACAGTAGAGAATATAATAATATACCTTTGAAAAAATTACGCTGAGCCTAAGTCTGGAGGCCTGGATAAAAGGGAGATTGAAACATACCCTTATGAGAAAAGAATTGTGGAACACATGTTATGTAAATAAAAGCCATTATGTTTGGAAATTCAACACTCAAGTTGGTTTAATCAATAAAAAGGATGTGGAGTGGGTATGTGAGAAAGAGTTAAACCTATATAGCATATATAGCCTTAAAACCACTAGTACAAGGAAGTCGCTCTAACAACAAGGAGAGAAGAACGTGGTCTGGGTTGAAGAAAAGACCAACCTTATCTCATCCAGGAATCACCACCTCTGGCGAAAAAAAGACCAGTCAATGAGATAGCTCTAACTTGGAAGATAGGTCAAGGAAGGAAATCTGACCACGTAGATTAATAACTAGGCCTGCCTCAGTCACCTAGTAATATCAGTAGCACCTGGTTAAAAATATATAAGAAGGAACAACCGGCACTGTCACATAGTATCTGGGACTCTTGGTTTGTCCACGGTGTTTTAACATATGTGTTTTCTTCATCAGTTATGTGAATGTTACGTCTACTTCTCTCGTTCACTAATATAAGGGAAATAATGAGCTGAGTATATGAATTTTTTTTTTCGTATATGATAGGGGCGGGCTTCTGATGTATGGACGGAAATATGCCGATTTAATCATAGGAGTTTCTTCAAACAACTAGGTCAGCGAATCTTTGTTTTAAACACATCTCAAGCATTGACCAACTTTGCGTTAGGTTTGCATTTCTTAAACTTAAAAATATATACTGCAGTCAAACATGCATGTTGTTGTTGTTTAACTAGGACTGCCGAGATTCTCGCTCTTTTGCAGCTAATATCACTGTTACCGCTGTAGTTTCTGGTAGAGGTGACTTATGCGAATGTTTTCTTGTGGGCCGTCGCTTCGTTATGAACATGAAGACAGGACAAAAACAACGGCAACGACTGGGTCGTAAGGCTGACCAACTGGTAAATAATACGTACTTGACCCATTGTTGAGTATGTATGACAAGACGATTTATTATAAGACGACGTTGACATCATTGGCAGGAACAGTTCATAAATATAGTTTTGACAGTAATTATGTTGGCCTATCTCATAATCAACTCGGACTTTGATTGACTTCAACGGTCGTTATCACACGAAGGTCAGCGGAAGTTCTTCGGCCACCAAGTTGTATGATTGTTGCGGGGCTTTATACGATTCACTTCTTTTATTGTTGTTGCGGCCCCGTCTTCTATTTCAGTGGTCGTTGTGGAAAGCCACCGTTCTCATTGATTCAATAAGCTTCTTATTTCTGGTCATTTGATTCATTAATTCTTGATCGTGCTATTGTTGGAATAGTTACGCGAATGTGAGTTAATACTTTCTGTCTGTCACAAGGTTTGAACTCAGTATCATAATTGTTGAATTTGTAACTTCAATGAACGTGATAAGTCTCTTCTCGAGTCCACACAATTTTTAATATACATTTCAAACAGTAGACAGTCCATGGAGGTTGATTATGAAAACATTATATATTAGAATTGAATCATACATCATAAATGCTATCCATGCATTATAGTCCTGGTCCAATAATATGCAACCCTATAGTCAGAACGTCGTAACTATATGTACGCGCGGTTGGGACATCCAACGGCCGACAATGAGATTAGACGTCTGGCGATATAAAACGAATGTGGACCATAATTTCATCCTTCCTTGACTTTAGTTAAAATTACTAACCTCGATACATTCCTCTCTTCATAAGAATATCGGACTGACCCATGTCCGTACTGCAATAACATATGTGCGGCAATATCATGCCTACCACTGGAAGGATTATAGGACACGTCTTATCCGTTTGACGGTCATCTAAGAAAAGGGTGTGGTAACCTAGTCACGGTGCGTGACATACCAACGCATACACGTCATAATCAATCGTGTGTATCGCGTACACTAACTAACAATTATTTACATTATATTAAACGTAGTCACCTATTAATCTTATGCTGTTAACCTCTAGCAGACCATGCCAATAAAATACCTTAACAATTCCCTGTCCACTGGGGGAAAAAAAAATCTATTAGATAGATTTTTTTTTTTAACAAAAACCCATCTGAAAAAATACCAATATGTTAACAATATCAAAAAAAAAAATTTAATGAGATTGCGGCATATGGCCTACGACGTTCTGTCTAGAACCAATGTCGTGGTCATGTCGACTAACCAATAGTCATGTAATATATTCATTATTTATATCATAAATAAATATAAATGGTAATAAGAACTAAAAGAGAATGGTAATGTCGATCTCTAATTAAATAATTAATTAACTTAAAATATGTCGTGATAAAATGTCATGTCAGACTAATTTAAAGTGTTAAAATTAAACTAAATAACTATACTAGGTATGGAATAAGAATAAGTTGTTGAAAATCTAATGTAAGAAAAATGAGAGGATCTGTTAAAGAAAGACATAATAACGAATAAAGAATAAATTAGAGAAAGAAAAAAAATGATGTATAAATTTAACTAAGTTATGTGTGTTGAACATCAAGTAAGTGTAGTATTAAGTTATTAATACCTTTCTAACTAATTTAAACAATAGTATGCAATATAATCATGTAATTCTAAGAATATAATCAAAGAATTATGTGAGTTTTCTTTTCTTTCTTTCATTTTTTTAAGTTTCATTCATTTTTTTTTAAAATTCAACTCACTTGTCATTTTAATGTGGATTAGTTTTAAAGAATAAATTAAAGTAATTAACATTGGATATGAAGATCCATTCGTAGTCTTGATCCTTGAATTTCCATTAGACAAAATGTTCAAGTATTCTGAATCACGTTATATAACGAATTAGTTCGACTGGAATGTCATTTATTTCTCCGAAGTGTTTTGAAACAATGTTGTGACAAATGTAAACCAGGAAAGTCCCGGTGTAAAGACGAATATAGTGTCAATTGATTGCAGTCACTTTGCGTATAATTTGCCTATAGAAAGCAGCTGAGTAAATGGTTCATTCATGTGTCAAAAAGCAACGATGGTGCTATGTTCTTTGATTAAGTTTCTCTGTACATAGTATTGTCTTTGCGACAAACAACGTAAATTAGGAATCGACATCATTAGGATTTCGAGATAATGTATCTGCCAAGATGTTGTCGGATCCTGTGATGTACTCGATTGAAAACTCGAAGGGTTGGAGGAGTATAGCAAATCTGGTCAATTTTGGACTCTTGTGATTTGCTCGTTGTAGTGATGCTACGGCTCTTTGATCGGTTTGTACTACAAAAGGGGCTCCCAGTAGGAATTTTTCTAGTTTGGTTATCGCCCACACGACGGCTAAGAGTTCGCGATCAACCGTAGAGTACTTCACTTCTGGTGGTTTCAGTTTTCGTGACACGTACAAGTTTGGATGGAGGATGTCGTCATGGTATTGGAGCAAACATGCGCCAATTCCGTAGTTACTCGCATCTGTACGAAGAATGAACTTTTTAGAAGCATCAATTAATCTCAAAATAGGTGGATTTGAAAATATAGAAATTATTTGCCGAAAAATTCTGTCACATTCGTCAGTCCATGTCACTTTCACTGGCATGTTCTTCTTTAGTAATGAGGACAATACAGCAGTGATGGATGACAAGTTAGGTACGAATCTACTGTAATATTGGACTAGACCTAACAAGCTTCTCACTTGTTTCTTCGTTTGAGGAACGGAAATGTTTAAAATTTTTGAAACTGTACTGGGTAATGTTCGGATATATCCAGCTCCAATAATGTGACCCAAAAAAGTGATCTCATGAAATGCTACCTGTAATTTTGTAGGTTTAGCAGTTAACTTGTACCTTCTCAAGGTATCAAAAACGTATCCAAGACCCAAAAAATGTTCCTCAAAAGATGAACTAAACAAGCATATGTCATCTATATATGTAATAATGTCTGGTCTACCTGAAAAAATGTGTCGCATCATGCGAACAAAGGTAGCTGGAGCGTTAACCAGCCCAAAAGGCATCACGTTCCACTGGTATAGACCTAGCGGAGTTGAAAACGCTGTGTAGTATTTTGCTTTTTTCGGTTAGTGGTATCTGCCAATAACCTTTAGTTAAGTCTATCTTAGTAAATATAGTTGCTGTCGATAGACGTGGCAGTAAGTCATCGAGAAGTGGATGTGGTTCGCTATCAACTATCGTTTGTGCATTTAATTTTCTATAGTCGACGCATAGTCTAATGTTATTGTCCTTCTTTCGGACAATAACTAATGGAGAAGAAAATGGGGAATTACTAGTTTCGATAATTCCTAAAGATAACATCTGTTCAAGTTCCTTAGTAGTTTTAGTAAGAAAGTGTATAGGAACAGAATAAGGATGTACCCGAATTGGAGTATCCTCGTTAAGAGTGATGTCATGATTAATGACTGATGTGCGACCTGGAACATCGGTCAACACATCTGGATAAGATTGTAGCAGATCAGCAATCTTTTGATGCTGTTGCGGTGTAACCGACGAAGAGATGGTTACGTCCCGCCAAGATTCGCTAGATTGTACTACAGGTACAGGTAAAGCTAACTGTACCTCAGGAAAAGAAGATTCTTCTTCCTGGATAACGGATAAATTAGAATAGTGACATGTAGGTCTGAAAGTGTCATCTAATTCATGAAAAATAGCTTGTAGATGTTCAGGTCGAGTATGAAATTGCTTGAGCATATTTATGTGAAATATTTTGTGATGTCCCTTAATGTCCAGGACATAATCAACATCAGAAATCTTATTGATAACCTGGTAAGGACCATTCCACGAGATTAGTAGTCTATTATTGTTATGTGGCAATAACACATAAGCTTGATCTCCTGGAAATAATTGACGTAATCGTCTATTACTGTTTTGGAAAGTTCTAGCTTTCTCTTTCGCAGCCTCAGATGAAGCTGTTGCCATTTGACAGGCATCAATAATGTTATTCCGGAGATTAATTACATATTCATAGGATGACTGAGTGTCCTGAGTCATCTCAGAATCGATTAATAAATCTTTTATCAGTCCCATAGGACCTCTTGGAGGAGCGCCAAAGACTAAATGAAACGGAGAGAAGCCAGTTTGTTCATGTGGCACCTCTCGATAAGCGAATAACACCGCTGGTAGCACTCTGTCCCAGTCCTGTGGATGGTTAACTGTAACTTTATGTAGCATTTGTTTGAGTGTACGGTTAAGTCTTTCTACAGCACCATTACTCATTGGGTGATAAATGCTGCTGAGGTTTCTATCTATTTGCCAAGTCTTCATTACCTCCGTCATAGTCTCAGATATAAATTGAGAACCATGATCTGACAAAAGTTTTCTAGGAAAACTTACTCTAGAAAAGATCAAGTGTAGTGCATCAGCTACATCTGTGGTGGTGGTTGTTTTTAATGGGATGGCTTCTGGCCATCGTGTGCATAAATCGATGCAAGTGAGAATAAACCTATGTCCTCTGGCTGATGGTAAAAGTGGGCCAATGATATCAATGGCCATTTTGTCGAAAGGTCTCACCGATATATCACAAGCCTGAATAGGCGCCGTGTGAAAGGCTCCCCGTGCTTTCACTTCTTGGCATATCGTACAGGAGCGTACGTACTGTGAAATATCTCGTGATACTCCCGGCCAAAAAAAAAGAAGATAATACTCGTGAACGTGTACGAGTATAACCCATGTGACCTGCACACTTAGAATCATGTGCATGTTGAAGTATGTACCGCCTAAAAGCAAAAGGTACCATGACTTGTTGTCTTATCTGAGTTTTTATCCATAAAACATCTTAATAAAATGTCATTTTTAATACTAAACCACTGACTATAATTTATGTTCCTAGAAAGATTGTCATCTTTGTTGACCAGCGTAAAAAATTTTGTTAGTGACCTGTCTTCCCTCTGTTTTGCAGCAAATGATACTCGGTCAATAGCAGAATGAATCTCGATATTTTCATGATCATTTGTTTCCTTGTTTTCCGTGTCTATAGTCTCTAATTGTTTTGTATGTGCTCTCTGGTTATTGCTGCATTTCCGATGTATAGATTATTTTTTTTCCCATTGAATAATCTCATCTGGTGTGCAATCTTTACTCCCGTGTATGCATCCCACCATAAGGTCGGCAATTGGGTTTCTTAACATGCATGCTTTAACATTGCCTGTGAAGAAAGGTGTGTCAATGTAAATAATAGCTGTTGGATAATATTCTATGGTTCCCCCAAAAGTCATGCACCTGACATGTTCTCCAGTTGCACAATTTGGATGAACAAGTGTCTGACGGATTCCGATCGTGGTCGATCCCGAATCTCTTAAGACTGAGACGATGGATCCATTAACTTTTCCTCTGTTGAAGATCAGTGATCCTGTTCCGTCATTGACTGCTAGACTGACTTCTGGTAGAATATGACCGCAGTTCAGAACTGTCTCTTTTGCTTTCTGAAATATAAGATTACATGTTGGGCAACTATTTGCCACGTTATAATTCATTGCAAAACAAGTAGACGATGACTGTATTTTGTTATCAGTAGTTGAACTCTGAACCCTAGGGGTTGTAGCAGTAGTAACAGCTGCCCCTGTATTATGGTTATAAGTTGTCGATCTACGAGAATGAGAACGATGACGAGAATAATTAGATGAATTATCCCGTTGTCCTCTATTGTAACTGTTATCTCGATGTCTCGAGTTATAATTATCGCTATTGTTCCACTTGTAATCATTATTATAGTTATATGATCGATTATAACTTGAGTTACGTGGATTACTGTTATTTCTTGACTGAGGTGAATAGTTTCTGGTTTGTTGTCGTCCTATATTAAAGTTATTGTTAAAGTTATTCTGTCCCTTATAAAAATTAATGTCATAGTTTCCTTTGAACCTACCCCTGTCTACACTGTGTGTTCTAGGTTTGTTATGATTATGATATGCCATATTGGAGGCTACAGGAAGTGGTTCTCTTATCAATGTGCCAGAAATATTAGCATTCGGATGAGCTGTGCAGTAATTTAAGGAAATTTTTTCTAACTCATCAATAGATTCTGGTTTTCTTTCTTGCAGATAAGCAAAGAATGGTGGGCTGACAGACGATAATACTTTATCCCTCAATAACAAATCGACTAACTTGTCGTAGGATTTGTTGACACCTGCCAGTTCAACCCATCTGTTAAAAGTATTGCGTATGTTAGCAATAAAACCTGTGAAATCTCTATTGTTATCTGGCAACAAACTTTTAAAACGCAATCTACATGCCTCTTCGTTCAAGTGGAAACGACGTAGTAACAACGTCTTAATGGCCTCATAGTCTGTTGATAGTGTTGGATCTATATTTTGTGCTGCACTTGCAGGTTCGCCATCTAGAAATTCCTTAAGTTTTCAGTGCCCATGCCGCTTTGTCAAGGTTATTCACCTTACATATGTCCTCAAAGCGCGCGAGCCACGATGAAAGGTCATCTACGTGTAACTTGAATGGAGGCAGCTTAAAGTAATAATTACCTTTAAGTCGTGTGGATGAAGATCCAGATTGAGCAGTATCATTTTGGGTTGCTGCAGCGCCCTGTGAATTAAGTTTTGCTGTTTCTAATTTAAGTCGTTGCAATTCCATTTCTTGCTGCAGTATGATTTCTTGTCGTTTCAATTTATTCTCTTCTTCAATCCGTAGGATTTCATCTCTTGCTATCTTTCTTTCTTCTTCTTGTCTTAATTCTGCCTTCTTTTCCGCCTGTTTTCTTTCAAGTTCTTCCATCTCTGCTTTAGCAATGGCTTTCTTTTCCTCCTCTTCTGCCTTATATTTTGCAAATTCAGCCAATGCATAAGCCTCGAGAAGTTCTCCTTTTTTCCCAAAATCTTTACCATTTTTAATAAAATAGTCTAAGTTAAGCATCTTGACGTTAATATTGTACGTAATGGTTATGTAATAATCACCAATAAATTTTAAGTAATTATTATACTTATTCAATTTATGAATAGTCGATATAAACAATCATAATATTATTGAACTTAATCTGGGAATGTTCAATTTAATTAATTGTAATATTATCTAACTATTATTTGTAGATTCCATACATAGACATACTATGTTGGGAAAATATAACTATTATTTGTAGATTCCATACATAGACATACTATGTTGGGAAAATATTACATATATACTCGTTAATATATCATAAATAGTTATGATATTTATCTATTTCGGGTGCTGAATTACTATCATGCACCTAATAATAAATAGTATTATTCCTCAAGTATTATATCATTCAGTCAGTGATATGTGCTAAGTAAATCATTTAGTAATGGAAAAAATGTACCAAATAATATACACTATGTCCTTTATATGCAGGACAGACTAAAAAGTCAAATTATTTTATAAATATATATTATTATTATATTATGCCTTAATCATGAGCTATAAAGTGCATCGCCCATTTCTTGGACTACCACTGCAAATTGGTGCAAAGTCCCTAATTCTCCTTAAAAGTCATTAATTTTTAATTATATTCATATACACTCTTATTAAGCAAGAAATTATATTATTAGTGTTAAATCATGAACAGATGAAATGAGGACATACGATACGATGGGTAAACCAAGGATAAACAAACCATATTATCACGAAACAAGACGTTTCTACAATAAAAATTGATATTATGAAACCAAATCTGCAAACCGGAAATATAGAGTAGGGTGAAGGTTAACTGAATATAGAGTTAAATCTGCGTACACAAAAATTAATGACGCAAACATGGACTCATTGACGGTTAGACAAAAAAAAATGAACTGAATAATAGCAAGATCAGAAAGAACAAGATAGATTACTAACATTGTTACCAAACTAAATAGAATTTAAACTGAATACGATAAAATACACCGATTATTTCACCAAACTAGACATCTAACATATACTGTGAATTAAATGCAGTCCCGAACGAAACAAGCCCCGGAAATGTCATCGACGCGTTCTCCGCGAAATGCGATTTAATTCATAACCCTAAAGACCGTTCAGAATGAATATCGGCAATCCGTAGAGCCATAATTTATTCATTCTGAATCTCCACTCCAACCTCCCACAAATTAGGCACAGCACAAACAATGAAAACAAATATAACGTGCATATAAAATATATAGAACGGACATGCCTGCAAAATGTGAATTAGACTCAGTGATGTTTCTTATGAATGACAACAGTCACGAACTGAGACTTATCTTTTAACCCGTCGTCCGATGCGATCTTCACCAACGGCCTAGACTAGAGGATAGGACTGTTTGCTCCTTGTTGGTAAATAATGTCTTTTCAATCCTATGATCTACTGAGAAGTTGTATTCTTGAATGAAACATTAGGTGAGCTGGCATCGTCCTTCGATCGTTGGCTTGTACACGGAATATTGTGACGTCACTGATTTTTGCATAGTTACACAAGCCACGTCATGTTCGGAATCATGTGACTTGAACGTTTTCTTGTAATCGTAAACAGTCCGTGAAAGTATGTAAACAAGAAAAATTTCTTTCTTCCTTCGTTCCCCAGCAATGGCAACCACTTTGTTGCGGGGCTTTATACGATTCACTTCTTTTATTGTTGTTGCGGCCCCGTCTTCTATTTCAGTGGTCGTTGTGGAAAGCCACCGTTCTCATTGATTCAATAAGCTTCTTAGTTCTGGTCATTTGATTCATTAATTCTTGATCGTGCTATTGTTGGAATAGTTACGCGAATGTGAGTTAATACTTTCTGTCTGTCACAAGGTTTGAACTCAGTATCATAATTGTTGAATTTGTAACTTCAATGAACGTGATAAGTCTCTTCTCGAGTCCACACAATTTTTAATATACATTTCAAACAGTAGACAGTCCATGGAGGTTGATTATGAAAACATTATATATTAGAATTGAATCATACATCATAAATGCTATCCATGCATTATAGTCCTGGTCCAATAATATGCAACCCTATAGTCAGAACGTCGTAACTATATGTACGCGCGGTTGGGACATCCAACGGCCGACAATGAGATTAGACGTCTGGCGATATAAAACGAATGTGGACCATAATTTCATCCTTCCTTGACTTTAGTTAAAATTACTAACCTCGATACATTCCTCTCTTCATAAGAATATCGGACTGACCCATGTCCGTACTGCAATAACATATGTGCGGCAATATCATGCCTACCACTGGAAGGATTATAGGACACGTCTTATCCGTTTGACGGTCATCTAAGAAAAGGGTGTGGTAACCTAGTCACGGTGCGTGACATACCAACGCATACACGTCATAATCAATCGTGTGTATCGCGTACACTAACTAACAATTATTTACATTATATTAAACGTAGTCACCTATTAATCTTATGCTGTTAACCTCTAGCAGACCATGCCAATAAAATACCTTAACAATGATGCATGGATTACTATGAATTTGTTCGCGTGAGCAATATATACATCTGATCAGAATACACCGAGGAATTATTGCCAGACAGTAAATGTAAGGGAAAGAGATGCAAGGAAACACGGAAAAGGATGATCTGACAACATTAGAGAATAAACAAGATTGGATTTTGAACACCTTTGTAGCGGGATTTGAGAGGAATGGATAAACTAAGTTCTCCGGACATGCAAGGAAAACGCATATGACCATAGTGACTTCCATCAACAGTTTATTTGCTAAATTGACAGACAGCCAGGCAGTAGACCTGAAATCTATGGGAACTTATAAGTATTGTCAGGGATAAAGAGGGATTGAAACAGATGACCTTAGCTGCAAAAGGCAGTGCTAAACAGTAATAATCTCTTTAAACCATTTCCTCAGAGAAAACATTCTCTTAGAGAATTGTCTTATTCCTCCTTCACGTTATTATGTCCTATCTTTTCCCACCAAAGTTGCAGTATTTTTCATGGCGCATTTTTTGGCGGGGAAGTAAATTGCAGCTTGTAGACACAACGCGCATTATGTTCCCAATATACTTGATGTCGCCGAATTTTTTTTTAAAAAAAAAGAAAGAAATACAGTAGCCTGCCGCTGTTTCTTTTCAATGAAGAAATTTCAAAAATGTTCTCACATTTATATTACGCAGATTAAGTGAGTATTGAATAAGTATCTCCAATATATAAATACAGTCATGCGCCGCTTAACGTCCACGATACGTTCTGTGAAATAGGACGTTATGCGATTTGGACGTTGTGCGAACACCATACTTTATACTTAGCAAAGTTATATGAGATACTGTAGTGTAGCTGTATTGACTAAATAGCCAAGATACTGTACGCATACAGTACTGTATTTCAGCTAATGTACTGTCTTTAAAAGCCTTAAAGCCTGGCATTGACTTGGCCTCCTTATGGATGAAGGTCCTTTCAGGCATTCGTTTCCAGAATAAGGAGGTTTCGTCCATATTAAAAATTTGCTGGGGCAAATAACCTCCCTCTACAATTAGTTTATCTAGGGTTTCGACAAAAATCTTCTGCTGCTTTAGCATCAGCACTCGCAGACTCACCACTCACTTTCACATTATGCAGCGAAAAACGTTGTTTGAAGCGCTTGAACTACCCAGAACTAGCACTAAACTCGATATTGTAGTCTGGTCCTGCTTTTTCTTTAAGCTTTTCGAACAAGGTTCGTGCCTTAGCAGTGATCGTCAACGTGCTGAGAGGGATTCGCTTCTGTGTTTGGTCCTCAATCCAGGTCATTAGCAATTTTTCCGTATCTGATATAGGTCCCTCTCGCATTTTCGTAAGCTTTGTAGCTTTCAGTGTAGCCGATCCTTTAACAGCTTGGAGAATTTTTTCTTTGTTCTTCAGGATCGTCGTGACTGTCAAGTGCGACATGCCAAAATTACGAGCTATAGCATTCACTGGTTTTCCACCTTCGTGATGTTTAATTACCGTTTGTTTCACTTCTAAATCGATACTTTTCCTTTGTCTCTTGCTGCTGCTATCACTAGAACTGGTTTTGCTGCGTTTGGGATCTATGTACCACTTCGCGTAGTAAGTACAGTACAGTACATACATAGGCCAGTAACATAGGCGTTTATTATGACTATCAAGACATATGGACTGTATTATAGGATATATATGCACTGTACCATTATACACTTGGCATCGCAATCGCTTTGTACTGTATACAAGAGACATGAGATACACGTGTTGCGTGCGGGAAGCTGTTGCTTTCGCTACGTCCGGTTACGTCCGCTTTGTCCTGTTCTCCGATCGGGATTATGCTGACTCTCTTTTGGGATGAACGAGGCGTTATTTTAGAGCACTACATGCTCAGGGGGAACACTGTCACCAGTGCCACGTATACAGATCTTTTCTTGAATCATCTTTGACCCGCAATCAAATCCAAACGACGTGGACTTCTGAGTACAGGTGTCTTGTTGCAACATGACAATGCTCGGTCCCATACTGCCCGTGCAACGGTTGCAACCATCGAGGACCTACACTTTGAGTGTCTTTTTCGAGGATTGCCTCCCCTGCTTTGCAGTAGTGGTCCAACAGTGACCAAAACTCACGAGTATCTAATATTGGCTTCCAAGGTATCTACCTGCGCGCAAGATTACTCTTGGCAGAGATGTAGATAGAAGATTAATGACACTTCTACCTGAAGGGAGCCTTCACAAGATATTCCCAGAAGTCAAGAACAAACGCTGCTTAGGGCTGAACAATTTGATAACTTATTATCTGGTCCGTCGCCTTTTGTGAAGGGTTTAAGCAATGGTTTAGCCCGTTCAAGCCCCCAGTTGGCGTAATCTAACGAAATCCCTCTTATAAGGTATAGCTCTGTTTAGAGGTAAATATATGTCTAGGTATTTATATATATTAAAGAATCTTGCTCATACGTTTGCTTTCATACATATAAAAAAAACTGAATCGACTATGATTGTTTAGTTTTAAAACAACAGGTAACAAATTTAATAACCTATTAGTATTAACAGTTTAAAATAGATAAAATGCTGGTGATTTTATATTGGAATAAAATTTTCTCTACATTGAGATTTAGGGTGAAGATATATCAAAAGTCCTGGTGGCTTTTTACAAGCACTTAACTTTTATAAGGTAGTCCTGCAGCTGTGGTTCATCAATTCTGTGATGACGAAAGCCTTCTCCACACTCTCTTCCACTGTAGGCGGTTAGGGTGGATGCTTTTCTCTCACACTAGCGGCGTTAGTACCACAAATCGTCTGATTGCTTGTAACCACGAGCTTTAGACAAATAGAAAGAAACAAATGCCCGCTAAGTGCATTTGTTCGCCGCAAACTAACAGGCCCATTGTCATGCGCTCCATCCACCAATGTTAACCTCTCAGAAGAATTAAATTCCCGAGCACATAGTGTACCTCAGGGAATATGATAAAAATTCACCAACATCCTTCTGGGTGTTAACTAGGAAACTGCGTCTGGAGTGCGTGAATAATGATTTGCCTGAATTACAATTAAAAAAGGTACATAAATCTCACAAGATAATATGTTACACCTTAGGCACATTTGATGTAATCATCATTCATTACTCATCCCTACTCCCGTCGGAGTCTGGGGTCGCTCTGCTGTTGGGTTTCCCGCACGACTAGTCAGAAACAATCATCAGCTCTTGCAGTAGGGGTTCATGCATGTACTATTTTCATATGTTGAGGTTGCCAGCCTTGTACATAACTACTTAGCAAGAAACCTGTAGAATTTACATTAGTAAATAAATTGTTTACACTTACCCCAAAATTTTGAGAATACACAATCTCCTTGCACAGATTTACACTGGAGACAGCTCTGTATTAGAAGCTTCGAAATCACTTTCTGGAAATTAGAGTTAATTCCTCTGACGGCGGGTGTTCTGCAAAATCCTGGTCTGGGAAAACTTTTGTGTTTAATTCCTCTATGACTTGGTCATAGAATTTAGAGTTAATTCCTCTGACGGCGGGTGTTCTGCGTTTTCATCACACTGTATTCTCAGTTCTTAGTGCAAATCATAGATTGTGTGCCAATAAAATACACTGTAAATTTCAGCTCCTCAAAATGAACCAATCCAATCGAATCTCGTTCAGCACTACGAGGGTAGGGGCGCTTTCACATTAAAAAAAAAAACACCGTCACGTGTTTAAACATATTACATTTAATATCCACGCATGACCTCTTACAGTGATGTCATATCGTTGCGTCAGACTTCCGCCGGCATCTTGTGCTATCTTCACAAACAAATGTTGTGCACTGATACTGCCCGGATGCTATCGTCTGCAAATCTTGAGTTTCCAGACATATTTATCTGTAATCTCGATACAGAACGTACATCGGAAGCGATTACCTCATGATTTCCCGTCTTGTGCAAACATAGGGATAGTCGCTAGCCACCTGGACCGTCACATTCAAAGGGATCAATAGAGATGAAGGTCTCTATCAAATGTGGCCAGACGAATGAAGCGAAAACTTATCAGTCGCTGATCTGTCAAATTACATGGCGTTATTACAGTTCTGTCTGGGATCGACTCAAAGCAAACATGTGAAATTTAAAGATAGTTTCGTGGCCGATACTTCCATAGGGGTGTGGAGTGTTAGAGACTTCACCCTTCTAGATTCAGCATAGAGAGCAAAATAATGAATGAAAGGGCAAACATATATGCCAAATAATAGCGATGAGTGAGAGGATGAGAAAAATGAATTTAAAAAGTGATACTGCCGGAGTAAACTTGAGATCGCACAACCGTATTATCACAGACTTCCACATCCGCCATACTCGCCAGACCTAGCCCCTGTCGTAGATTTCTGATACGGGAATTAAGACTTGGGTTGATCCCTTCTGAATAGATTAGAATGAGTGATAGCCACAGTGAGAGATGATAGTAGAAATAGATTTCCACGAGTGAGATGGTAGAAATTTATAGAGGCTGCCCCGGAAAGCGAGAATCTTCTCTCTCTCTCTCCGCCTATCTTCTACAACAGATCCAGAGGAGTCAGACAGTCTATAAACTATATATATTAATATGTATCTATTACCACTCACGTGCACACACACACAATTGACGACAGTTAGACGTACAGGCGTGGGAAAACTATAACAATGGTTATATAGATATTATGGGAACGAACTGACCGCAACACTGGAATAAATTTAGTTGTAGTTTAATTATCATAGTAAACTTACGTCACAACATATAAAATTACATCGAAACATACAAATAGTCATAAAGTCAAGAAAAATGCTACAAGAATGATAGACCACAGTATGATCTTATCCCTCAAGGTATGCCCACAGTCCTGTTAGAAGAAAATGATAGCCCCAAGGAATCAAGGATACATTAGCGGTAATCTAATGATTTTCCCCTTTTAAAGGTATGAACAGACTTAGATATTAGTATGATCTATCCTAAGGAAAAGTATCTTGTTGCAACAAAACAACTTGCATAAAGAAATTACAAAGTGGGTGAAATTTGGTATACCATAAAAAGAGTCACTCGTTCCTGCTTTCTCTCGGTTCATTCATCAGGGCCCTGTCTCACACAACCTTACCTACAATCGTGCTGCTGTTCGCCGTCTGGCGCCCGTTATGACACAATCTGTTTTATCGTTTGCTGAAGCGGATACCCAGCTCTACAGATCTTGGTTTCATCCAATTTGTCAAGGGAGCGTCCTCTTCAGGCGATAATTTTGTTCAGATTTTACGTTAGTGTCACTTTATCAGTTCAGGTAAGAATTAGTTTTCAAGCGGGCTCACCGGATCAGAATCACGAGGTTTCCACTACTTAGGAACAATGTCAGGTTTGTAACTTCGATCAAAAGGTAAAATTCTTGGTCACACCACAAGTTGACATAATTTGCGGAACGTTACTGTTTGTAATAGTTTACTTGCCACAAGGGCTGAACTGTACTTAAGTTTTCTCAGGAAGAATAAAATCTGGCGCAATAGGCCCGTTATGTCATTTCACCTTTAAAGGTCTTGTAAAGATTTTACACCAAGTCTTTTAAGGAAAATGTTTTAGTTCTTCTCAGATATTACTCATCAGTACTTAACGCTGGCAAAGTTTGGGTTAACCCCAGTTTTCTTCACTAAATAGAGGAAAAAAATACATATAAAATAATTATACATACTATGTACTCGTTATAACTTACATTTTAAACTGCAAGCGTACAGCGTGACTTATCATTTAAAACTTCCCGTGAAATAAGTTATATACATAAAATCAATCATCATGAATTAGGAATACATACGTATCCCGTCAATACTCACTGATGTAGCATTTCAGTTCTAAGTTAATTTTAAAATATATTCTCGTCTGATTATTTAGCAGTAAAATCAAATTCATTTATGGCTGCATGAGTTTAAGCTAGAAATATAATTTATTCTGCTTTCCACTGAAACACGTCAGCTAGAGAATATAACAGACTTTAATTTAATTATCTCTGCACAAAAGAACTAGTGAAATATGGAATAAGCGATTTAACACTTTAAACACTTCACAAAATACTAGATATCTAATATATATCATTCAATATAATGGTAGTCTAGAACACGGCAAAGATTGCCCAGAAACTAAAGACTTTTCAATACACAAGATATTCCTCTAGCCTGGCGATCTGTCTACTGCAGATTTAGGAGTACGAATGAAAATCTAGTTTCAAACTCTGGTTAATATCTTAAACCAGACAAAAGATCCCACTATTTCCAAAAACCCGATCTCTCCCCTTTCCTAACACCTACGTACCTTAGACACTGGACATAACATGCCAAACGCGTCTTAGACACTAGAGGTGGGCAAATTGACACACTCAACTGTTTCGAAACAGTTAGCGCAGTGATTTAAACTGTTTCGAAACAGTGAGTCGACACAACGACACAACGACACAATTGCCCGTATCGGGGAGAAAGAAGTCTCTTATAGACAGTACCGGCGCGGGTATACATGAACTGTGTGAGACACTTTCCTCTGTTTTTACTGTCGTGTGTGAAAATCTATGGCGTTTCGTGTGACCACAATTCAATATTTTTACACAAGTCTTCATTATGATGTAATAAAACGTAGATATGATGATAGCTGCAGTATATGGGAAAATAATAAAAAAACAACAATAATAATAACAGTAATAATAACACATGATATCAAACTAGAGTAAGCTAGATTTGGTAGACAATGATTCAAATCCACACCGAGTACACATATCAGCAGAGCTAATAAAGTGTATATTACATTTATACGAACACACTGACACTTTCAACTTTAACATAGCGCCTAAAACATTGACAACTGCAACACTGACACAATTTCCAGTGTCTATAACTTCTCAGCAAAAATAATATCACTTGTAAAATCAAGTCATCATAATACATCCCTGAAAAATATGACATGTTTGATATTCCATACTAATGTTCCGAACGGTTGATTCAAATTTTACATAGGCTCAGACAGTGTGTCGCTGCAAAACAGCGAGGCAGACGAAAGAAACAAGCAGGAAGTGTCGAATCGCTCGCTGTTTCGAAGCATTGTTTCGACACATACCGTCATACACACACTAGCCATCTCTAGTGCCTAGTCATACTTGAAGTTGACGAACCCTTGAATAATAAAATACCAGAACACACGTTACATTTTACTTTGTTGTCTTTGATCTTTACAAAATAATCCCAAACAGGGCTTCTCCCCGCCATAAATGAAGATTAAATGAGGTTGAACACAAGTTTTAAACACTATTTTATGTATAAACAAAACACGTTTTCTTACGAGAGCGCCTGAAGTCAGGAATCAAGAGTACCGTAACATGCGTATAATGAGCGCTTGGATGAAATAGAACTATGGAACAACAGTTTCGAAACAGCAGACTACAAGTAAATTAACTGAAACAATGAGACATGAGTCGTGACACCCTAGTATGTAGATTTACTTATTCTCGTTAGTACAAATCTATGGTATTTCGTGTGACCACTGTTAAGAATTTTACACAGTCGTTTTCATTATGATGATATGCAAGGGGAACATGCTGACAGCTGCAGTAAAAGTGAAAAAAATTATAATAATAACAGTAATAATGACACATTATATAAAACTAGAATAGGTACAGTCAGCGACAATGATTCAACTCAAACCGAGCAGACACCTAATAGTAGTAAGCCTCTTTCAGTCCTGAGGAATTATTTAAAAAAAAATTATGACTTGTTTGATTTTCCATACTATCTATGAACGCCATATGTAGCGCACGCTTGACACATGAGACAATGATACAGTGTGCCTTTTGCAAAACAGCGAAGCAGACGGGAACTGAAGCTGCTGTTCGAAGCAGGCTATGTGTCGAATCTGCGTGAGACAATGTGTCTCTGCAAAACAGACAGGACGTGACACTGTTTCGACACCGCAAAAATCTGCGCATCGAATCGTTCGGGTACGACGCAGTTTCGACACATTGTTTCGACACATAAACACAGTAGCCATCTCTATTAGACACCTCACTGCTAACGAAAGCTGGCCGAGTGTGCCGTGACAGAGGAAATTACCAGACAAATGTCTCATTCTGCGCCGTGCAGATGTCGGTTATCACACCTCACGCCGGAGAAACGTTCGTGTCAGGTGAAAATGGTAGACCAAAAGTCTGCTCCTATGTCTGAGTATGAAACATAATGACACATCTCGTCTGACTGACATCTACGTAATAGAATGCGTATCAGTATGAGAAAGAAAAGCGGTAAAGTGAGAATGGGAAAGAAAATATTTTTCGCAAACGAACGAATGCGAAAAATACAGGAAAAGGATAAAAGAACGATAATAGAGTAAAGGACACGGGTAGAAAAAGAAGAGAATATAGAAAATTTATTGATCATAATCTCTATGCGACAGCCCCAAGTGATTACCACGTCTTTGGACCACTCAAAGAGACGATGGGAGGAAAGACTTTCAGGTCCGATGAACGAACGAACGAAATCTTTATTTCATCAGGGTAAAGAAATAGGCATAATTGCCTTTTTACATTTCTGCCCTGCAATACAATTTTCAGCGTTTTAAAAATTAAAATATTAACAACTTAAGACAAGATCAATTAATATTATCATCACAATCAGAAACTTAGCACACACAAGTACACTTACTCATAGTCATTCACACACATAGAGAGAGGGGGAGAGAGGAGAGAGAGAGAGAGAGAGAGAGAGAGAGAGAGAGAGAGAGAGAGAGAGAGAGAGAGGTCAAGCAATAAAGCTACTTAATATAAAAAAATTCAATTTAAAATAAAAATATTTCAACGATAGTTAAATGCTCGTGGAAACTTTGAAATAACTGAACCAGAATTTTCGTTAAATGTGTGTACATGATTTCATGACATGTGAATGCAGATGAAGAGGTGCAGCAGGTGCTGCATGAGTGGCTACACACGCGACCAAAAGAATTCTTTTCTAGAGGAATCCATGCACTTTGTAGGCGCGGGGGAACTTGTATAGAACGCAAAATGTCGAAAAATGATACAGTTGTGTGTCACTTTTTCTTAATAAATCTAGAAAAAAAATATTTACGGTTTTCATTTGAAGCCCCCTCGTATAAATATATACATGTATATATATATATATATATATATATATATATATATATATATATATATATATATATATATATATATATATATATATATATATATATATATATATATATATATATATATATATATATATATATATATATATATATATATATATATATATATATATATATATCCAGTGAAGCCTCATTACTTATCATAGATGAAGCTTCTATACTTTCGTGCCACACTATTTTCTTGCGTACTTTTAAGGCAAAATGAAATGAAAACAGGGGAATTTAGTGTGGTGGATTAACACCGGGGAGGTTATAGATGGTAAATAAAAGAAAATATAAGTGTCAACAGCGTGAGGTCAAGCTATGTAAGACCCTGAGTCTAATAGTTGAAAGTGGTGTTGGTGAGTTCTCAGGGGACCTAACGCTACCTCCCTCAGATCTCACGCTGTGCAATATTTTTATATCTATTGTGTGTTGTTTGTTATATGGCTACGTGTCTAGGGTAATGCAAATGTAGTGATAAATGCCTGAAAAGAACAAACACAACTTTAACATGATGAAAATTAAATCAACAAGACTGGGGTTAAAGTTATAATATTATCTTACAATTTTAATTTCCTGTACCTCAAATCTTTTGGGACAGGAATGTTTAAAACTTAAAATGAAGTGTGTTTATGTACCGCATTAGATAAATATAAAGGACATCTTGTCCATAAATGTGACTACTACAATGTTCATAGAATTGTATTCCATGTTGAAACAATATCGAAAAATACACACTCGTTCACTACAGTGTGTTCTGGAAGCAGATAAGACTTCAGCATTCAAGCAACCAGCATGTTGCCTCAAACTCTGCAGCTCCACGTTTTGGCTCACTGGGTAATATATGATTCAACCCTGCAACAAGAGGAACAGGCCTCCCTAAGTACTCTATATTCATATGTGTATCTCCACAACTATTAATTAAACATCATTAAACATGCGTTGTGATCAGATAAAAGAGCTAACCAAATAGCTACAGTCCCTAATTTTAATTGTGACTGCTTCATACTCAGGGGGTATCTTCTTCTCCCCATATGGTTTCAACGTCCCTGTCACTTTAAACCTTCGTTATCTTCAGCTGGGATACACTCTTTTCTTTTTCTCTCTCTAGTGATCTGTTCATTCTTTTCATATGAAATTATATTTATTTTTAAAGTTATTAGAACACTGAGGTCTGCCGAAGACTGCCAGTGGCTTCCTGGTCTTACAGTCGTAATATTTTATATATCCATTTTCCAACACCATGTACTTTCATTTGCTTCATAAGTCTACTTAGGCATGTCTGTGCTCCTAGTATGTCGCAAGCTTCCACCAAGGCAAATGTTGCACAACCAAAATTTGTGGGCGCCCTATCTGGGTTGGCCTCTACATATTAATAATAATATATATATATACATCAATAAAAGTGTTTATCTTACCGCAATCAATGAAATATTTCACAAGTATAAGGTTAACTAGCGATCAATGGCATAAGTTCAAATCGCCGAATTTCAAACTGCAAAGGCAATTGGTCACAAATCGCTCTGCGTCTGCTCTTAACCCTTCTTGGAGGAAATATTTTTTCAAGTGGCAGTTATGCTTAGCAAAGCGTTCTTCTTATCCCCTCTTTTCCTAGACTAACCTCAACCAATCAAATCAAGTTAAGCCAAGTTGACTTTCTTTCAAAAAAACCAACGCGTTTTGAAAATGCAACATCCGAAGATTTTCAAAGTTGAGCGGTTACCACTGTGTATGTCTGTCTGTCTTCAATTTTTATTTTCTACGATATCTCCGTTATTATTGAAGGGATTTTAAAAATGGAAAGTGATTATTAACCGGACACTTGTCCTTTTTCTAGCCAGTATGTTTTTATTTACTTCTTTATCCTAGTTTTCATCTTTGTACTTTTTCTTCTTTATTTATTCAGAACAACATACTTTTACTCTAAAGCAAGATAACATATTATAGGGAGTAATATTGGATTCCAATAAACAATATTATCGTTCGTTTCTGTCCTTTCCTTTTATTTATCCTTCTATTAGAATGCAACATATTATCTACGTTTTCTTTCCCCTTTCTCTGCCCCTGCAAACAATTGGTTTTTTATTTTCAGTTTCACAATGCACACGTTAGGTTAGCTTTTTCCCATGTTACTCACCCCCCTTTTTTCCTCTCTCTCGTTCTTTGAAAACGAACCACGCGTTGGCCGGCTGCCAAACTGTCTAAGGTCGTTTACAAATATTGGGGCGGGTGGAGAAAAAGTGCGGGTGTTTGCGGGTGGGGAATCGTATGCTTGGCATTAGTTAATTCAAATCTTGGACCAGCGATGGCCTTGGGCAAAAAAATTCCAAACATGAATTAGTTATTTATAGTTACAACCTGTCTGTAAATAATAGGGTGGGTGTCTATGCGGTTTCTGGGGGATAGGTACCCTCTTCCAACTTATTGCAACAAAAATCAAGTAGTGTCCAATTCTAAGCTGAAAGTTTGACCTTTGTCCTTAACATTCTCAAATATAGTAGTGGGTTTAAAAGTGGTAATATTACGTTACTAGATTTGGAAAATGGAGGAAATTGAGCGGGAGGGGTTAATACGGAGTGATCTTATCACATTTAGTACCGTCATCAGGGGATGCAGCAGAATGATCACAACATAAATATTTCCCGCCATATTTTGGCGGGTACTTGCTCATTACTTTAGATTTACTGTGAGGGCATATTCCATCATTAGGTAAATGTATGCATGAATGTCCGGTTATGAAGACAATATGATGATTCTGGTGGGTTAACTCCGAGATGTTAATAATAGTAGGGTAGTTAAATGTTCATGCTGAAGATAACCATGATTATGAAGATAATAGTCTTAGTGATTGTAATCATTATAGGAAATACTAAATGTACACAGAAGTACTTTTGATATTGTTGGACATTAACCACCCGAGTGTCTGACAGGTGTTTCCCATAGACGTCATATTGTTAAATTTATTTTTGTCACAAACATATCCTCGTTTTGGAAGTCGGATTCTTTTTTTAGCTTGATGGCAATTAGGAGTGTCGTTTCCCCCCCCCCACCCCCACCAGGTGATATTGGCTTGTTTACATGTTAAAAGATACATATTTTGACTCTTTATGTTCACTCCATTAGAACAGTGGTTCTCAACGTCGGCCGAATGGCCTCTCAGGGGGCCGTGCCATATTTGTAGAGGGCCACAGTAAGATGGTAAAGTACATTTGTTGAAGCTAACAGGGATTATGAGGAGGGCCACAGAGGTAAATGAGACTCAGAAGGGGACCATGAGCAAAAACAAGTTTGAGAACCCCTGCATTAGAATACTGTACATTTTATCGGCTATCTAGGTTGTAGATTTATTTTCGACATTTTTTTGGTTTGAGCGCTTGTTTCTCCGGACAAAGTTATCGGATTCGAAACCAAATAGAGTCACTCTCCAGTCTGCTGAGCTGTAAATGGGTACCTGACCCTGCTTGGGGGTAAAGGAAGACAAAGGCAGCGAGGAAGGAAACCGGTCACTCTCCTTCCCCCACCTCATAAATCAGAAACCTGGTATAGGGAAGAAAGGCCTAGCATTTTACTCCTCTACGGCAGTATCCCCTACCGGACAACCTTTATCCCAACAATGGTAGTGACGCTGTGCTAGAATAGTTTGGTTTTTTCCCTCACGCCTGGTCTCAATTTTTTTCAGAAGTAGTCTTAAGAGGTTCTCACGATGAACAGTGACCACGCGCTCTCCAGGTCCTTATTCTTCTTTTGCTTCATATGGAGCATGGGAGCCAGCACTTCAACTGGTCACCTTGCAGGAATCCTGCATCAAAGCATCTATGTCATCTTGCAGCTTTGACTTGTGAAGCAGTTTACTTTAAATGCTGAGGTCAAGGTCATTATTGTGCCGGCATAGGTAACTTCATGTCTGAACTCGATGATTATATGTCTGCTAAAGACAAGTCTAGCAAGTTGTAATTCTAAAGGATCAAAAGTTATATGCTGTGGTGGATTTTGATGTTATTAGGTGTGATTGCTATGTTTCTTAGTGTACTGAATTAGGTCAGCTGTGAAGATCCCTGAGGATAACAGTTTATGTGAGTTTACAGAGTACCTTACTACTACCACCTATGACCTCAAGCAGACTTATTTGTGATTTATATGACTAATAGCTACGTCTAATGCCTAGGGTAATGAATGTGGTGTGCTGGTAATTGAGTACACAAACACACATACACTAATATTAAGCTCTATGATCAAGTCAATTAACTTACTTACTTACTTACTTAGTCATTCCCCTTCTACCGTGAGGTGTAGAGGTAAAGTCAATTAACACTGTGTTTAAAATTTAGGAATTACAATTTTTTTTCAAATTTATTTTGTCCTGAACCAAGTTTTTCTTCTGGTCAGGACTTTTAAATTAAAATGTGAATCAATTTCAATAAAATTACATAGAATCGGGTAAACACATGAAAGACTTGTACATATATATATATATATATATAATATATAATATATATATATATATATATATATATATATATATATATATATATATATATATATATATATATATATATATATATATATATATATATATATATATATATATATATATATATATATAAGTTGAATTTACTAATATTGGTACTAACTAAAAGTCTTTACGAACTAGTGCTGGATGTCGGGTCGGGGTATTTTCATCATCCCCAGTCTGTAGTTAACAGTGTTTATTTGCTCCTTAAACAGGATTAATGGTGGAAAAAGTTATTAATACACAATGGAGTTTCTAGTAAATTATGGTAGTTGATGAATCAGCAGGACAGGTCTTTAATACTTAACTGGACTGTGACGCTTGAAGAAAGTTGTTCCTTAGGCTCACTCCTCATATGCTCTGAGGTAGTGTGGTAGGCATCTCATTTCATGCAATGGTGTATTCGTCAGAACATCTGGCACTAGCACAGTGCCAGACAAAGAAACTCTGAAACCACAAAATTAGGCTATGTCTTAACATACTACCTAATCCACCATGTTTACAAGCATAATTACATTGAATTAACAAGACGGGGTCAGATCTCTCTGACCGACCCAGCACATCTACATCCAGGCTGTTATCAAGTAGCACTAGTTCCATTCCTCTCCTCTATGGACTGCACTGCATCTTAAATATTTTAATTCATCTCTTTTTTCCATATAATAAGGTGGGTGATATGTTTCCACCTGACCACCTGAAAAGAAACATCTGTATTCTACATTTCTGATAGTTTATCCTACTATATTTCAACCTCTAGGCCCTGGAACAGTTGGCTGGGGACCTAGAATAAGTACTCACTTGTCGTAATCATTTTCCATTATATGGCAGTATCAATCACTCAGAATTGTTAAATAAAAAGGTTAATAATTTCTTCCTTACCACAATTCAAAATGAAAACACACAGTTACGTTGAAATAGCACAAACTCAGCTGAGCTGCTGGCTAGACTAGGGCGTCCCACTACTATTAGCATATATATTCAATGGACGACAAACTTCTTAGCCTCAACGATCTGCTTAAAAAAAAAAAGGCGACTAGCCGGCAAATTTTCCAATAATCTTAACTATCTCGTCCAATGAGAGTACTGCCCCTTCTAGAATTTAAAATTTCAAACTAAATGTCCAATTTTTGGTCAAATGTGTAGTGTATTTCTGTCGGTCGGTCTGTCCGAACTTGTCATTTCCCAAGTTTGGACTTGGTTTTGGGCCCAACTACAAAAAAACTATTCAAATTTTTCCTCACCCACTGCTTAGATTTCTACTGCGAAGATATTTTTAGATTCTCTCCTCCTTGTCTCCCCCTTGTTTACATGTACTTGTTTTTCTGCCTTCGTCTCAAGGACGCGTCACTTGTAACTTTAGTGAATGCAAAACTAACATGTGTTTGCGAGTCTGCATCGAACAAATCAGTCTTTTGTCAATAACTTCCGAATTATATGTCCGTCTTTTTATTTGAAAGCATATTATTTATCAGGAAAAGATAAGCTCTTTAACTAGCTAATTTTTGTGATTCTAAACTTATTAATAAGAAATTCCATATTTTTTTTCATGTTAGTCTTGAAATATTTACTACCACGCGTTCACTTCTTTTCCATGTGCTGTCCAGCTATTTTCGGGAGTTTTACGTCATTCTAAATAAGAGCTAAGTCTGTTTTCGTAACCCAAGTGGCTACATGTTCTTACTTTACCACGTATCTCAAACACTAACTACGAGTTCGCGCGTATGTTAGGCTTAGATTCAAACGCTTGCAGACAGCATCATTTTTTTCTTTTCTCCTTTTCTTACCCCGTCTGAACGAATAGGCCTTTCGCGTCCCCATGTTATAATTAGTTTTTTCTTTGACCAATGACACTAGAAAACGATGGTACGGTCTACCAAATCAACGCGCTTGTGGCGTGGGCGAAAAAGCCGCAGCGTAACTTAACTATATTTTATCCCTACATTTTATTTTAACTTTTATCTTTATAATGGAGGATTTTATCGCTGTATCAATGTACTCAACCACATATGCGAAATAATATAACTGACACATGATCGTTGTCTTTGAGTTTCATAGAAAGAGTTACTTCAGTCGTATACATAATTTTCTCTCCCCCCCCCCCCCCCCCCCCCCCCCCCCCCCCCCCCCCCCTCCCCCCCCCCCCCCCCCCCCCCCCCCCCCCCCCCCCCCCCCCCCCCCCCGCACTCAAACTCATTACATCTGGCTTCAGCATAGTATAGTGAAGCAGTCTTTAACACTTCGCTTCCCAGCAGCAATATCTACTATAGGACTACCTATATTGTTTTTTAAAATATGTGCATTTATTTGCCCACTTCTTACACGCTACCTACAGACGCATGCATGGGCTACAAGAAAACCATTAAAAAGTAACGAAATATTTAACAATTGTTGTTATTTACACAATACTTGGACTAATAAGTATGTCCTGCAGCCATATGCGGTATCCCATGAACTTGTCACAGGAAAATTCGCTGTTTAAGCAAAATCTGATAAACATTTGACAAAGTAGGGCGTTGATAGTCAACTCAAGCCGTGGACATCTACTTTGAAAACACCCAGTTCTATAAAGGTCTGTTTTTACAAAAATAATGTCTGTTTTCATGTTTCAGCGTAATTGGAATATGGAAAACAGTGCAGCCTAGCCTATTATGTAACTGTTAAGGCTGGCAACCTTATCTTGTTAAACAAATTGTTACAGAAGCCATGGCTGCAAGGGCATGTGAATGCTTGGTGTAGGGACTAGCTTTAAAGGGATTAGCTGTAGTAGTGGCTCGGTGCTTCACGAGGAGGGAGAAGGAAAATTATGATGATGATGTGTAACGTTTACCCCGTGTAGGTCCCGAGGGGGGTGGGGTCTCTATTTTAGACAAATAATAGGACTACCGCTCCCTCAGGCGACCAATATGAGATTGTGCATGAGGTTAGCATCCTCATCATATACAAGAAATTGCCACAGAAATCACTGATGTAAGAGCATGTGAATGCTTGGTGCGGGTTTCCTGCAAGGGTGTCAGCTGTCATGGTGGTTCCATGCTTCATAGGGAGTGAAAAAGGGAAGTGATGATGATGGTGTGTAACTTTGGCCTGTACCGGACGATGTATTTCCTACAGTTCCATAGACAGTGCGGTGACAGGCAAATTTCAGACTGAATATTTGACCGAAAGTTAACTTTACTTCAAAGAAAGAAATCGCATTCTTATCGTATTCAGTTCACGAATAAAGTCATATAAAGTCATACTTAGCCTGCTAACTCGTGGGTCGTCAGTGGGGGCCGCCGAGAAAGTATCTGGAATTTGAGGGACGCAGCGCTTTGAAGTGCTAGCCCGAAATTTCCCTAGCTTAAAACATCTTTCTCCCCCCCCCCCCTTTTTTTTTCTACGCCGGTTATAGATCTACCAAATTATCCACTTTATCTACCGGTAGATTGTTATCGACCGGTTGTTGACCCCTGTAACGGAGAGTACATTATATTTATATTATGGCAGATGATCAGTGACAGTGTGGCTTTTGATAGGGTGTTAAGTATTGTAGTATTTTCGTTCATTCCCACCGCTGCCACCATGTAATGTTATCATGTATGTATATAAGCTTGACTGCGCCCTATTCACACGCACAAATAAGGTTCACTATAAACACAATAACACTTGATCAGCTTGCCGCCATCAAACTTTATTTCCTACTGCTCGTACATGTGTAGTTTCGTATTTTAATGCATTATATATCACAGCAACAACGTACTTATAACCAGGCTGCAAAGTACAGTTTGATTGTTTTCAAAATGTGTTAAACTACGTGTGGAGGAAGTTGAGGGGAACTGCTGTAAGGCGTGGAGTACAATGGATGGGTGTGAAAAAAAATCGAAAAAAGGTAATTCCTCCAGGGAAGTACCTAGGTTTAATTTTTATATTTATCTAGGTTCTTATGTGTCCTATCTAGCCTTCACTTTCTTTCCTTTCCCTGACGAAGGCCTTGTGGCCGTAACGTTGGCTATTTTCTTTGTCTTTTGTCCTCGTAAGACGAATTACCTTTTTTCGATTTTTTTTTCACACCCATCCATTAAACTACGTGTGCTGTAATTTTCTGTGTTGTTACCTTTTCGTAATTCGCCAGTTTCCTAAGTAGCCTCCACAAACACATGTAATTCTATAAACAGGTTTCTTCAATGGGTGTCCTATCCATCGCCGGCGTTTTGTCGTATTTTTTTTTTTTTTTTTGCCCTTTGGTTCAATACAAATGGGACCAAATCTTTCACGCTGTTACGGTCGTCATTCTAGTATTTACATTTCAATAAATGACGGCCACGTGTAAATACTTCTTCTTCTTTGTTCATCCTGAAAAGAACGTTGGTTGCGTTGTGTCCGTTTACAGCGAAGCTGCGATATGTGCGCCTTTCGGCCGACACATCCGACTTCAGCACGGCATTTTTGGGACCGGGTTAGCCTTCCCTCTTTGATCCCTACTCACTCAGCCAGACTGCAGGGATGCAGCCTGTTTCCAGTACCACCACTTGGAGGTGAAGTAGGGTCTTGGTCAGCTCTGGTTCGCTGATCCTGACGCAAGCAGTCTAGCTATGGGTCGTTAACTGCATTCCTCACTGTTGACGCGTCGTAGGTCCCGTGTACATACAAGCCAGCATATTGTACCGCGGAGACTGGTGTAGTCAGCACATCCCTCAGTACAACTATTTCAGGTTATTAGTTAGAGCAGGGTTTCTAAACCGGGGTTCCATGGAACCCTGGGGTTCCGCGAGATGTAGCTAAGGGTTCCGCGAGATGTGGCTAAGGGTTACGCGAGATGTGGCTAAGGGTTCCGCGAGATGTGGCTAAGGGTTACGCGAGAGATAGTGACTGAAAAAAAAATATAATCAACGTGGTTTTTTTTTAACTTTGCGCGCTGGGCAATACTAGCGCTCGCAGTGGTGGGCAGTTACCGAGCAGCCTTGCATGGTAGTGCGCAATAAGACCGGAGTTTAGTCTATCCATACCATATTTCGTTAGCACCTTGTAGAGTACCCGGTAGATATTTATGATAAGATATTAAGGCCTATCTGGATAAGGTCACAAAAAATTCAAGCAGGAAATAAAAATAAAAAAGGAAGTTTCCTATACTACTGACTTGCATTACAGGGGTGGGGTGGGGGTGGAACCACACAAAAAGATTATGCTAATAAGTTGGCCAAAATAAATAAATCCACAGAAAAAAACAACATTCTCTACTCAAAAGAGCATTGCCAATTTTCTTTGGATTATTATATTAACAACTTACTGATCACGCTAAGGTACCATGAGTTGTAGATACAACAATTTTTATACAGGGGTTCCCTGTGACTTGACAATTATGTCAAGGGTTCCTCCAGAATAAAAAGGTTGAGAAAGGTTGCGTTATAGTCCTCTTGTGGTCTCCTCGACCTCTTTTCTCCACATTTTCCCCAGTTATGACATTAAGTTACTGCATGTTATAATTGCCTTATTGTATGCCCTGTTTGACCAAGTTAATATGCAGAAATATTTCGGGTTTAATGAATCGTGTTTTCTTTAATTCAGGTGCTGGTGCTCCGTAACATTTGAAAAACATTCATCCGAATTTCCTTCATATTATCACATTCGTGTCTGTTTCCTTGAATGGTGTCTTGTAACAATGTGCATTAGCAGTGGTTCGGTGCACATCGTCTGTGCATGGTTGCATTCAGGTCACGGCTTGAAGTAAGGTGATCAAAAGACGGTTTGTGCAGGTTCTGCTTCTTTTTGTGGGTTTTTTCCAGTTAGAGCGTAAAAGGAAGTTATATCGTATGCAGAGTTACATAACATGTAATGTGCAAGCAAGTGTGAAGACCTCAGATAATTACATTATATGTGGTTCATGTTCATTGTCCTTTGCGTTCCTTACGAAGTATGGGAACCACCACTGTTTCTGGTTCACTTGCAGAAAGGCTACACCAAGCATTCACGTGCTCTGGCAACGGGGAAAAAAAGGGGGGGGGGGGGGGGGGGGGGCCCTGTGGCAATAAATTTGACATGAAGAGGTTGCCAACCCCACGCACAACCTCAAATTAGTCACCCTGTACGCTGGCCTCTCGCGGCAAAGGTGCCAGGTTCAAAACACGCTAGCGTCACGCTCCAGTCTTCCCATTTGTAAATGGGTACCTGACTCTGCTGTTGAGTCAGAGAAAGAAAAGGTAGCGAGGAAGGTAACTGGTCGCCCAAATGGGACCAAATGATCCTCTCGATGTTGGACCTAGTTGAGTGAAGTCCTCTTCGGTAGTATCAGCTATGGGACTACCGTTACCTTAGAACATGCCCGAGGGTGCAATAGTCATGTTCTTCCTTCATCTCTTCAGAGACCCCCGGGAACGTGTGACGATAATACGTCATATATTCACGAGTTCATTTTGTCTGTCTACCTTTTGCTATATTCCCCTACGTCAGTATTTACCGGTAATTATCTTTTAATCAAGGTGCACTCCTCTCAGATAAACCCCTATGTTTCAGGGCGTAACCACGCTGGGCATGCTTATCTTTTTTTTTATTATGTCTGCCGGCGAGAGATAATAGAGACAAAATACCTTGGAAAACTTTAGTTCAGCCTGGCCTCTTTTTTTACACAGAAACGGGCTATTTGCGTATTATGTTTAAGTACGCGAGTTGATTGCTTCCGTCCAGCCTGGTAAATGAGATAAACACATGTTGTTGAATTAGGAAAGCCTGTCGCTTACAAGATGGCTCGTTGTTTAATCTTGTCGGGATGGCCTGAAAAAATTGCCAATCCTTATGTCTGATTATGACAATATGGACCAGGATATATCACGTAATTATTTCCGGCGAGGTCTCATATCTTATTAACCAAAGGTGGGAAAGAAGAGACAAACAGTATTGGAGAATTAGGACAGGCCTATCACATAATAGTTTACGGCGATGTCAGTAATTGGCAACACTACCCATCTATTTCGAAGAATTACTCTTCCCAAATAATAAAGGATACGTAAGTGACATTTTAAATAAAAAGACACACCCCAAGGAGACTGGTTTAAACAAAATAAACTAGCCCAAAATAAAGTTTATTGCAGATGAATTTTTCACTATGAGACTCGAGTGTCTTAAGATTCGTTACTGATTCCAATTCTCATCACTCAGAGAGGACCGACGTCAGATAGGAGATAGAAGATTTTGCTGGGCCGTGATAAAGATTAAGTAGTAACTTGTAAAATGAACAGTGTAAAACTACTATCACAATAATTAGAATCACAGCTCCAGGGAATTTTCCTCGTGTGTTAAAGCTAGGAATTGTAGAATTGGCAATTATCATTTGCTGACTGGGAAAACTGCACCAACACGGCTTCAGTGAAATACTATAGACCACACTGTGCAACAGCACCTGGGTACCTACCCTTCTGTAAAGGGGTAAGTCTTAAAATGTATATTTTCTCATTCTTATATGTGTACTTACATGTATAGAAATGCTTATTTATGTAAGATTGTGCATGAGGCTGACAACCTCATCATGTTAAATAAATTGCCACATAAACTACTTCTGCAAGAGCTCGTTACTGCTTCGTACGGATTTTCTCACAAGCAACCATTAGCAGAGGTAGCCCCACGATCCACAGGGAACAGAAAGAGGATGATGATGACGTCATGGGATATATATTTTATGACAACACTTCAATTCAGACTGACGTATATTGTGCTATGATTCATCTGCACTCTTTCACTCCCCTAACATACTTTCATCTGTCTCGATGGCCTGAGATTTCATGCTGATGGACATCAGAAACTTTCAGATGAAGATGAAATGGTGCAGGAAAGCGGAGGTCGTTTGATGTTTACATCAGGAGACAAAATATTATGGGAGATAATATTGTGTATTTCTCTCAGTTTCTGGTACTGGTTACTAGTACTCATCTCTGGATATCACCTATAAGAGACGGATCTAGAGAACATTCGAAGTGGCAACATTTGTGATATTTACTCGTACAACGAACGTGATCCCAAAAGCCATTCGACCACTGTTGTGAAAAGGAACAGTTACAGCTTCACTGAGAACCAGTATTAACTACACCAGACTGCAGCCACAACCCATTATTATTCACCAGGGCAGTTAAGTGCACGTACATATCACAGTGAATGGACTCCCTAAACTCCACCATATATTAATATCACCCGATGAAGAAATATATATTTCTCAACAAGATACCAACTTGATGAACTGTTTGTGTGTGTGTGTGTGTGTGTGTGCGTGCGTGCGTGCGTGCGTGCGTGCGTGTGAATAAACACTAAAGGTTCTGTGTCATACGTGTGCCTTTCGCTCTGTAACAATTAATTCAACAATGAATTTGTCAAAATCAACATATACAACTTTATTGATCAGTTACTTTAACACTTGTAAATAAATGTCCGTTGGTGATTTTTAAAAATAGTTTTCTTCACATAAATTATTTAGGCTCGATGAATGTAGGCAAATAAAGTTCGGTCCTGTTTGGCCTGTTAAAATTGGGACTTGCAAAAATGCTGGTGCCGATGCTGCTTTTCTGTAGATTCGTCTCTGTGTTGAGTCACGTTTCCAGATCAGTTCAGGAAGTAACATCTCCAGGTCAAAGCAAGACTTTTCACCACCAGTGGAATGCAGGTTTACAAATGTCAATCCAGCTCTTGAACAACAAAATGGTAGCACAGCAAATGGTCTCTCCGGGTCGTACCACAAATAGTCGGGTCGCGTCGTATTGGTACCACAAATTTTAGAGGGAATAAAAGAACACATTCCGCTGCTAAGTCTTTATTTTCCTGATGTTAATCAGGCGTCTTTCCTGCTGTCGGTCAGCCGTTTGTTTTCTCAGATTTTTTACTCTCCCTGGGCGCATATCATATCACTCAATCGATATGATGAAAACTCACCATTATTTCAGTTAATTTAATGAAAATTTTTTAACTGGACAGCGGCAAGTAGCTTGTGCCTGAAGGAACATATTACGTTTACATACATTCACTCAGTGATACGATAATAGAAAACTATAAACATCACTCATTCCCTGCTCCATTTGGAGTCTGTGGTTACCTCTGCTTTTGGTTCTCTGAGAGAACCCGCATGAAGCAGTCACCATCGCTTACTGTGGTGGTTCATGAATGTATCCTTTTCACATGCTGAGGTTGGCAGCCTCGAATGGGCTTTTACCACCACAAGCAAGTGTCGTGATTCGAACAAATTTCTGTCACTTTTAGCCGAGTAGTTTGCCCTGTCTTGTTCTCTAATTTTTGTCTACGGCCGCTTTTCTGTCTTATAGCTCCTAATAGAGCTATTTCTGACATTGGTCATGTCAATCTTACGTTGGACAAGCTAATTCCACCTCTTTACACGTGGACAGCGGCATCAAGCTATAGGTCCTTTTATTCTACCTTTCTTGTAGAGAACGGCTATTTCCCTGTTTCTTTGAGTTAAAGAGAATCCGTGGACACAGGGGAAAACTTCTACCCTTTTATTTGTGCCGCCCTCATCTCGTCCCGCGAACACCGGTTGCTCGTAGAACCGCCAGCGTTGCGGCAGATTATGTCCTTTTCCTGTAGCTTGAGTCGCCCGGGGAATCTTTCCCCTAGGTCTTACGTCTGAATTTGTTTCATCTAGTGCACGAGCAAAAGCCACCTGCAGACTCTTATCTTGCTACTTAAGCAAGAGGTCTCTATCACTCCGTTCACTGTCTCAAGAGGAATTCTGCCACTGAACAAAGTAATACTTCTGCGCAAGGCTAATAACTGTTTTTAGTGCAGGAATTCATTCTTTATTCGGTAAGCTCATTTACTTATTTAATTTATCGGGGTTTTAACTTAATCTAATAGAATAGAGATCCAATGTTACTTTAATTCATGTTAAATATATATATACATTAGCAACAACCCGCCAAAATAAGCAGGTTTTTAATTATAGTGTGTTGTTTCTGTTACACGTATTACTTTGCTGCTTCTTCTATAGTCACGATTGCTCGCTGTGAATGACGCGATCGTCTCTTCCTTTTAGCCATCTTATCATTTTGGTCCATAATAATAAGTCTGCAAAACTATAAATTAAAATGTTGTCTTTAAGAAACAATCAGAAACTTACATCTTAAGACTATTGTTAAGAAAAATGATGAGTTAAATCCCTTTCCCGAATGAATGACACTGGGCAGAAGAGTATCTTGATTGTCTATTGATTTAATGCACACCGTCACACTTTTTCTATTTTCGGGAGAGTACATATAATGGGAAACAATACAATGTTATTTTTAAACTTTCAACCACAGTTGCACCCCCTTAGCTGTGCTTGAAAGTTAATGCACTCTCTCGAAAATAGAAAAAGTGCGCAAACGACGGTGTGCAAAGTGTGACAGACCGAAGTACCTTACGGCGGGAATTATGGTATTTGATTCTTTTTTTCCTTAAGGTAATTTTTTTCGGGACCGGGATGCTCTGAACTTTATTAAGTGAGCCACTATCCATAACCATTAAGTATTAGCTAGTCAGAAATAGTGAGCCGGTGTAAAGTTAATTTTTACCAAGTTTTATTTCCACTTGGTTGGATGTATAAAATTGCTGTAAAGAGTTTTTTTTGGGTGCTATTTGACACATATTGAGTTTACGCTCAACACTATTTGGGTAACTCAGTGTGGTAAATTAGCTGCGTTGGCACTTTTTTTACTGGAGTGTGTGAGACCAGGCTTGTGTGTGTGCAAATATTTTCGCTGTGGGTCGCATTGGGCCTTGCTTGAGCAGACACGCTTGTCGTGGTTGAGTTAAGGTTTTAGAGTATTTGTCGAGTCAGACAATTTTAATGAAATCGACAATGAGAGTGAACTGACAGAATTATGACAGCTTACTTACTTGAGGTGTAGAGGTTTGGAAGAGAGAGCGCCAGACTATCCTATCGGCTGTCTTCCTCCTGGTCTGTTACATTCTAGTCCTCGGTCCTTCAAAGATTGTCTAATGTTGTCCTCCCAGCGGACTCTGGGTCGTCCTGTGGGTATTGATCCCTGGCTCTTTGTTTCCCATGCTTGTCGTGGTACCCGATCTTCTCCTATTCTGCAGGCATGGCCAAACCATCTTAGTTGGGACTGTTCTACTTGGGTCTGCAGGGGATGGGATTTTAGGCCTTGACGTATTGTCTGGTTGCGGACCATGTCTCTTTTTGTTACTTCAACCACCTTCCTCAGATACCTCATGTCTGAGGTTTGGATCTGGCTTTTGTGGGTTGTAGTCATTGCCCATGACTCGCATCCATATGTCAAGACTGGGACATAGGTGGAGCGGTATTCAGCCATCTTCGTTTTCTTACCAATCTTTCTCTTGCTGAGGAAACTCGATTTATGGCCTGAAAAAGTCTCCCAGCTGCTGCTTTTCGAGTGGCCAACTCTTCTTTGATGAATTATAGACAAAACACAGATACTGTGTAAAAATAGGGTGAACTTGAGACAAACACCTGGAAGAGGATTCATTGAAGCTATTTCTCTTTCCAAGCCCCAACGCTCTTATACAGTCTTAAGAACCACCCGCACTCTCTCCTTTCTCACCATCAAATAGAGACAATAGTAAGAGCTGCAATATTAAGTATGGATGAAGGGTAGTGAACAGCGCAGTAACAAAAGGTTACAATTTATTAATGTTCTCTTTTGCTTGTACAGAAGAAGAAGCATACACATCTCAGCAAAATAAATAACAAAGTTAACAAATACATTAATTCATAAATCAAAGAAAACTAAACCACCAATTCCTCCTGTAGAACATGACAAAATAAATAAACAGAGCGTTAATCCTTCGGCCGCGTGTGAGAATTTCCAAATACCACAGTCAGTGTCTTTTTATGTTAAGTCCACTGAAGACGCTACATTGCCGTCTTCACCACTGGGGACGCTATCTATGCGCCAAATTCACACACACACACCAAAAAAAACTACCAAGCTATGCTGTATATTACCTCTGTCTTTATTCTGCCTACTACTACTCGCAGAGTCTGTACTGACCAGTAGACCTATCAAATCAAGGGAGTCAACTGAAGTCGACCGCCCGTTTCTTGCGCTCTTATCCGGCGCGGAAAAAATATAATAAATATTAGACAAACATAAAGGTATGTTTTCAGGCAAATAATTCCTCTCTTATTCAGGTTTATGTACTGTTTACAGGCCTCGGGTTTCCCTTCCTTATGTGTTATAAAAATTATAATAGGCGTGCCTCGTAGAAGAAACTTGGTGAGTAGAACCAGTTGGGCCTGAGTTGAGACCTGGAGGTGGGATACTGCGCCTCAGCGTAAGGACACAGTATGTTGATTTCAATTTACCTGGCGACGATGAGTAAGATGAGGCATAGGATGCCGCTGACGCTCTGACTTGTATTAAATCGGTGAGTAGTAAACCACTACTGCACAATACGATTTCAGATTTGCTATTGCTGGTAATACACTGCGTAAGTATCGGCGTCGAAAAGGGTTGTACTTGACGTACAGACGTTTTTGACGGTTTCATAAGACGTAAATCTATTTAATATTTTTTGAAGATCTAAGGTAGAGAACTGTATGTTAACTCCCTGGGACAGGTTGATTTCGGGTTATCTTCCTTTTGTTTTATTCATTGTGTTGACCTGTCTTAAGTCGGAGGTTAGCTGTTCTCAGATCTGTTCTGTCTACGCATGCGCAAGTTGTTTGAGCGCGAACGGATAGACTTCCGTCAGGGAGTGATGATCTGGGTTCTGACCGGACTAAGATGTCCGTGGTACTTCTCTGCATTATCTGGGGGAAAGATAGTCTTCAGTGTGAATGTGATGTTAGTGATTCTCCCCAGAGTTATTCTGTTCGTCAAGAATGACGACAGTTATTATTTGTGTATTTCTCGGATTCTGTCAAAGGTAAAAGAAACTTAATTATTATGCCTAAGTTGCAGAACATTTTGTGTCGACCTGTGAGTAGAGCTCACAGTTCTTTGAGATTCAGAGTCCATTATGTGTGCTCGATGTAGCCGGCTAAGACTATTCGTCTAACTATATTACAGAAGCCCAGTGAAGAGAGATTATTATGAAAACCGTATGTTAGCGGTATGTTTCGGCATGGATGATTATGCCTGCCTATGAAGAATACACAGTTGTTCACATTATTATAGAGGCCCGATATTACGGCCGATATCTTTGAGCAGAAGAAGAAGGGTCTGGCGTGTGAAGCCAGATGAAGTCTTGACTTTCATTAAACAAGTTCATAGACTTTGATATTAAGCAACTGGAACCGCCTTTATCGTGCGGGATATTTGTTATAGGACTACCTGACGCGTTTAGTCAGGGGCCCTGACAGTATGAACGAACGTAAATTGTCAAGCCAGCTCTACTAGCATCTTATACATGAGCTATGCAAGATTTATGATGCTTGATGTTTATAATCATTACCACACATGAAATGTCCATGATCCTTTGTGCTATTGACTGTGTCGTCTGTCAGCTTACTGTTGCCGTAATAAATGTTGAAGAAAAGTCATCGGTATTATCCACGTCTATGACTTCTACTTGTGGTGGAGTGAGTTTGTTGTGTAGATGAATAAGAGCCTATACGACTTCGTGTCCACGATCTGCTGTTTCCTACACACACACCTTTACTCTCGACCACATCCTATTACGAGTTCTACACACCTGAGAAACATGTATGCTGTTTTGTGTGTGAGTGTCTGCACTACACCCTGGCAGCGCCTCACGCTGCTGACCTAAATACACCGCAACACTGAACTGTCCAGGCACGACTCGACCTTACCCACAAAATAGCATTTTACATCTAGTGCCCAGCTTGATGGGGCTATATATCTAATCAGGATTTTAACATCTATAAAATCGTATTCTACATCTGGTGGACCAGATTCGTGGGTTTCGACATTACATCGTGGAGTGTCAGCTACGCAGCGAACAGTGCTAAGCAGGTCAACGCCTTATACTGCTTCATGGACCACAGCTGCTTATGATGTTATTTACGCTGTGCTACAGAAGGAAACACCCTTCTGCATTTTGACAGTTGTCAATGGCCATATATTGTTACGTTCAAGTCACGTTGTTTACGTCAAAGCTCAAGTTGTAAACAGTTCAAGCTATTGTTTACATATTACAGTCTACACATACCAACGTTGGATCTTCCGGTTTCAACTGGTTTGTTGGGTATGACATTGTAGCTGGACATTTGGAGACCACTACCTGTTGTTAAGTTGCTGGGTACTTCAACGGTGGATCGTCTACCTTTACTGTTTACAGTTGTACCGCATTGTACTGCATCTTTGCGGGTGTTTGAGGATTGTGCTTGAGATAAGTGGCCCGTTTATGTGTTAAACTGTGCCTTTATTTATGTTCAACTGAGCCTTCCTCTATACACATTCTTTATATTGTGTATTTACATACTACATGCATTCTTTGTTTACATGTTTTTTGTTTACATGTTGTGTTAGTGTGTATATTTTGCGGGTTGGTTGGGAAGGTGACTCCTTTAGAATATCCCACGTGATAGAGGGTCTAATGAGAGCGTTTTCTTTAGGGACTGTGCAAATTTTCCACAGTGAAATTTGCTAGCGACAATTGTTGCTATTTTTGTTTAGCTGTAACGTAGTGTGCTTTTCATCGTTGTTGTTGTCATTTTTTTTTTTTTAGTTTTGATTTCATTTGTTTGTATTTGTCTGCCTCCTCTTCCTTTCATTTATTTCAATACATCTTTTTGTTTATAACAGTGTTGTCATTTGTTTTGTTTAATATTTCGCAGTTATCATTGCAATTCTTTGCAACATTAGATTTAGTTAAGCTTTATTTTGATTTGACTTCTGCGAACGTTTTCGGTTGTTCTATATTCTTGTCTTTGTATTGTTATTGTATACATGTTTATCATACACAGTCTATATATATATATATATATATATATATATATATATATATATATATATATATATATATATATATATATATATATATATATATATATACTTGAACATGAACTACTATTATTATTAATATGATGCACTTTTTAGATAGAGGTTATTTATGAGGATATTATTATAGAGAAACAAGGTGATTAAGTCTTTGACAAAGACTTGTCTCCCACTGAGGTTGGGATATAAAGAGTATTATTATTTCAGGTGTTAATAGCACATTAATAGACAGAATTTCTACATTGGATTTCTTCATCGAGCAAGGGAAAGCCCTTGGCAAAACTGATGAGAAATTGAAAGAGTTTGCACTTACTCAATATGCCAAGGCACAGAAGGCTGAAGAGAAAAGCATGCAAATGCAGTTGGACAGAGAATTTGAAGATAAAAAGTTACAAAGAGAAGCTGAAGAGAGGAAACTTCAAGCTGCTGCTGAAGCTGAAAATAAAAGATTAGACAGAGAAGCTGCTGCTGAAGCTGAAAATAAAAGATTAGACAGAGAAGCTGCTGCTGAAGAGAGGAAACTTCAAGCTGCTGCTGAAGAGAGGAAACTTCAAGCTGCTGCTGATGAAAGAAAAGCGAAAATGGAACATGAAGAAAAACTCTTAGCTTTGGAGTTGGAGAAATTAAAGATCATGAATATGAGTGCTCCTCAAACAACTTCGGGTAAGATAAAGGAGAGTTCTTATAAGGTCAAATTACCTTCTTTCAACCCTCTAAAGGACGACATAACCTTCTACCTTGATAGATTTTAATTAACATGCGTAACGCATAAGGTAGATAAGGAACAATATGTCGGACAACTGATGGAGTTACTTTCAGGTGAACCATTAAGTACTGTAATGGCAGTAGAGGAACCTGACAGAACTAATTATGATGTTGTCAGGGCAACATTACTTAAAAGATATCAATTAAAAGAAGAAGATTATCGTCTTCGTTTTAAGACAATGCTACCAGAAACTGGAGTAGAGTTCTCTGACTTTATTACGAAGATACGTCTTACATTCACACGTTGGATTGAGCTGTCTAAAACAGAAAAAACATATGAAGCCCTTATGGACTTATTACTTCGAGATAAAGTTATGTCATCTGTAAATGAGTCTTTCCTTGCTTTTCTTCATGAGCGTAAACCTAAGAACATAAAAGACATGGAAGAATATTGTTGCCAGTACGTCACTGCACATCCCCATGCTACTGTTAGCAATTCTAAGGTGAAAGAAGAATTGCCAGTTGCTTCTACAGCACCATATGGCCCTAACTTTATGCATAAATTCCAAGGTGCTCAACACAACTTTAATAAGAAGAGCAATCGTAATTATGATCAGAATAAGGGTAACCCATCACATAATGGGTCTTCTACAAAGAACTGGAGGCGATCTGATAGTCCTCGTTATTTCGGGTCCAATAATTATGGAAACTTTCGGAGAGGTAGTCACAATAGACACTATCAATGCTATTCTTCGCGGGGACAGCGAAACCAAACAGGTAGACACTATAATCAATGGGGAAATGACAATAGTGATTGTGGAAACTGGGATTCGAACCAGAACGGTGGTCGCGGTAGATCAAACTATGACAATTTCAGAGAGAATAATAATCGTGGTAGATCTAAATATAACAAACATAGATCTCATCACCAGGGAAACTCTGTACAACAAGAGTCTCATGGTGCCAGTAATCAAGTGATTGATAATAAAAACTCTAACGCTGTCATTTCTTCTGCTTTTGATTTTGGGAGAGCATTTAAATGCCCCCAATGCACAACATTATTTGAACCGACCACAGTAACTACTTTAAGTTGTGGTCACCCTCTTCCCGCTCTTCCTGCTGCAGTTGCGCATGACGGGAGAGGATCGCTTATCTTGCATAAAGGTCCTGTGGATAGTAAGCCAGTCTCAGTGCTTTTTTATTCTGGGTGCACTACTATTGGGGTTAAGCAATCTCTTATAGATCCTCGCTGTGCCACAGGAAAGGTGGTTGAATGTGTAACATTTGGTGGCACAGTAGAAAATTACTCAACTACTATTATTCACATTGCTACTCCCTTCTTTACGGGAGATGTCCACGCGTGTCTTCTACCTAATCCTGTTGCGGATCTTATCATCGGTCGTATTCACGGGGTTAAGGAATGCACCCCGCAGCAAATTGCTGCCTGGGAAGAACGGAATATCCAAACAGCCAATGCAGTGGTAACAAGAGCACAAGCTCTTATTCCTCAAACTTCATCTATTGAAGTTAATGAAGTACAGAGCCAAGAGGATCACTTGGTGATTTCGCATGACTCGTTTGTGAAACTACAAGAAAAAGACATGTCTTTAAAGAAATTCTTTCTTCTCGCTAAAAACGGTGATCCGAATCAGGATACAAATCACAAGTCATATATCACTATGAAGAATGGTATACTAGTGCGTATGGTACAACACTCAGACACGTCTATGCATTCTCAAATTCTCGTGCCCAAAAGTATGAGAGCCCTAATTCTTCAACATGCACACGATTCTGCTCTTTGGCTTATATTTTCTCGTTTGGGTTTTCCCGGGGAAATATTGTCAGACCATGGCACACAATTGATATCAGAGACAATGTCGCAGGTAATGTCTACTCTGCACATTAATAGATCTTTGAGTAGTATTTATCACCCAATGTCTAATGGGTTAGTTGAGCGTCTTAATAGAACACTCAAGAACTTACTTGGGAAGATAACTGAGGATCATCCTCAGGATTGGGACAGGGTTCTACCCGCGGCTCTCTTTGCCTATAGAGAGGTCCCCAACGAACATACAGGATTTTCTCCTTTTGAACTTGTCTTTGGCGCGCGACCGCGCGGTCCTATGTCTTTACTGCATGATCTGATAACTGCTGATAATATCGACAATGACACACAATCTTCATATGAGTATGTCATTGCTCTAAGGCAAAAGATTATTGAAGCATGCAAGCTAGCAACTTCCTCATCCGAATTTGCTAAAGAAAAGGCAAGGCGATTTGCTAATAAGAAGAGACGCCTACGTCAACTTTGTCCTGGAGACAAAGCGTTTGTTTTACTTCCTTCTAGGGAGAACAGACTTCTTATTACATGGAAAGGTCCATATACAATAGTCTCGAAAATTTCCGATGTCGACTATGTTGTCGATATTGATGGAAGGCATAAAACCTTCCATATAAATATGCTTACGGAATATCATGAACGACCAGACTATTTGCAGCCTATTTTCCAGGCGACGGACGATTCTCCAGTCCAACAAGGTCATATCTCATCCCTGTCAGTTATACAGGATGAGGAAACTACTTTTTCGGATGTTAATCTACCTCTTCCTGTGATTCCACTTACTTCTACGGAATCATGGAGAAACGCTACTGTTTCTTCTAATTTGTCTTTGAGGAACAGCGACAAGTATCTTCTACGCTACAAGTATTTAAGGATGTCCTTACCGACATCCCTGGACACACACATGTCATTTAACATGACATTATACTTACAGATCAGAGTAAGACCTTATCCTATTCCTATTCATTTTCAAGCACAAGTCGAGAAAGAATTGGATGAAATGATACAATTGAAAATAATTGAACCATTCACCTCAGCATATTCTTCGTCCATGGTTATTGTTCGAAAGAAAGACAATAACAAACGCCTTTGCGTAGATTATCGCAAATTGAACCAAGTTACGAATTTTGATGCTGAACCTATGCCTTTACTAGAAGATCTACTTACTAGACTTTCTAACTCTCGATTCTTTACTAAACTTGACTTGTCGAAAGGCTATTGGCAAGTTCCGTTAACTGAACGCGCCAAACCTCTCACTGCTTTCTCAACACCTAGGGGTTTGTTTCAGTGGAATTTTATGCCTTTCGGGCTTATGAACGCCCCAGCTACTTTCGTACGCATGATGCGTCGAATTCTCTCATATCGTTCAGATGTCATTGCATACTTAGACGACATCTGTCTTTTCAGTAATACTTGGGAAGATCACTATTTGGGTTTAAATGAATTACTGTCTACTCTACGCGAGCATAATTTGACTGCAAAACCCTCTAAAGCCTATGTTTGGTTTAGTGAAATTTCTTTCCTGGGTCATCGTGTTGGTCACGGTCTATTGAAGACAGAGGACCAAAACATTTATAAGATATTAAATATCTCTGTGCCTAAAACTAAAAAAACAAGTACGTAGTCTGTTGGGATTAATAAAATTCCACGGAAGATTCATTAAGAATCTATCCTCTATCATGGCACCACTCTCAACCCTATTGAAGAAAGGGTCTCCTAACATGGTGCGCTGGTCTCAAGAATGTCAATCTTCATTGGATCAGATTAAGAATTTGTTCTCATCCCCACCTATCCTAAGGCTACCTATTGCTGATAAGACTTTTGTTCTTCGTAGTGACGCCTCATCCACACGGATCGGAGCGGCACTAATGCAAGAGTATTCAGGAACTCTGCATCCTGTAATGTATATCTCTAGGAAGCTGAATGCGGCAGAAAGGAATTACTCGGTTTTAGACCGTGAATTGTTGGCTATGGTTTGGTCAATCCTTAAGTTACAAAGATTCCTTCTTGGTGCGCATTTCATTGTGGAGACAGACCAAAAAGCTCTTACATCTATTCAGTGTAAGAACTTGAAGAGCTCGAGATCTACTCGATATGCTATTGCTCTTCAACCTTTTCATTTCACGGTAGGAGCTATCCGTGGTCTGGATAATGTGATGGCAGACATACTGTCTAGATGCCCACATGAGTCCACTTAAGTCTTGTGTCCTAGATTCTCCTGATACACTTCTAGACTTATGTCTCTTCAATATAACAATATATATTAACACATTTGTTGTCACCTTAGAGTGGTAAATTAATTATTTTCTTTCTTTATTACCATCTTTGGTGTAATGGAGAAGGTTGAGTTGACATAATATAAAGGTCAAAAAATTAATGCGGCCACATGTAATGCTTAGACATGTAATTTTAATTATAGTACATTATAGCATGTTGCTAATTGTGTCATTTATATTGTTCTAGGTGCAAACTAGTACCAGGTACGGAGTGCTTTTGAGAATCATGACGATGCCATATGTCACACTTACATACTAGTTGGATGCTGCTTACATTGATCTTCGAGACACAGCATTATTTTGTACTGTGGATGCCATCTTCTATTTGTTACATTGTACACTTGTATTTTCATATGTACATATAATGACTTTACAAATTTTGATTATGTCCATCCATTAGATAATAGTGATTATATAGCATGAGACTTATATAGATTTATATGTTCATATGACTTCTCGATATATGTTGTCATTCACATTGCTATAATATTGCATTTGTTGATATGTATGTGATTTTTGTTAGCATCGCCAGCAACTGAGATTTCTTTGATGGTACCTTCCGGATATATGTTACTTGGAGAAAACATTTTCTCTTATCTTGTGAGGTGATTTTTTGGTTCTCACTAGACGCTCTATTGTGCGTCGATTGAACCTGTCTTTAAGACATTATCTTATGTTGTTTGTTGCATCGGCGCATCCTTCATGCGTTATGAGCATGTTGTATCTTGCTCATCGATGTATTTCCCCCCAAAAAATGTGATTCATTTTTTTTATCCGGAGGGTGCGGTGGTCTGTTGCTGTCGTTTTTGACGGTTTCATAAGACATAAATCTATTTAATATTTTTTGAAGATCTAAGGTAGAGAACTGTATGTTAACTCCCTGGGACAGGTTGATTTCGGGTTATCTTCCTTTTGTTTTATTCATTGTGTTGACCTGTCTTAAGTCGGGGGTTAGCTGTTCTCAGATATGTTCTGTCTACGCATGCGCAAGTTTTTTGAGCGCGAACGGATAGACTTCCGTCAGGGAGTGATGATCTGAGTTCTGACCGGACTAAGATGTCCGTGGTACTTCTCTGCATTATCTGGGGGAAAGATAGTCTTCAGTGTGACTGTGATGTTAGTGATTCTCCCCAGAGTTATTCTGTTCGTCAAGAATGTCAGTTAATATTTTGGTGTCAGAGCCAGTGACGTAGATGCTCTAACGATTCTTCTGACTCCAATTTAGGTCCAGTTTCTGTCTAGTGTGTAATATATTTATGTCGGTCTGTCCGTCCGAACTTGGTTTTTCCCAAAATTACACTTGGTTTTAGACGAAACTACAAAAAACTACACAAATTTTCCCCCACTTACGTATACGATTTCGAGGCAAAGTTATTTTTAGCTTCTACCCTCCCCTGATTGCCCCTTGTCCACATGCAGTTTGTTTTTCTGCGTTTGGCTCAAGGACGCGTCAAAAGTGAATTTTGTGAGAAGTATGCACAAATAACTGTCGGCTAGTCTGTATTGAACAATACAGTCTTTCGTCAATATCTTCCGTGTTATCTGTCCGTCTGTGTAATTAAAAGTATATTATTTCTCAGGTAAAGATGGGCTATCAAACTAGCTAGTTTTTATTTTCCTAAACTTATTATTAAGAAAAAAACCTACTTTTTTCAAGGTTAGTTTTGAAATTTGTTTTTGTACCTTCGTTCACGGCGTTTGCCGCTATATTCAAACTGAAACGACTATTTACCGTAGAACGTCCAAGATACGTCTGTTTCTGACAAGAGCTAAGGTAGTTTTTCGTCCAATTCCTTACATTGTGTCAACTAGTGGCGTAATTTTTTCTTTAAAACTACAAATTGCGTCTTCTAGCCTTTAGATTTAAACACGTGTTCAGACCGCCTCATTTTTTTTCCTTTTTATCTCCGTTTCTACCCCGTCTAAAAGGATAGGCCGTTAGTCTGCATGTTATAACTAGTTAGTTTTCAATGGCGCTAGAAAACGCTGGCGTGGGCGAGAATGTATCAGTGTATCTTACCTATATTTTTATCCCTACATGTTATTTTACCTATTATCTTAATAATTGGAGGGCTTTGTTCAACTTGCGGCTTGCATAAGCGACTGGGTTCAGTTCCCCATTGGGTGAAGAGGACCTTTGCAACAGAGTAGCCCCCAGGCCTACATTGCTTGCGTCTGTTCTCACCACAAAGTCCTGAGTCAAATCAGGCAATTTGAGAATAGGCTTGCTAGTGAGTTTTTCCTTTAACTCTTGAAATGCCAATTCACATTGCGCTGACCAAACAATTTTATCTGGATTTCCCTTGCGAGTCAGATCAGTCAGAGGAACACATATAGAGTTAAAATTTTTGATATATTTTTGGTAAAACCCACATAACGACACGAATGATCGGACGTCTTTTTTTGTTTGCGATCTAGGTGCTCTCTGCAGTTTTTCCAAGTTCTTGGGGTCAGGGGTCATGTTACCCTGATATACAGTATGTCCCAAGAATTCCAACTCTTTGCATCCAATACAACATTTTGTTGGTCTAGCCGTTAAGTTCGCTTCTCTGAGCCTATCAAATAGCATATTCAGAGAGTTAATGTGTTCTTCAAATGTTTCTGTGGCGATGAGAATATCATCCATGAAATTCGTGATACATGGATTATTCAAGGGATCCAACAATTTGCACATCATCCTAGAAAATACACTCGGAGCATTTTTCAATCCGAATGGTAGCATGTTGAATTCATAATGTCCTTCCGAGGTGCTAAAAGCTAAATAAGGTCTAACTTCAGGCTTCACTGGAATCTGGTAATAGCCTTTGCTAAGATCCACCTTCGAAAAGTATTTTGCCTTGTTCAATCTGGCAAATAAATGTTTTGTGTCCGGTAATGGATCCACCTGACCTTCTGTGACAGCATTCAGTTTCCTGTAATCTATGCACAGTCTATGTTCCCCAGACGGTTTCCTCAACAAAACTACACTGGAGCTAAAAGAAGATTCACTGTGAGAAATAATCCCTTCTTTCAACAAATAATCTATCTCCTCTTTCAATGCCTTCTCCTTAGCGAACGGAACAGAATAGGCTCTTATACAGATTGGTGTTGAGTCAACCAGCTTCATGTCATACTGCAGCAAATTAGTATGTCCTGGTTTATCTGTTAACACATCAGTATGTTCGTCCAGAACCTGTTGAACTCTCTCCCTCTGATTTTTAGTCAGGTGCTTACTGACTTTTACCTGTGCGGCTGTCTCACAGGGGTGTAATGGGTATTCATGTGAGGTGAGTGGTTCTTTTTCATTTCAGTTGCGATAGCCAGGGTCAGTAAGGGGGTGCTTTCCTGGATTGGTCTGTCCAGATACTTCTTTAAAAGGTTCACGTGATATATTTTTTCCTTCCCCTTTTTGTCAATTTTATAGTTTGTTCTAGACACCTTCTCTAGAACCGTATATGGACCTTGCCATCCAATTTGCAACTTATTCTGGCTGCCGGGTAGTAGAAGAAGCACTTTCTCTCCCACAGCTAATTCTCTGTCCTTTGCTTTCCTATTAAAATAAGCTGCATGTTTCTTCCTGGCTTGTATCAAATTATCATTTGCCAGTTTCCATCCAGCTTTCAGACGAGTGGTCAGCTCGTTCACATATTGATATGATGAGGTAACAGTCTCTTCTGCTTGCTCATCTGTCCAGGTCCTAAACAATTTACATATGGACTTTTAAATTTTTATACTTATTTTTCATGGCACCCGTCGGGTCCTTTCCATTAGAAGCCTTGGAGTGAGGACTTTTCTTCCTAGAATTATACTCACAAATCGACCACTACCAATTTTTTTCTTGGGTTTGTCGCCCCACTTTAGATTACTTATGAGAGATCTTCGCTCTCTTTTAGTTTCCTCCAGTTTATATAATTCTGACCGAGGGATTGTCAGCTTATTACTTACTTACTTATGGGACTGTTCTACTTGGGTCTGTAGGGGGTGGCATTTTAGGCCTTGACGTATCGTCTTGTTGCGTACCATGTCTCTTCTTGTTACTTCAACCACCTTCCTCAGATACCTCATTTCTGAGGTTTGGATCTGGCTTTTATGGGTTGTAGTCATTGCCCATGACTCGCATCCATATGTCAAGACTGGGACATAGGTGGAGCGGTATACAGCCATCTTCGTTTTCTTACCAACCTCTCTCTTGCTGAGGAATCCTCGATTTATGGCCTGAAAAAGTCTCCCAGCTGCTGCTTTTCGAGTGGCCAACTCTTCTTTGATGCCTCCCTTTCGGTCTATAATAGCTCCGAGGTATTTAAAGTGGTCGACCTGCTCCAGGACCTGTTCTCCCAGCTTAATCTGATGTCTTCTTTCTTCTCGTGATATCACCATGGATTTTGTTTTAGAGCTGCTTATGACCATCCCTCTCTTCTCCAGCTCTTCCTTCCAGACTTGCAGGTTGGATTGGAGATGTGCCTCTGATTTAGCAATCAGGGCAACATCATCAGCAAATGCCAGCTCTGAAATATAGACCTGTCTCATCTTCCAGTACCCCACTGAATACTTTCTTGTTCTCTCCTTACATGCCTTGATGACATCGTCCATAAGGAGTATGAAGAGGTAAGGTGATAGGATATCACCTTGTCTTACACCAGTGGTGGTCATGAACTCTTCTGACTTATGGTTTGCTGTCATCGCATAATTTCTGCAAGACTTGTAGAAGCTCTGTATAGCATGAATCAGAGGTGCTGGAATATTCTTCCTTGCCAAACAGTCCCAAAGTTTGCTCCAAGGGACCCTGTCAAACGCCTTTTCCAGATCTATGAAACAAAGATGGATCTCTCTCTTATACTCAAGGGCCTTTTCACTCAGCTGTCTGAGTGTGAAGATTAGGTCTTGAGTACTTCGGTTTGCTCGGAATCCGCACTGGACCTCATCCAATTGTGGCTCAGCTAGGCGTCGGAGTCTCTGCTCTAGGATTCTAGAGTAGATTTTTCAAGGGACACTGAGAAGGGATATGCCTCTATGGTTTCCACACTGTCGATTGTCACCCTTTTTGAAAATTGGTGTTATGATGGCGATCTCCCAATCCTTTGGTATGGTCTTGTTGCATTATGCTGCCTGTAGGACCCTTAGGAGTAACAGGTCGCCTGATGCTCCCATGTACTTAACCATTTCTGGTGTTATACCATCATGCCCTGCTGCTTTGCCCATCTTGATTTTCTCCAGTGCTGCCTTCAGTTCTTCCATCTTTATGTCATCTTCATCACCATTGGTTTCCTCTTCTGTGCTAGTGGTTATCATTTCTGATGTTTGACCTTGCTCACCATCAAGGAGTTCTGAGAAATATTCTTTCCATCTTTCCATTACTTCCTTCGGGGCAGTAAGCAATTTGCCTTGCTTGTCCTTTATAAATTTGAGAGGGCATTGTTTTTCCTTCCTCGTGTTCTTTAGGGTCTTATAGAACAATTTCTGGTTTTCTTGTGCATCTTTTTCTAGCTTTTCTCCAAATTCTTCCCAGGACTTCTGTTTTGCTGCTAGCACTTTGTTCTTTACTTCTGTTCTGAGTGTCACATATTCTCTATATTTTTCCATTTGTCCTGTTGTGTTTTTAGCTCCTAAGTATTGTTTCCATGCCATTTTCTTCTCTCTTATTTTCTCTTTGACTTCTTCTGTCCACCAAGGTGTCCTCTTTCTCTGGTTCCCAAGTCGGACTTCACCACATGCTTCTGCAGCAGCTGTCTTTATGATATCCTTGAATTTAATCCAGAGGGTTTCCAAGTCATCAGGTTGTTCTTCTGTGTTGCTCACCGCTGCAGCAATAAGCCCCTGATATCTGGTCTTAATTTCTGGTTCTCTCAGCTTGTAGGTCGTAATGCTCATTTCTCCTGCTCGTTTACTTGGTTTCTTGCGTGATGTTGGGCGGTTCCTAGGCTGAGCAACTCTTTCAGTTGTTCGTTTGATTGTTAGCAGGTAGTGATCACTTCCAATCTCTGGCCCCCTCCAGACTCTTGCATCTCGGACATATTTGAATGAGCTTCTCCGAACAATGGCATAGTCGATCACTGACTTCTCATTCTTTGTTGGTTCACATCTAGTGTATGCATGTATGCACTTATGGGGGAACTTTGTGTTTGTAATGATCAGATTCTGCTCACTGCAGAATCTAAGGAGTCGCTTTCCATTGTCATTGAGAGTATCTTCTCCATATCTTCCGATAACTCCACTCCATCTAGCATGGTCATTTCCAACTCTGGCATTAAAATCTCCGAGCATGATAACTTCATCTAGGCAGTCATCCACTGTCCTTTGAAGCAGCTCGAAGAATTCCTCCTTGACCTCTGCTCTCTCATCCTCATTTGGCCCATACACTATGACCAGGTTGACTATGGTTTCTCCTTCTTTTAGTTTCACAACCATAATGCGCTCTGAGACAAAGTTCCACCCCTTGATACTATCTTTTGATTTTGGGCCACAATGCAACCTACACCACCTTTAGCTCTTTCGGATATGGGTACACCACTGTAGAGCAGCGTGTTGCCATTGAGATCCATGACTCCTTGTCCTTTTTTCTTTGTTTCCGTAATAGCCAGGATTTCTAGTTTTGCTTTCCTCATCTCTTCCACCAGCTCCTCTTCCTTCCCATTTATACTTCTTGTGTTCCATGTTCCATAAGTCGTAGTCCGTAGTCCGTTCCAGTTCGTCGCCTTTAGAATCAGTCCGGTTTTCTCTCTTTTGTTACTCGTAATCGTGGTTTAAAGCAAACAGGTGATTGGCCTGTTGTGCCTTTGCATGGTGGAGGGGCTGCCTCCTTACGGCCTCCATGCAGGCCGCCCTCCTCCTTTTTCATCCGGGCTTGGGACCGGCATTGGCGGAGTTTTGTCAGCTTATTCTGGGGTAAAATTACTCTTTGTACTCGTCGCATAGTGGCCATGTTAATACATTCAAGTGAAGACTGGGTGTGAAAAGGGGGCTCCCATTCCACTTTGTCTACTTTATTATAAGTATTTTTCCTTCCAGGCCTAAGTTTGCCCCGTGGCGTTTCTAGGTCCTGCACATTTTTTCTCTTTGTGGGTGTTCCCTCATGAAACACGCCACATGCTTCTACAAAGTTCTCAATATCGACATTTACGTCGGGCCAATAGTATTTTCGAGCAACCTTTTGGCAGATGGTACCTATTTTCTCATGGTCACCATCTTTTCCAACATGTAAGCTCCTTATTAAATTACCCTATATGCCTTGGGAAGAACCAACTGTCCGTGACCAGTGGATCTAGTTCCGGTCTTCCTGTATATTACTTTGTTCCTCATATAATAATCTCCCATGCTTGGAGGTGTGTGGCATTTGGACAATTTTTTAAAACATGGCTTGAGTGTCCTATCCTCAGCCTGCGCCTTCCTCATCTCTTCTGGATGAGCATTTATAGGTTCACCTTCTTCCTCCTTTGACTGTGACCTGGTCTGCACTGTCGCCATGATCACAGGTCTCTCGGGATTCCCCAAGAAGACGTATCTACACCCCAATATCAGAGGGTAGATTGGTTCATCTATCACTGCTGCTCTGATTTCTCCTTCCACATAGCGAGTTTTCACCGTTATCCTTGCGATGGGAAGTGTCATGAGTGGTATGTCCTTAGTCGCCCCTTGTATTTCCACTGTTTCGGTGGTATACTGACTTGGGTCCACTAGGCTAGCCTTCACAACTGAATCATAATCCAAACCTGTATCATATAGGCACCTTATAGTGACCCCATTACAAATAACATCCTCACAAACTGGGGGGTGATAAGGTTCTTGCTGTCCATTAGGATTACCCTTTAATCTCTGGTTCCCCGATTTCATCGCAGCAATGTTTGAAGGTTTCCTTTTACAAAATTCGGTGTTATGGTTGTCCTTCTTACACCATTTGCACCACCTCTTTCCTTGGTTAAAAGGTTTTCTTTCATTATATTTTTGGTCATTGAACTGTGAGTTTCTATCACGATAATCATTTCGTGGCCTATCAAAGTTTGTCCTACTTTTATTACCTTGTTCTCTGGTATCAAATTTATTAAAGTGCTGTGGGGCTTTAAAATTTTCTATATGTTTCTTTTTAGAGCCAACTACCTCTGCCTGGGCTGCCTGATACCTCTCAGCGACATTCAAAACCTCCCCCAACCTCTCTGCACCTTGTTCCATGATAAATTTTCTCAGGTCTGGAGCCATGGACTCTCTTAATTGCTCTATCGTGATCATTTCTTTGAGATCTTGGGTCTTCCCCAGAGCCGTCCATTTCTCCAAATAGGTTTCCAGTCTGGCAGAGAATTGGTGGTATGTCTCCCCAGACAAAAGTTTGGCATTTCTAAACTTCTTACGATAAAATTCACCATTCTTTTCATATCTCAATAACAGAGCCTGCTTTAGCATGTCATAATTGTCTTGGTCGTCTCTATTCATTTTAGCAAAAACTTCATAAGAAGTACCTCTAAGCCCCTGGGATAACTTAAGACTCCACCTCTCTCTCCCTAACCCATACGTAGTAGCCAATAGTTCAAATCTACTTAGGTACCCCTCTATGTCATCGTCTTTCTCAACAAAATGGTCTAAATGAAACCCCATAGCTGAGGTTGAGGCACCCTGACTAGGTGTGGCATCTGAGGCAAAGGGGCTGGCACCATTTTCCGGAGCATGGCCTTGTAATTCCAACTCCCTTAGTCGTAACTCGTGCTCCCTTTGCAATCTCCTATCTTCTGCTTCCCTTTCGGCAGTCAATCTCTTTTCTTCTGCCTCCCTTTCGGCAGTCAATCTCTTTTCTTCTGCCTCCCTTTGCTGTCGTTTTTCTTCTGCCTCCAATGCCCTAGCCTCCTTGTCAGCCTCAATCTGCAGCCTCTTAAGTTCTTTGTCAGCCTCAATTTGTAACCTCTTCTCTTCAGCTAACCTCCTATCTTCCCTTTCAATATACTTGTCACATTCTGAAGTTACATATTGGATTAAAACCTGACCATCCATGTTCATTTCCTTAGCCGTCAGCACAGCAGCCGATCTGAATTTGGCTAGATCTGCCATACTATATCACACAATTTAACAATGACTAAAGTAAATTACAAAATCTAATTACTAAGGTAATATACTAATTAATTAATTACCACTGGCTGTGGATATTCATCAACTTTTACTTTCCACTTTTAATTTTAGGGACACTGTTAAATTTATACAACTTATGCCCCCAATAGTTTAATTCCAGGACCAGGAGATCATAATATCTTTGGTAAACCTAAATCCCGGACGAGCCTCCAATATTTGTAGTGGTTTTTGATGTTATTGCGTGGTTGTTATGTTACCTAGTGTACTGGATGAGGTCAGCTGTGAAGGCTCCTGAAGATAACAGTTTATGTGAGTTACAGAATGCCTTTCTGCTACCACTTATGACCTCAAACAGACTTATTCTGCTATTATGTATGTTAGCTACGTTTAATGTCTAGGGTAATGAAATGTGATGTGTAGGTAATTCAATACACAGACACACACATGTAAACACTAAGTCTAATAATAATAAGCTCTATGATCAAATCAACTAACACTGGCTTTAGAATTTAAATTTTACAATTTTTTGAGAATTTATTTAGTCCTGAACCAAATTTTCTTCTGGTCAGGACGTATGAAACAATATGTATTTATCAATAAAAGTGCATATATATATATTGAATAATCAAAATGAAAATTGTGTACATAGATATATTGTTACATTGGTTAATATTAACACTAACTACAGTGTCTTTGGAAACTAGCACTGGATGTCTAGTCGGGGTGGTGTCATCATACCCGATCTCTGTTTACAATAGTCATTGTCTTTGAAATATGGAACTGGGGTATAGTTTTTATACACCAGGATTTTGTTTATTTATGTTATTGTGGAAAACTTTGATGAATCCACAGCAGGCCAGGTTTTCAACTTATCTGACGATGTAGTAAAGACTTCCAGTGGCCCACTCCTCACAGTTGCTGGAGTAAAATGGTAGGCTTCTTAATCATCCACTCTTGGACCTCTTCAAAGCATCTGGCACTAGCGCAGTGCCAGATCAGAAACTCACAATTCAAAATTGAAAACACAGTTACGTTGTACTAGCAAAACTCAGCTGAGCTGCTGGCTAGACTATGGCGTCCCACTGATAATATATAATATCTCCTGGAAATCACTCTTCTAGCATTAACGAACTGTGTATATGGACAGTCTTCAACAAAATGGCACTTGCCTCTACTTTTTTTCTATAATATGAACGCTTCCGTCCAATCAGCGGACTTCCCCTCTACCGTTCAAATATTTAAACTACAATGTCCAATTTAGGTCCAGTTTCTGTCTAGTGTGTAATATATTTATGTCGGTCTGTCCGTCCGAACTTGGTTTTTCCCAAAATTACACTTGGTTTTAGACGAAACTACAAAAAACTACACAAATTTTCCCCCACTTACGTATACGATTTCGAGGCAAAGTTATTTTTAGCTTCTACCCTCCCCTGATTGCCCCTTGTCCACATGCAGTTTGTTTTTCTGCGTTTGGCTCAAGGACGCGTCAAAAGTGAATTTTGTGAGAAGTATGCACAAATAACTGTCGGCTAGTCTGTATTGAACAATACAGTCTTTCGTCAATATCTTCCGTGTTATCTGTCCGTCTGTGTAATTAAAAGTATATTATTTCTCAGGTAAAGATGGGCTATCAAACTAGCTAGTTTTTATTTTCCTAAACTTATTATTAAGAAAAAACCTACTTTTTTCAAGGTTAGTTTTGAAATTTGTTTTTGTACCTTCGTTCACGGCGTTTGCCGCTATATTCAAACTAAAACGACTATTTACCGTAGAACGTCCAAGATACGTCTGTTTCTGACAAGAGCTAAGGTCGTTTTTCGTCCAATTCCTTACATTGTGTCAACTAGTGGCGTAATTTTTTCTTTAAAACTACAAATTGCGTCTTCTAGCCTTTAGATTTAAACACGTGTTCAGACCGCCTCATTTTTTTCCCTTTTATCTCTGCTTCTACCCCGTCTAAAAGGATAGGCCGTTAGTCTGCATGTTATAACTAGTTAGTTTTCAATGGCGCTAGAAAACGCTGGCGTGGGCGAGAATGTATCAGTGTATCTTACCTATATTTTTATCCCTACATGTTATTTTACCTATTATCTTTATAAATGGAGGAATTTTAACGTTGCATCACTGTAATTTCACCACAGTTGGGAAAATAAAATTATCAGTTAATTCTAGACAGATTACCCCGACGTTTTATGTTCGTGCACCACGGACTAATGGACAGTAATTTAATTGTTTCACATTCGTCCCTTATATGTCCTTGGAGAAATCCTATTCTCATAAACCAAATTAGTGTTCAATCTACTGCCTGTCTAGTAGTCGCTCGGCAAATGGAAGTTTGCTAGGCCATTCGGCCGTGACGTATTTCCTTTCCTAGCGAACCTGACCTTGATTACTGTTATGATTAAAATTAATACGATTGTGTCGATATCATTAGGTAGCTCGACAAGGCTCCTTGTTTGTTTATTTTATACGGAGTTATTTATTAATAAAGGAAATGACGTCATAACTATATGGTTTACTAGCAGACGTGAATAAATTAGTAGGAGAAGTTAGGAAATCGTCTGCAAGAAGAGATGCGGTTTGTGTTCTGAAGTGTGCGGACGCATGTGTTTTGAGCTCCTGCAATATTTTGTGTTTTTTCATGAATTCTTCGATCACCAGGACACCAAGATACTTGGTTGAGGTATCCCTGGGTTTTTCTAGTAAGGAAATGTGTGATTACTCATAAGGATGTCCAAGGGACGATATTAAAAAATTTGGAACGAGTGAAAATGACCTGTGTTTCACAGAGAACGGACTGGACGAAACTGTAATACTACGAGGGGCGTTCAGAAAGTAATGCACCACGTCGTTTTTCTCAGCTAATAATGAAGATAGAAGCATGAAATTTTGCACACTTTAAATATGGCATATGCCAATTGTGGGCACCAAATCGCACCGCAACCGGCCAAATAATACGGCTGCCCTAAACCGTTGAAATGGAGCGTGTTAGCAACTTGCGTTATAAGCAGCGAATTGTGATAGAATTTCTCGTTGCAGAGAAGGAAACTGTTGTGAACATTCACAAGCGTCTATGTGATGTGTATGGAAGTTTTGCAATCGACAGGAGTACAGTCAGTCGCTGGGTTCAGAGAATCAAAGAATCAGGAAGTGGAGATACGGAGCTGCTTGATCGGCCGCGCTGTGGACGTCCTGCCACAGCCACCAACGCAGAAATGTTGAAATGCGCTGAGGGCATTATTCTTACTGATAGGCGAATCACTACTCAACAATTGGCCTTACAGCTGTCAGTCAGCATTGGTAGTGCAAATGCAGTTATAAAAACTCTCTGATTTTCTAAGGTTTGCGCAAGATGGGTTCCTCGAAGTCTCACAAATGACCACCGATTGCAAAGGAAAGCAATTTCTTCTGAATTGTTGGAGCGTTTCAATGCTGATGGAGAGAACTTTTTGGCTAAGATCGTTACAGTTGACGAAACCTAGGCACATCATTTTGAACCTGAAACAAAAAGACAGTCAATGGAGTGGCATCATCCGCAATCACCACGAAGAAAGAAATTCAAGACAATTCCTTCAGCTGGAAAGGTCATGATCACTGTCTTTTGGGACATTGAAGGTGTGATTCTTGTTGACGTTATGCCAAGAGGAGAGACAATCAATTCGCAAGCTTACATTAAGACATTGAAAAAACTCAATCATCGTTTTCGCAGAGTTCGGCCGCACAAGAATCCAGCAGACCTGCTTCTCCTTCACGACAATGCGCGACCTCACACAAGTCTGGCAACACGGGAAGCAATCACCAAATTGGTTTGGACTGTACTACCCCATCCACCCTATAGTCCCAATTTGGCACCCTCTGATTTTCATCTATTTGGTCCACTTAAAGATGCACTCCGTGGGACAAGGTTTGAAGATGATGAAGGAGTGATTCATGCAGCGAAGAAATGGCTACATGATCAAGACAAAATCTGGTACGGGCTAGGAATACATGCTCTTGTTTCGCGCTGGCTTAAAGCCGTACAGGTTGATGGGGATTATGTTGAATAATACCGATGTTTACATGACATAACCATGTATATTGTGTATAAATTTCATGCTTTTTGAATAAACAGCTCCTGAGAAAAACGATGTGGTGCATTACTTTCTGAACGCCCCTCGTACATTTGCCTTTAGGCCTACATAAGTATAATTGGGGCTGTTTTGTAGAAATATAATAAACTGTATTAGTGTATAACTGTCAGAAATGTGTTGGTCCGCTCGATACAGTTATACTGACTACGTGTTGTTGGACTACCCCTAACTTACTTTGGCCACGAAGACTCTCCCCGAAACAATAGAGAGAGCGACACGTATCAATTACATAGTTCGCTCTGCCTTTTTACCAACGGGATAAACATCCGTAACGTTTGCGAGTTAAGACACCGCCGTAACTCAGTGACCACTGAATAGGTAAACAGCCTGTTACGTGCTGTGAGATCATTGCTCGACGCGGGGTGTTTACGTTTCACAGGCTTGTACCGAACTGACCTGAGATAACGGCGACCTACCGGAATTTTCCACGCGCGAGTAACCCGGGTCAGCATTTGAAACAGTTTGCTGGTCGATGAAGCGCTCGTGCATTTCTTCTTCTTCCTCTCCACACCTACTCCCCTGCTTCGGTGGGAGCGTTAATCAGTCTTCAGACCTGTGCCGTCTAAAGGCGGGTCTGGAACTTTCCTTGCCTTGCCACTTACAATTCTGGCTTGGTCAACGGAAATGATCGAGTTGCTTGGTAGTGACCTGACGCAGGCGACTACGGTGCTGCACGTCAGCGGGGTTGAGACCGCTGGTATATTGCAATAAAATCTCTCTGATGCCTCTAGCATAGAGTCTCCGACCGCATTCTGGGGTTCTACTGAATCATAACCTATCTCAGAAGTTTCTATCTTTGGATAAAGATAGGTATTATCTGCTACTTGCAGAATTTGTTGATTCGCTTTTCCCCTACCAAAATGAAGTGAGCCAGAGCTGTCAACAATAGCTCCTTGCAAATTCGTAAGGCAGCTTTTCTCACTGTCTTCTGCCCTGAGAAGTACGTGAGATTCAAGTGGAGTCCCAGGGATTCCTCCTTCTGAAACCCTGTTTCTACCAAAATCATCAACTTTGCCCTCCCCTGATGGAGTTAATGGCGTCAGGTGGAAAAATGTCATGCAATGACAGATCTACTTCCTGTGTTACAGGCTCCGCAGTCTGCAAGCAAAGAACTGAACGGTTTAAGATCCCGCGTGATCCGGAGTGTCCGAGATAAAGCTCTCGGCGTCTTTTTCCAAAGTTCCTTGGAACAAATTGGAAACTTTAATCCTTTTAGCAGGTGCCTCTTTCTTGCACCATGGCCGTCATGGTGATGAGAGGGGCGGCGCCTCCTTCCTCCAATCGTTGAGTTGAAGGGATACGCCTCTACAAATGTTTTTTCGCTGTCCCGCCGGGGAGCTTGCGAAATATGACGTGATTGGGTTTCGGACTCTTTTCTCGATGTCACTTGTCGGTTAGGTGGTGCTCGATCTGGAGCATGAGATGTTCCGGGTTCTCCGACTGACAGACGGTAACTATCCAAATTATAATGCTTGTTAGCACCTCTCCCACTTTTGTGCAGTTCCCACGCCTGGGATCGTTTCATACTCTTTCCCGTGGTTCTACGGCTGCTTTCCCTACATAAATCCTTTCCTTGTTTGGGCTTCGGATCCAGGTCCAAAGGAAAGTCAATTTTCTGGAGTTGGGGCGCAGTTTGAGCAGACTCGTCTTTTAGGGGTGCAAGGTTTACAGGGGAGTTGTCCAATAAGGGCGCAGTAGCTTGGGAACTAGAGTGACTAGAGTTAGTATCTGTTTCCACTTTGCGGGATCGGTTTTCTATTTCCTCCATTTTGATTTGGTATAATCTTTCCCATTCTCTGTCAGCTTCCTTAATCTGCTCCATCCGTCTTCCAAATTCATTCGCCTTCCATTGCCAGCATAGACGCTTCCCAAATGAGTCGTCTACAGCATGTTTTCCCTGCATGCTCACTGCTAATTCTAGACAGGACTGAGTTTGGCTATCATCCAACTGCAAATCAGGAGCTACATCAAGGGCAATCCCACGCAATTTAGCTAGAACGGCCATTGTGTTGGTTTCTTGTTGCTGCTTTTCCCGATCTAGCCGCTTTATCTCTCTTCGCTTGTCTCTTTTCTTTTCAATCTTTTCTTCTACAAAATCTCGGATTCGTCCATCCTAACCTTTTTCCAGGGCCATGCCAATGCTATACGTCTTCCAAATAAGTCATTTACTTCATAATGCCTCTGCATACTCACTGCATATTTTAGTACTATCTGAGTATCTCCCTTGTTGCACTTCATTTCCGCAGCTACCTTCAGTGCAATCCTACGCACTTTAGCTCGCACGGCCATACTATCAAGGTGAGCAAACACTATCAAATACTATGAAAGAAAAACCCGAGAGATCTAAGCTACCTAGCCTAGTGGATGCTGGTTGACTTCGCTTGTGAGTCAACGTACCCACAGACAATAAAATGTTAGACTAGACTGAAAACTAGTTATCTGTAGTTACTGCGATTCGAGATAAGCAAAACCCCAAAACTCCCACACACAAAAATCTTAGTGATGTAAAACTTATTATCATCACTCCACCCCACTTCTGTCAGTACTCAGCTATTGAGAGGATTGGTTACTATCATACGGATGAACCCCTCCCTTGGTACCTAGGCAGGCTAGTAAACTGACTATCTTTAGCTTCTTATCCCAGATTAAAGAGCTACTACCAGGAAAAATATTTAACCCAAACAAAAATTGGTTGATTTTAACAACAATAGTCTTCAGCCTTTTTTACCAAAATTCAGCAATGATACTGTTGCGCACATAATTTTTTCCTAAGACTGTGTGTAATTAATCGGTATGAATTGTACACTTTAAATTTTTTGTGATCTAAGGCAGATAACCTTTGTTTAAACTATGGGTACATTGTACTATGGGAGTTAACTTCTCTTGTTGGTTGACTCGCTGGTTATCTTATCTTGTGTCTTGACTCGCTGATTCATTTATTCGAACGATGTCTCCTTATACGGTAGTATCAGTCAACAATTTCTTGGAATGATTGAAACTAGGGTTGAGTTTTATTCCCATTTCCATATAAGGAGTGATTTCTGAACATAGCTTTGTTGAAATGGTTCCTTCATCGTTTCGTTGTGAGTGTTAGTCAGATGTATGCGTTCTGCGCATGTCTAAACTTTAAGAAAGTTAGAATCGTCTTCCGCCCAGGGATTCGACGAGATGTACTGAGCAGAGATAGGACGCTTCTGCGTCTGTGATTTTGTTAGGGAATTCTATAGTCCTCCTGTGAGTTAGTTAGCTAACGAGGCTTTCCCTATATGATTCAAAAACCGCCTGGAGGCGTATGTTTTGTGGTGTTGATTCTGAAGAAAGGTAATACCTCCTTTATTGAACTCTATGATCTACCTAGATGTTAGACATTTTGTCGATCTCTGCTCGCTTGTGTGTTACAGAATGGAGAGGTCCTTTTACTAGGAAATTTCACCACCGGTATCTTTATACCTGAGAGAGATATATATACTGAAGCACATTAAAAACGCACCACCTGTATAATCCAGGAACAGAGTGTGAAATGTAAATATAAGTGTGTACAAGTTTACATATTTGGAATCTTTATTCATTTTCCTATGAATCCATGTTGGTCATTAATTTGTACATTTGATTGTTATGAAATTCATTGCATTCTGTGCAGGCAAGGGAGAAAACCAAAAATACAAAAAAATGCACGTGCGTTATCCTGCTGGAGAAGCTGCAAGTCTGGATAAATTGTGAACGCAGGAGCAACCAGTGCATCCAGAACCTCATCTCGATATGTCACAGCCTTAACATTTCCACGGAAGACGTGAAGAGGCAAGCGATGGTGAAAACTGAATCCTCCCCAAATGTGAATACTGCCACCTCGAAATCGGTTGACACAGCAATCTGCAAAGCGCTCTTCACACCGTCGCTAAATCCGCATACGTCCATCAGCAAAGGATATGTTGAATCTGTTCTCGTCTGTGAATAGGACAGCATTCCACTGCAGTCTAGTCCATCTGATATGTTGCTCTGCCCATTGCAGGCGCTGCTAACGATGTCTGTGAGTCAAGTTTGGCCCAACATAAGGTCGTCTTGCAGTAAGGCCTGTATCTCTGAGTCGTCGTATGACTGTCATTCGAGAGACTTGCCCACGTCTACCCACTATTGCTCTTGCTGTTTGACTTGCCGGGATAGTCAATTCCTTAGGTGACTCAGCACAATATGACGATCTTGCGCAGGGGTAGTAACTCGTGGTTGGCCACTCCGAAGTCTATCCCGGGCACTGCCAGTGGTTCCGTAACGTTCATTGAGACGTACAATAGTGCTGTGGTGGTGGCAATTCATCCTTCTGGCAATGGCCCGCGAGCTCATTCCGGTCTCCAACATACCAATGGCTCGTTGGCGGTCGTTTTCAGATAGTCGTGGCATTTCAAGCACATGTACTGGGTGTTTTGTCTCAACGGCCTTTTTATACCGAGTATACTGCCACAACGCGTACACATTTTCAGGGTCATAGCTGTTGAGAATCGTGTTGCACGTGTAACTTTCATCGTTTTCATGTAGTTTGTACACACACCCATGGGTTGAATCTTGCACTTTCCATTCCAGCAGCCATTCGCTCTCTACCTCATGGCAAACACGGGGAAAATCCATTCCCACACTTTTTTTTGCCAGTTTCTCGGCATCAGTATATATAATAGTGGTGCGTTTTTAATGTGCTTCAGTATATATATATATATATATATATATATATATATATATATATATATATATATATATATATATATATATATATATATATATATATATATATATATATATACACGGGTCGCTCTAGGCCCAGGGAACAATTATTATGGTCTAGGATTCGCTATGCCATCGATTGCACCTATGTCGAGGGTTAGACTTTGGGACGCTATAAAGGTCAGCTTGACCTGTACTCCTGAAATGCTATTCTCGTGCGGACAATAATAGACTTATCTTGTACATCTGATCTGCAAGCATCAGAGGAGTATTGATTATTATTTAATGAACATTGATGATATGCAGCTGACACAGTTGCAGGATTTTGATGCAGATTCATGAAGAAACTTTAGAATGCTGAATACATTGAACTATTGATGTCTATGATTTATGTAACGTATCTGTGCTTGTGGCGTCCAAATAAATGATGGAAACGTCCGCAGCAGTTTCGCACTTTTATGACTTCCACGTCATATCTCATGGTTTTGTAGATCTGTGAAGTTTCATCCCATCTACACCCACAACAACAACAACAAACCAGTCAAGACACCTTGCACTTCAGTCTATTATATACCTGGTGTCGGTAGGGGTGGTACCATACATTTGGCTACATTTTAGCAACGATTTGGACATACTACTGCAACGTTCATAGTGGCCAGTAAGCATCACCAAATCCACCCTTATCAGATACCAGTAACCTTAACCAGCTGTGTCAAATGTAAAATGAACAATAATTGTAACTTGTGATTTATATCTGCTGTGGAGAAAAAGCGCTGTTCAGACTTCTTCCAAAAGAAAAAGGTCGATTTGTCTAGGGAATAGAAATTCCTATAATCTGCAGAACACTAAACTCCAAGAATCAAGATAGAATCTTGTGAGAGATTCATCCTCGGACCGAGACCCATCTGTCGCGGTTGAGTTATTTTTTTTTCTTCCTGGTGTGATTTGCTGCTGTCAGGGGATTACAATTTCCACATAATAAATATTACCAGGCAGTCTACGTCATACTGCCAGGATTCAGTTATAAGGCCGCTGTGTGGATTTCTTAACCACATCCGATTGTTGAAAGTGTCTATCGCTCCAGCATATACGGGCTGTCGCCTTTGCAATCCTCACATTTTCGGCACACTGTCCGACCCATTAACAACCAGTTAACTCGGAATATAAGGGCCGGCCGACAGAACGGATTCGTCGATAGCCAGTATTTGTGAAGCACACATTAGTCGTGCTGTTTGGAGTATACAACTGTACCTCGATTTCTGTTACCTACACGCAAGCAGTAGCCTTGCGTCCTGGATTATTTACCTACAGCACTTATTGCCGCCAGTTGCAGTTAACCATCATCTCAACACATACGGGCTGTTGCCTTTGCCATCCAGTCAGTTTCGGCAACACTGGTCAACCCATTGATATCCGGTTGCCTCTGAGTATACTGACATAACAACCGAGAGGAGTAGTCAGTTGCCAGTACTCATCACCTTTTTTTGTAGTTCAAGTCTTCATTATCCAGTATAAGAGGTGCTCCAGCGCGCCTACTGGATACTCGCTCGCCAGCAAAAGTCCTCGTCGTTTGGATAGATTTGGATCAGTGGGTGCAAGTATTTCTGCACTCGTTTTAATCTCCTTCACCTGCTAGTGGGGCCTCCAGCCACAGGCAATTGTGAATGCATAGGATTTATTACGACAATGTTACAGAGAGAGCTTATCTCCATAGCCTGGAAATTTCAACCTAGGTGGAACAGTATAGTGGTTTTTCTTCTAGCAGAGAAAGTAACTTACTTACCAGGATCATTACCATAAGGAGTGAAACTCGCGAAACTGGGGCATAACCCCTTTAGTTAGATTTTCTTGAGAGTGAGAAAGTAAACGAGTGTTGGTGGTTTGGAGTGAGACGTTTTGCCTGAGAGATTGAGTGAAGTCTTGTGTTATTTTTCTGTGGTTGTGAAATTGATACATTCACTAGTCCTTCAGAGCTAGTGAAGGCATTACTTTTTTTTTTTTTTTTTGGTTCAATGTTGTAGTTTCTTTAATAAATGTTTATATGTACTCAGCGGTCAGAATTCACTCTATTCTGTCACTTAATGTTTGCTGCTGTAGTCCTTACTGTAATAGCTTATTCTATTTAGCATTGGAGGACGGACGAGGGTATGACATCTTAAAAAGAGTCCGAGTATTGCTGGGAAGTAGACCTAAGATATTTGATTATATCTTTCTTCTCTCCAGAAGTCCTACCTCTCTCCATATTTTCATTAGTGACTTTAACTTTCTAGATTTCCATATTAACCATTCATATTCTATCTAAACTCAGACATTCTCTATTTCTATACTCGCGACAGCAAGTACAAACATGTCAAATTCCAAGCATAAAAAGTGTTACAACTCACCTCAATAATTGAGAAATCTTAGACGTCTTGCTCAAATAAATCGTCTTGGAAACTTGATATAGATGCTTTGAACACATGTCGGGGTATTTAGCTCTAGTAACAGTCCCTCTGCGACTTTGTGAGTAAGTCCTGTAAAAGTCCGGTTTCTGTATGAATAACTTAGGGTTTCTTTGCTGTAGTGTTCAGAAGCGTTCTTCTAAGTCCAGTACTATATAAAGTCAGAACCTTAACTGCTATTCTCTCCTGGCTTCAGTCTGATGTGTCTACTTGACGATTTCGGGAATGCAGTGCCGTATGTCTAAAATGTTCTACATTATATATCAAACTTCACCCACGCACTCTTGTTGTCTGCTACTTGGCACCTCCCAATCAGAGCGATTGTATATGGCAACTCGAATTGTCAAACCATGGCATTCAAAGTACATGTTATGATAGAGTAGGGTTTATGGAATTTCCTGCGTGACTCATACATTTCAGAATTTAAACAGCCACTCTCCATATATGGAATTGCGATTTCCGTAAAGTGTTGTCACAGTTTACTTATATCACACTTCCCGCTCACTCTTCAACATGTCTTCCAAGATTGCGTTTATCTATAATCACATATCCCAAATAATTTGGAAGTCTGATTACTTAGTTTATCAGACTCTGCCAATCTCTTGTATCACATTACTTGTCGCAATCTGACTGCATGTTTAGACAAATCGTGGTCTATACAATTAAACCCGTGTTGCAAGTCCATTCTACTGTCAGATCGGAAGTGATTATGGAATCTTGAACAAACACTTTATGCTCGCATTTACCTGGCGTCAATGTGGTATTATCACGTTCAGTGATTCAATTAATCTTTCAGAGATGGGAGATTGTCTGGCCCTGTCGTGTGGTGCGTATTGGGCAACTACGATAGTAGTTTTTGCCAGGAATAGCCTATGAGAAATTAGAAAGAAGGTCGAGAGTTCTGTTTCCCCACGACCTTAGCTTATACCCTTAGATCCCTTAACAGAAAAAGCCCCCAACCTCATCCGAGTAGAGAAATGTTCCTATATGTGAATATGTAACACCGACAGCACGAGTGATACATTAACAAACTAGATAATGATCAAACAATGATTGTTGGGTTTATTAATTAAATATCCACACATATAGGGTTAGTAATGGTTAGAACGTGATGGTGGTAAAAGACGATTCACACAAAACACACAGATGAGATATTAAAATTGCAGTTAATTAAGTAGTAGTTAATTAAGAATGAACTGGTGTAAAGCGAAATGATGATGATGTGATATGATACGTGTTACCAAAATGGTGAGTAATTTACACAGACCATGTGTCTCTAAATGCTTCTCATGGATACAATGATTCACATGTATGCATAAAATGTCCCAAGTTGTCGTACGTTATGTCGAGTGGAGTATCTCTAAGTCGAGGACGTTCTGATGAAAACTGTTGTCGTACTGAGAACGTTGACGAGATATATATATATATTCCTTCACTGTTTGAGAATATCTCTGTAGTGTTGATCAACAGTTACTAGCTGTCACATGAAAAAAAGTCTGTTGTCTAATCTCCCGAGGGTACTGGCCAGACTGGATATCTTCACGAAATGTTAGTGATATGTAGACTCATTATCTTGCGTATGTAGTCGTGATTCATAAAATATACTTTAGAGTCTGCTTCATAGAATGCGCTTAAGAGAGTGTTGCTCTTGGTATAAATATAAGATTCCACTTTTGAGCTCTTTAGCTTGACTTCAGATAATAAGCTTTCCAGTGATTTGAACTTGTGATAACTATGCATTGAACTTGTGAGCCAGCAGTATATGGTGACGAAAAATGCTGCGTCCACTTTCTGAATTGTCGGTGAGAAAATATTCCTTTTTAATTGAGGAATTAAAGATGTCCTATGGCGAATTCTGCTAGCCAAATGTCCGTTTTTGAGAACTTATTTCTGGTTAATACGTCAGACTCGTTGCGTTTAGACTCAGACTTCTGATGAACTGAAGACACATAAAAGTCTTCGTAAGTTTTCACACTTAACATCACTGGTTGACTTTCATTTATACTACTGCTCATTATTGATCTCTCTCTGAGTTCAATTCTAATGATGTTAACTATCTGGTGCATGAGAGTGTGTGCGCGTGGGAGACTGTAATGATGATGAAGGTGAAGTATGAGCTATTAATTACCTCCTATCATCCTATCATCTTCTAGGAAAATCTTCTGATTTTATTAATCAGTTATGAAAAGAATTAATTGAAACTCTATCTTTCGCACATTTAGCTGTGAGGTTAAACTAAACAAAGAATAAGAAAATGTATTAATAATCTGTATAAGATCTATTAACCTTCTTTTCCCTTCGCAAAATCCGTTAAGAACACAATTCACCCCAGAAATGAATTATTATCCACTCTGAATAAACACGTGTATTTAGGCTAGGCGTTTTAGGGATTTAATTTCTACTTCACAATGTAACAACTGGACTCCTCTCTCTAGCAAGCTAGGCGGTATGTTATATCTCTATAAGTCCAATGTGGGTTCCTTGGACCGGTGACGTACAACTCCGCCCATACAACCAATACCTAAGAGATCCTCTGGTCACTCATTCTCAGGATCGCTCTTATCCCCTGTCAGTCCAAAAGTGGGTGGAGTAATTCGCGATAAACTTTCGTTTTCTGGCTTGCCTGACAAACAGGTATTGAGATAATTGGCTGGCCAATGCAAAAGTGCTGTCACATTACTCTCTGATTGTCTATCGCTCCGTGTGTTGGCGACACTCTTTGTTACCTCCGTCCATTGTCGCCAGCATGCTAACATGTCCCCTCTGTGGCGCCGCCTATTGATTTACATGCCGGTTGGTTTAAACAGCATGAGACGTTTTCACCTGGCCAAGCTGGGCGTCCAATGTGGTGACCCGTCGCTTGTATGGACAGAGGCCGAGCAACAAAGATAACAACAGTCCACAGAAATTATATAATGCCCAGATATCTGATTTGGATGACCAGATGTGTTTTCACCAGATTTATCACGATGCAATGTGGACTTCAAACGAAGATGTCAGGTATGGGGACTCAATCAAAAGACTTTATTTTACCACCGATGAAAGAACAAATGCGGTTCTCTAGATACCGGTTGCGAGTAATCAAAACGATGAAATAGCAAATGTGGGATGAAAGAGCACAAATGAAGGAGAGAATAAAATACGAGAGATGTAGGAAAAGATAGAGCTATAAGGCTTTGGCGCTCGTTTATCACAATAGCCCCTCCTCAAGTGTGATGTCAATCATACTCAGGAGAGCTTAGCCTTCTTGCTCGGGATTCATTAATCCTTTTCCTCATCTTCGTTTTTCTCTCCGGTTTCCAACGGCTTAAAAAATCCGCTCCTACGTTATGTTTTCCTTGGATATAGTCCACTTGGAACGTGTAAGGTTGTAGAACAAGCGACCACCTCATCAGTCTAGCATTCAAATTCTTTGAATTGGCTAGGAAGGTCAGAGGTTGGTGATCACTCTGGATCGTAAATTTCTTTCCGTACAGGTATGCTTGAAACTGTTGTATGCCCCGGACGAGAGACAAACATTCCTTTTCGATTGTGGAATAGTTTTGTTCTACTCGGTTTAACTTCCGACTCGCGTATGCGACCGGAAATAGATTTGGTGGGCTTCTGTCATCCGGCTGTAGTAATGTAGCCCCGATTCCAATGTTACTGGCATCTGTGTGCAAGATGAATTTTCGAGCTAAATCCGGGAGCCGTAAAATGGGTTTTGTGGCGAGTTTCTCTTTTAAGAGTGCATATGCGTGTTCACATTATGCTGACTATGTCAATTTATCCGGGTTGCCTTTCTTGGTCAGCGATATAAGCGGAGCACAGAGGCTATTGAAATCCTTTATATATCTCTGGTAGAATCCACAGAGGGATACAAATGACCGGACATCCATTTTTGTGGACGGTCTTGGTGCATTTCTCAGCTTCTCAACGTTTTGAGTCTCGGGGAACATGGTTCCATGGGTGATAGTATGTCCCAGGAACTCTAGCTGTTCACACCCAACTTGACATTTGGTTGGGCGGGCGGTTAGTCCCGCTTCTCTGAGTCTGTTAAACAGCAAGGATAGCGCTGATAAATGTTCTTCAAACGATTCAGTAGCTACTAGGATATCATCCATAAAATTGCTGATGGCGGGATGATTCAGAGGATCCAATAACTTTCGCATCATCCTTGTGAAGACACTAGGAGCGTTGTTTAGCCCAAATAGCATCACATTAAACTCGAAGTGTCCATCTGGAGTACTGAAGGCTAACAGGTTCCTCACCTCAGCTTTTACCGGTATTTGATAGTACCCTTTACTGAGGTCGATCTTTGAAACATAGCTAGCCCTGCTCAGCTTAGTAAATAGCTGGTTCTGGTCCGGTAACGGTTCTGGCTGGAACTGTGTTAACGCATTCAGCTGTCGGTAGTCGATGCACAGGCGGTGTTCTCCACTGGGTTTGCGTAACAGCACCACGTCCGCACTGTAAGGGGACTCCAACTTCGAAATTATGCCTTCCTTAAGTAAATAATCAATTTCTTGCTTTAATGCCGTCGCCTTGGCATACGGAATCGGATAGGTTCTCATTCGGACGGGCGTAGGATCCGTGACTTCCATGTCAAACTCCATCAGGTTTTTCCGGCCCGGTTTGTCTGTCAGGGAGTCGGCGTGGTTTTCCATCAATCTCCTCACTTTTTCTTGCTGGGCTTCCGTTAGGATGGAGCTTATTTTCACATCTAAATGTGATTCCTCCTGTATCACCGGGTACTCTACGGATGATAAAGGCTCTTCTTCCATTTGCATAGCAATGGCCATAGTCATGAGGTGCGCTGGTTCGGCAGGGGCTCGCTCGTAAAACTTCTTAAGCAGATTTAAGTGATAAATTTTCTGCTTTCCGTTCACGGCGATATTATAGTTGATGCGAGAAATCTTTTCCACAACTTTGTAGGGTCCCCTCCAGCAAATCTGCAACTTATTACTGCTACTCGGCAGAAGAAGTAGCACATTCTCTCCCACTGCTAGTTCTCGGTCCTTCGCATTCCGATTGTAATATTTGGCATGTTTCCGCCTAGCCTCCCATACTTTCGCTGTGGCTAAGTCCCAGCCAGTCTTCAGATGTTGTTTCAAGTCTGTGACGTACTGGAAGGCTGATGTGACAGTGTGGTCTGCCTTGGCATCTGTTCATGTTCTTATTAAGGCTTCTAATGGACCTTTAATAGGTCTTCCGTAGAGTAAGGTGTCCGGAGGGACTCCCGTTGACGCATGCAGTACTTCCCTATAAGCAAATAATACGGTAGGAAGATATTGATCCCAAGTTTCTGGCTTCTCCTGTGCCAACTTCCGAAGAATAGAGGTGAGCGTCCCGTTAAACCGCTCTACTTGCCCGTTACTTTGGGGGTGATAGGGCGAAGTATGAATATGCCTAGTCTTGAATATTCTAAGCACCTCCTCTGTTAACTTGCCTCGAAATTGTGACCCGTTGTCTGTGAGAATTTCATGCGGGAAGCCCAATCTAATAAAGATATTCAGTAAAGCGTCAGCTACATGCACTGAGTCGCATGCTGGCATGGCTATTGCTTCGCCCCACATGGAACATGTGTCCACTAAAGTAAGGATATGGGAGCTCCTCTTCTTAGTTCTCAGCAGAAGTCCATTTATATCCAGGGCCACTCTTTCAAATGGGGTGCCCAAGATTGGCATCTCCCCAAGGGTCGCGGGTGCCGTCCAGTGTTTTGGTGCAACTTTCTGGCACTGAGGACAAGACTTGACGAAACGTTCAATGTCGCCGATGATCCCTGGCCAATAATAGTGGCAGGCAATCCTTTGAGTCGTGGCGCTCATTCCCATGTGTCCACTAAATGGGATAGAGTGGCCCATCTCAAGCACCTGGTTCCTATAGGTTGCAGGAACTACTAGTTGGTTGTGTTCTTGTCCTTCGTTTCCAGCTCGGCGATACATCAATTCATTCTTCATAAAGAAGTCTCCCTTGGTAGGTGGGTTGTGTGCCCTAGGTAATTTTTTAAAACAAGGCGCCAGTGAGGAATCTTCCATTTGGGCCCTCTTCTATTCCTCGGGGAGGATATTGGTAGGAGGCTCCTGCTCTGCGTCTTTTTTTTTACTGTCCTCTAGTCTGTACGTTCGCGATGACTAGTGGTTGAGTAGGTTCTCTAAGGAACACATATCTATATCCCAAGATTAAAGAGTAGATTGGTTCTTCCATTATGGCTGCACGAATCTCTCCTGTCACGTAACGAGATTCCACTCTGATAAGTGCAATTGGCAGTGTCTTGGGCGCAACATCCTTCGACGGACCTTGGATGTCGACACTCTCTTCTGTTATCTGGTCAGAGGTGACAAGAGATGCCCTGACCACCGCATCGAAAGCAAGTCCTGTGTCATAAAGGCACTCCACAGATTGTCCGTTTACGAGGACTGATTCGATGACGGGAGGATGAGAAACGTTTCCGGTACTCTGCTCCTTCTGGGGTGACGATTTTGTCTGCAGACAGGCAGCATGTTGGGGAGGAGGTCTGCGCTTACACTCATTAATGTTGTGATTGTTCAAGCGACAGTACCTGCACCATTTATCTCCCTGTCTCTGGTGTGGCGCATTATTTTTCTTGTTTTGCTCTTTGTAGTTATCTTGTTTTGCGTGCCGTTTATGCAAGATGTGTGGTCCTTTGTTTTCTTGGTCTGGTTGGGAGCGAGCTGGTTGTTTTGGCGCCTGATCCGGAAACTTCTTTCTGGCTCCTTGAGACTCCATGAGAGCAATTTGGAATCGCTCTGCCAGTGTAAGAATATTTTCTAACCGGTCAGCGCCGTTTTCAGTGAGAAATCTACGCATTTCCACCGACATAGACTCTTTTAGTTGCTCTATCACAATCAGCTCTTTCAACCCATCATAGTTCTCGGTAAAGTTTCTCAGTGTACACCACTTCACTAGGTAGTCTTCAATACGAGCTGCGAACTGTGAGAAAGTCTCTCCGGCCTCCTTCCTCATCATCATGTGACGTATTCTTTCCAGAACGTTGTCTCCTTCACAGCTGCCCTGAACGCATCACGATTCTGGGCAAGTCGACCTGCATCAGCCAAAGACAAGTTCAGACTCTCTGTGATGTCCTCTGTTTCCACCGTCATCTAGGTCGACCCCTTCCCCCTTTTCCAGGGACCATGCCTTCCATCACTATTTTTTCCAGACTATTATGTCTTTTTATATGACCGAAACATTTCAGCTTCCTTATTGCGATGGTATTTAGGAGCCAATGTTCCTGTACGTTCGTTTAGTGAGTGCAGTACTTCTCCGTTGGTCTTTTTTTTCTGTCCAGGGTATTCTCAACATCCTTCTGTAGCATTTCATTTCGAATGATGTAACCTATTTTGCAACTGTTTTATTGAGTGTCCAAGTCTCGCAGCCGTATGTTGCTACTGGGAATATACATGCTCTGATCAGTTGTAACTTTGTTTCTTTGCTTGTGCCTTGCCATAGGTTTTTCATCTGTATTAGTTTATGTGAAGCAATTGCAAGTCTTCTTTTAATTTCTACTGCACAGTCGCCAGAGCTGTTGATGATTGATCCTAAGTATTCGAATTCATTAACACTTTCCAGTTCTTCGTTATCAATTTCAATTTCTGGTTTGGTCTTTACTTTGTCTGTTGTCAATACTTTGGTCTTCTTGGTGTTTAGGTATAGATTCTGCGCCTCGCTGTGTTTTTTGGTGGACATAATTATTTGTTCAAGTCCTTCTGGGTTGGTCGATAGGAGGACTGTGTCGTCAGCATTTCTGATTTCCGGGATCTGGTACCCGCCGATGTTAAATGAGTCAAACTCTGTGTGTTCTTGGTCATCTCTTACGTTTCTCATGATATTCTCGGCATAAATGTTAAACAGGTAAGGGGAAAGGGTACAGCCTTGTCTTACTCCTTTCTGTACTTCAAACCATTATGACGTTTCCCCCTCTATTCTTACGGCTGCCTGTTGTTCTTGGTACAGCAGTGCGATGAGTTGTATAAGGTGGTTTGGAAATCCCATATTTTCCATAATAGCCAATAACTGCTGATATTGTACACAGTCAAAAGCTTTGGTGTAATCAATGAAACAAGTATGTAGGTCAACGTTGAATTCTCTACACTTTTCTATGATGATCCTCATGTTGAATATATGATCTCTAGTGCCTCTACCTGGTCGAAAACCCACCCGTACTTCGTTTATTTCTGTTTCTAGCTTTTGTTGCATCCTTTTCATTATGATTTGTAATAGTGTTTTGCTGGCATGGCTTATAAGAGCTATAGTCCTGTAGTTTGTGCACAGTTTCAGGTTGCCCTTTTTTGGCAAGGGTATGTAAATTGATCTTTTCCATTCCTTGGGCTATATTCCGCTTTGCCAGATCTTGCAGCATAAAGCATGGTATATACGAGCGCTGCCTTCTCCTCCTGCCTGTATCATTTCAGCTGTTATTTCATCACAACCAGGAGATTTTCCAATTTTCAAGTGTTTGATTGCGTTCCGGACTTCCTCTATGCTAGGTTCTGGTTCACGTTCCGCTTCATTCATGACGTTGTTATCTGCCGCTTTGTTTATTTCCGTATACATTTCTTGACAGTACTCCTTCCATCTGTTCAGAATATTTTTACGTTCTGTTAGAGTGTCGCCTTTCTTGTCGTTTATTGCTCGAGGTGATGATTTGAAGTTGCTGTTTTTCAATGTTCTTACTTCAGAAAACATATTCTTACTCAATCCCTGTTCGCGCATTTCCTCTATTTTCCTGCACGTGTCGTTTATGTATTGTTGTTTGTCTTGTCTGACTCGTTTTTTAATCTGCTTTGTGTATTCCTTGTACAATTCCTGATTTTCTGTATCTTTTTTGGACTTCATTTTTCTTCTCTCTACCACCAACTTTAGCGTTTCGTCTTAGATGTTTTCTCGTTTCTTTATACTTCTTTTAGGAATTAACCTCTGTGCATTTGTAATATAAACATCTCTGATGTTATTGGCAAGTTCATCTGGTGTCATTTCCTCCTGTACTGCCATAAGAACGTCAAATTTGTTCTGAATATCGACACTATACTCTTCTGGTATGGCGCTTGTGTCATAACGTATTACTTTGTCGCTTGTAACGACTTTTTTCAATGTGATCTTGAAGTTTGCAGCAAGAAGTTCATGGTTGGAGTCACAGAAGGGGTAGGACTGGAGTGTGTAAGGGATAGTACCTCACGGTGAGAGGCAGTCACTTCCTCTTTTTGAGGAAGGCCTGGATCCTATTTGGTTCCCCCACTCCAGTTCAGCTCACGTATGGCTCCTCGAGTCTGCTTGTGTACGGCAGCGCCATACCCTGGGCAACAGCTTTGAGTGGCCGGCAGAACTACGTGAGTAAATTGAAAAAGGGAGGTCCCCCTTAAATAGTACACACAACTGCTGGCCGAATGGGCGAATGATCAATAATAAATTGACAACGGCTTCTAGGGCAGGAGTTGGAAAGGCCTGGTATCGGGCTGGGGGCGCACCATGGACTGTAATGGTAAGCGGCCAGAACCATCCAGAAAGCAATGGTAAACTACTGGATGTACAATGCCAAGAAATCCATAATGGCTATTCTGAATACTACGCAAAGATCTGGTGGTGAGTCCCCCAGGCCAGGCAGATCATATTTAACTGGGGAAGAGATTGTTGGCAGCGTCAGTACAGGTAACCGTGATGACGGCCAAAAGCCTGACTGTGTTACCACGGAAAATCATGTCATCGGTCTTAGAAAAATAATCAAAATAGGAACATGGAACGCCAGAAGCTTATACCAAGGAAAACAGTACATAGTGAAGAACGAGATGGAAAGACTAAATATCTATATCCTGGGCATCTCAGAGCACAGATGGTCGGGCCAGGGACACTTTTCGATTCCATCAGGAGGAACGTTCATATACTCAGGCAAAGAGAGAGGAGGTCAGAGTGGCGTCGGCTTCTACCTGTCTAAAATGACAGCTGTCTTCCTATTAGGATATAACACCATAAATGACCGCATTGTCACAGTCAGACTGACAGGAAAAAGAAAGAACATCACAATTATACAAACATATGCGCCAACAGCAGCTGCTGAAGAACATGAAATTGAAGATTTTTACAATGAACTTCTACACGCATTACAGAAAGCAAATAAGCAAGATATTAGGATAATAATGGGAGATTTTAATGCCAAAGTTGGAAACGAAAGATTAGAACATGAAAAAAGAGTGAAAGGAAGTTATGGATTGGGCCAGAGAAATGAGAGAGGAGAACGCTTGACAACATTCTGCCTAGAAAACAACCTAGTCATCACAAATACTCTTTTCATGCAACACCCTAGAAGACTATATACATGGACGTCACCGGACGGAAAAAGCAAGAACCAAATAGATTACATCTTAATACAACAAAGGTGGCGATCTTGTATCTCATCCATTAAGACGCTCCCAGGAGCAGACTGTGACTCATCCTTCCTAGAACCTCGAAATTTTTTTCGGTAAGCCTCTGAATGAAGTCGTACCTCACCAATAGAGCTTTTTTCAATGCCTGATAGTCATCTTGCTCTCCGCCTGGAAGTTTATTAAAAACTTCGTAGGCGGCTCCTCTTAGGCCCTGGGAAATTTTCAAGTTCCACTTCCGTTTTTCAAGTCCAAACCCTGTTGTAAAGCGTTCGAAGCGGTCTAAAAAGGCGTCCATGGTATCATTCCTTTCTGAAATATGTTCCAGCGGAAAGTTCATGGCATTGGGTGGCACAGGTTGCGAATTAGACACACCATCTGAGCGAGGTGAGTGCCCTCCATCACAGTTGGAAGCCGCTGCACTTTTTGCCAGCTCTATCTGATTGGTCTGTCCCTGGATTTCCAGTTGCTTCATGTTAAGTGCATGCTCTGCTGCGGCTTTCTCTTTCCGCCCCGCTGTTTCTGCTGCTGTTTTCCGCTCCGCTGCTTCTGCTGCGGCTTTCCGCTCCGCTGCTTCTGCTGCGGCCTTCTCCTTCTCCATTGCAAGTTTCTGCACTTCCATCTCTCTTGCATGGAGTTTATCAGTCTCCTCACTTACAAATTTCATCAGATCTTTTCCACTTAACCCGTATTCACGTCTTGCCTCCATTAAACTAGTTCTCATTTTTGTGGCATCTGCCATGGTATGCAGTACGGAGATATAAATTATCCCCCCTATGAAATAGACAAATTATAGTAAGAGTCAGTCTAGGAGGTAATCCCTCAAAATGCCAACAAATTTATCAATTATCGCAATTGTATAGCAGGGATGAAAATGTGATTTATCACACTTCTAAGTCCGGGTTCACTAATCCCAAGACGAGTCCACAATTGTCGTGTGGTGCGTATTGGGGCAACTACGACAGTAGTTTTTGTCAGGAATAGCCTATGAGGTATTAGGTAGAAGGTCTCTAAAAGTTGGCTCGTTAAGAAAGAATAAAGACCTATTCGAGATAGGGACAAGAAGACGGGAATGCGAATGCTTTCCACTGGACAGTGTTTCCTAATGAATTATGGAAAGAGTTCTGTTTCCCCACGACCTTAGCTTCTGCCCTTAGATCCCGTAACAGAAAAAGCCCCAAACCTCATCTGAGTAGAGAAATGTTCCTATATGTGAATATGTAACACCGACAGCACAAGTGATACAATGATGATGATGTGATATGATACGTGTTACCAAAATGGTGAGTAATTTACACAGACCATGTGTCTCTAAATGCTTCTCATGGATACGATGATTCACATGTATGCATAAAATGTCCCAAGTTGTCGTACGTTATGTCGAGTGGAGTAACTCTAAGTCGAGGACGTTCTGATGAAAACTGTTGTCGTACTGAGAACGTTGACGATATATATATATATATATATATATATATATATATATATATATATATATATATATATATATATATATATATATATATATATATATATATATATATTCCTTCACTGTTTGAGTATATCTCTGTAGTGTTGATCAACAGTTACTAGCTGTCACATGAAAAAAAAGTCTGTTGTCTAATCTCCCGAGGGTACTGGCCAGACTGGATATCTTCACGAAATGTTAGTGATATGTAGACTCATTATCTTGCGTATGTAGTCGTGATTCATAAAATATACTTTAGAGTCTGCTTCATAGAATGCGCTTAAGAGAGTGTTGCACTTTGTATAAATATAAGATTCCATTTTTGAGCTCTTTAGCTTGACTTCAGATAATAAGCTTTCCAGTGATTTGAACTTGTGATAACTATGAATTGATCTTGTGAGCCAGCAGTACATGGTGACGAAAAATGCTGCGTCCACTTTCTGAATTGTCGGTGAGAAAATATTCCTTTTTAATTGAGGAATGAAAGATGTCCTATGGCGAATTCTGCTAGCCAAATGTCCGATTTTTGATAACTTATTTCTGGTTAGACGTCAGACACGTTGCATGTAGACTCAGACTTCTGATGAACTGAAGACACACAAAAGTCTTCGTAAGTTTTCACACTTAACATCACTGGTTGACTTTCATTTATACTACTGCTCATTATTGATCTCTCTCTGAGTTCAATTCTAATGATGTTAACTATCTTGTGCATGAGAGCGTGTGCGCATGGGAGACTGTGATGATGATGAAGGTTAAGTATGAACTATTAATTACCTCCTATCATTCTATCATCTTCTAGGAAAATCTTCTGATTTTATTAATTAGTTATGAAAAGAATTAATTGAAACTCTATCTTTCGCACATTTAGCTGTGAGGTTAAACTAAACAAAGAATAAGAAAATGTATTAATAATCTGTATACGATCTACTAACCTTCTTTTCCCTTCGCAAAATCCTTTAAGAACACAATTCACCCCAGAAATGAATTATTATCCACTCTGAATAAACACGTGTATTTAGGCTAGGCATTTTAGGGATTTAATCTCTACTTCACAATGTAACAACTGGACTCCTCTCTCTAGCGAGCTACGCGGTATGTTATATCTCTATAAGTCCAATGTGGGTTCATTGGACCGGTGACGTACAACTCCGCCCATACAACCAATACCTAAGAGACCCTCTGGTCACTCATTCTCAGGATCGTTCTTGTCCCCTGTCAGTCCAAAAGTGGGTGGGGTAATTCGCGACTGTTGCGGGCTTTTCTTTGATGATATTGTAGTTTCGTTTCAGTGAGGTTTATTCTTCTTCATCTGTCTTATTTATGTATCGATCTTCTGCCACAACACTGGATTCGTTTTCTGAATTTCTTTTCGGTGTTTGAATATTTACTGTTTATTTCATTGCAATTATTCTTTGCTTGATAGAGTGTGTATTGAAATGTTCTAGTTTGAACTGACCTTGAAAATAACGGTCAAAACGCATACAACCTTTATAATGTGAACTGTAGAACTTTTACTATTTATCAAGTCTTTTTTAACGACTTCAAATCATTTTGAATCAACACACAATTTCCATCATGAGTTTTCAATACTACTATGTCTCACATTAAAGAACACGCAATATATCACAGTTTTTATTTTCACACGTCTGTTACTTTACTGATTAGTTAATACTCAATGTCTTGTAATTAAAAGCTTGGTATACTTATTATTGATACAGAATTAAATAATCATTCTGCTACTAGTTCTGCTAGGAACTCAAACATATTATTAATTTTCTTTGGCATTCATCGCCCAACTCTATCAGCCTTATATATTCTAACTGTGTTTCATATTTTACGGCTTACGTTAATAATAAAAATGATTGCGGTTTATACTACCGACATATATATCTTTGGACTCAATGGTCCTTACACATTATCCATATATTTTACCAGTTTTACATTGCTGTAATATATTTTCCTAGTTCTACACTATTATACTTCGGTGGCAATGCCACATTTTATAAACACGACCATAAGGCTCTAAGGCCACACATGAGACTACTGTAACTAAGTCTCACGCGTCATTGATCGCCACGCGCGACCCATTTTATTTCGGTCTAGTGAGGTGTTGTATGGTGCAACCATCTGAATCAGGTTCAAACCACAAATGCTTGCTGACCATGCAACAATCCTCAAAATCATCCCCCTCGATCCCAAACGTGACACTTTTGGCACGTGTGAGACTGATGGAGAATCAGTACATGTATGCAAATAAAGTAATTATACTAATAACAACTGTGCTTATTATTATCCAACAAAATATTACAGATAAAAGCGCAATTAATTAACCAATATCAATTATGTGACCCAAATATTACACATCTAAGAAAGATTGTAATATTAACCAATTAATTCTTAGTCCATATGTTCTGAATGTTTCCTAGACAAGAGATCAGCTAGATTATTGTTCTTTCCGGAGATCGGCATCACGGTAAAAGAAACTCCTGCAGAAGCAAGAACCAACGATGGATTCTTGCGTTACGCATAGTCCTTGCTGTTATTTACGTCAGAGGGATGTGGTCTGTTCGAATATAAAAGTGCGTGCCTAATAAATATTTGACAACTTTTCCAGGCACCAGACCACAGCGAGAAGATCGCGTTCCCCGGTCGCATACTTCTGTTCAGCTGGGGGCAGTTTTACAAGGATGTGGTATCCCTTCGTACACTTGAAGTAAACATCCCCCGATTCCGGAATTTGAAGCATCTGTTTGAATTACAAATGGAATGTGTAGGTTTGGTAATAACAAAATAGTCAAGCATAGACAAGAGTCGACAATAAATTCCTGTGTTTCATTAAAGAGCTGTATTCCGATGTCCATTTAATTATATTTGGACTCCCTTTAGCAAGCAGTCCAGACAAAGGAGCAGAGATAGTTTAGAGACAATAGAGTGACTAGACGAACAGGTTTTAACAAGTGATAAAAGTCGGAACAGACATGATATCTGAAAATAAAGAAATGCTAATATGCATGACATAGATGATATCAAATTCAAAGAAGTATCGGCAATAGAAGAATAGACCATGGATATATGTAAGAACAAAACATCTGGTAAAGAATGAAAAAAAACATAGACCAACGCAACTACAAAGTTCGTGGTATAGAATTGCGTGCGAGTTGCACGTCTAAATAATGGTGTGCAAAACGAGAATAATTCTTGAATTTTACAGCCTTACGAGAATCATAGTATCTAGAGAAACGTACAAATGCGAGTGGGTAAGAGGAGTGTTCTATGGTGCGGAATGCTGGAGAGTCACAGAGAAGGAAATGTCGAAATTGTCCTCTTTTCACACAACATGCCTAAGAAAAATTCACCGAATCTTTCGGCCGAATACCATCACCAACCAAGATCTGCTTACTCGGAGCACGCAAGAGGACATGCACACCATCATAGCTGGCAGACGCTGGAGCTGGGTTGGCCATGTCCTCAGAAGAGACCCCGATGCCATCACAAGAACAGCTATGCTTTGGACCCCTGAAGGAAGACGAAAGAGAGTCCGACCAAAAACAACCTGGTGGAGGACTGTGGAGGCTGAGATGCAAAGAATGAACCAGAGTTGGGGTACTGTACGAAGGATGGCTGCCGACCGAGAAAAGTGGAATCAATTTGTTGTTGCCCTACAAGACGCCACTAGGCGTGATAGCCACTGACTGCTTTGACAGTCGGCGGCTAAGGATCAAAGAAGAAGAAGAAGAGAAGAGTGTTGAAGTGTAAACATACGGACAAATTCAACATCTCCGACACGCAGAAAAAATTTTGTAAGTTCATACCAAGTCGCGCCCAACGGTAAATTGCGCACCAAGATAGTGCGATTTGGGGATATGTGACCTCGGACAGATTGTAGCCGATACCGAAAACCAATAAATCTATTATGTCTCATGCGATTTACACGCGCTGAAGTATCCATTTGTACATAATGTTTCTGGCATGTCGCAATGGTGTGACAATTGTGGTTACACTTGCGATTATCGGAACAAGTATTAACAACTCCCACATGAGCAGATTTAGCATGTCGTTATTCATCCCCATTGGATGGAACCTGATGATTAGGACATGTCGTAAAGACCTCAAAATCATGAGTGTCCCCATAACTTATATCAACAGGAGTACAGCCAAAAACCGTCAAGTTATTATATTGAGCATTGTGAACACTCTTAGGTGAAGTATCCTGACTGTAAATACCATCATTTATTATAACACAGGTATCAGCAACAATCGTGGGAGTATCAGCATTAATGCCAAGAAAAACATCATTATCCATTACTGTAGCAAATCGAGTAGCCGCATCTACAGCTGACTGTTGTGTTCTGGTAACAACAGTATTTGCCACCAGTGAGTGTGATTCAACTCACATTGCTATCTCATCAGGAGTGCATTGTTTAACCCCTGGAATATTTCCCAATATTATATCAGATACAGGTGCCCTCAATCCGCAGGCATACACAGTGCCTGTAAAGAGTGGTGTATCAATGTAAACCCGTGCCACCGGAAACCATTCTACGGTACCACCAAAAGTGATACACGTAACAGATTTACCTGTAAAAGCAGAGGGCTCAATTAGCGATTTACGGATTCCGACCGTGATACAACCGCTGTCCCTCAAAACTGTTACTTTCTTTCAATACAATAAACCTGTATGAAGTGTGAGATGTCCCAAGTTCTCACACGAGGACATTGCAGGAAGGGTGTGACCACAACCAAGTGTAGTGTTAGTCTCTGATACACGTTGTGACTGACAAACATAACATGCATCGTCCCTTACAGAGCATGCATTGGCATGATTAGTTTCCTCTTTATCATTATCCTTATTGTCAGTGCAGGCATGAGCATGCCTATGTTTACTTTTATCTCTTGAGGGAGATCGGAACTGACCTGTCTTTTTATTGAAAGATTTCTTCTTATAATAAAAATCTGAAGAATCATCATTATTGGAGTCCCTACCATATGATGATCTTTGTTTATTGTAACCCTTATGATGTGAATCATCATAATCCATGCCTTTGTGATACCCATGATCATGAGGTGAGTACCCTCGATAAGCTCGTCGGTAAAAATTTGAAGGCGAGCGATGACGAGGGAAGTTGTAAGAACCCCTACATGATTGACGAAAATCGGGACGATATCGTCCGTCAACGCTCTTCGATCGAGGTCGGTGATCATAAGATCTATGATCGTGCGCAGGCATAGGATCTCGAGGAGAAAATCTGTGGACATCCTTGTTTGGATGTGCGGTTATAAATTGTCTACCTAATTTTTCATATTCCTCAATGGAGTCTGGGTGTCTTTCCTGTAAAAATGACTCCAGTTCATGACTACATGCCAAAAGAACCTTATCTCGTAACATGAGATCCATCAACCCATCATATGTCTTCTGGATGCAAGATAAATCAATCCATCTGCTAAAAAATGTTTAATAGAAGCAATAAATTCCCCAAAGTCATCATCCTTACTTGGCTTAGCCGCATGGAAACGATCACGAAATCCAGATTCAGTTAACTGGAAAAGTCTAAGAAATGGTTTTTTTACGACATTAAAATCGTTTCTACTCTTTACATCTAGATTCATGAAGCATTGGAGTGAGTCACCAGTCAAAAATTCAACTATGAGACTACTCCATTTTTCTTTAGGTACATTCAAACCTGTTACCTTCATGATGAACCTAGACAAGAAAGAGTCCACACAGTCGCGATTCTGATCAAAATGAGGCATCTTCAACTTAGGATAGAACACAGTTGAACCTGCTGAAGACTTAAAATGATCAGATTGCAATTTTGCTAATTCCAAAGCTTTTTCCTTCTCTGCATTAAGTCTTAATGCTTCAAGTTCCATAGCATATCTATGAACTTGATCTAACTGAAGAAGTTCCATTCTTCTTAATTACATTTCTTTATCTTTTTGTGCCACATTTATCCGTTCCAATTCCAATTTTAAAGACATTTCTTTATCCTTTTGAACAATTTCTTTCTCTTTAAGTTCTTTTTCTTGGGCTAATTCAAACTTTCTAAGTTCCTTTTCTTGGGCCAGCTCAAATTTCCTGAGTTCATCTGCTCGCTTAACAGCCTCACGCTGTCCTATTCTCTCAAAATGAGCTAAATGTTTTTCATACTTAGTCTATGCATATTCATCGAGTTCAGCTCCTGATTTACATAAACTCTTACCAATGTTTTACACTCTTCTAATGTCGACATGGTTCTAGGTTATAATTATCTCACAATAGTATATTATTTATCCTAAAATATACAAATAATATATAAACCATGAAACTCTAAAATAATCGATCTGTGATGTAAATATGCTCTTCAATGTAAACTAGGGACGAGCACAGGTGACAAATGAAAGGCACATGAAAATGAAATACAGTGAAGTGATATCTTCAATCATACAACATCACGTAACGAATTTAAAGCAACTAAGGCAGACTCAGACATATTAATCATAGAAAAGAAAACATTAAAATCACATTACAAAAAATAAACAAGACAAGTCTTCGTTAAATGTACAATTAAACAAGAGTTTTAGAATCACAGACGTAGAAACTTATACACAGCACTGAAATTAGGTCAGGCAAATTAAAAATGACGACCGACGTGACGTCACAGATAAGCACGAAAAAAATGGTTCGTTTTGCAAACTAAAGCGAGACTTCTATAACGAACTAATCGTTAGTCCTTCAGTCAGCAAAAACAAACAACGACCATAAAAGTCGTTGAAATCTTCTGTATTCCTCCTAAGAGAACCTCAGAAGATTACAAGCCCACCAGCCGCCCACGAATATACAAATAAAATATAAATTGCAAACACATAATGATAGATAGAGAAGTAAGGACGACATCAGAGTGACAGTGGACTGAAGGCCAAAGCTAGACCTTTATGAACAGGAATAAAGTATTTAAGCGCTTTAATGAAGACAAGGACTTATCTTATTTCCACTCCTGCCATTGTGAGGAAAATCCTGTCCTAAGATGCACGCACTGATACAGTTCCACACAGCTGATGTCAAGACCTTGACCTTGATGGTAAACGACTGCGTGACACGATTGATCCAGACTAATAATGACTGTCGAAATGTTCACCCTTGATTTCTGGTTCAGATCAGCGTTGCGGCTTCTGGCCGTTGATGTCGAAATGTTCCCCCTCGATTTCTGGTTCAGATCAGCGTTGCGGCTTCTGGCCGTTGATGTAGAACTGACTTGCCATTTTGACTTTTGATTTCTGACATGCGCAGTCGGTTTGCAAGTTTGCATTGGATAAATTTCTCACGTTAGAACTTCCACTGTAACCCCGACTGTATTGGACTCGATTTTCTTCAATCGTAGCGTCCACGAACCTATTGAATCTTGATAGATGATCGGTACTTGATCCAATCGTTTGACAGAAGAGCTAACTCGCCCACTTCTGACACCAATTCATGTTGTGGGCTTTTCTTTGATGATATTGTAGTTTCATTTCAGTGAGGTTTATTCTTCTTCATCTGTCTTATTTATGTATCGATCTTCTGCCACAACACTGGATTCGTTTTCTGAATTTCTTTTCGGTGTTTGAATATTACTGTTTATTTCATTTCAATTATTCTTTGCTTGATAGAGTTTGTATTGAAATGTTCTAGTTGAACTGACCTTGAAAATAATGGCCAAAACGCATACAACCTTTATAACGTGAACTGTAGAACTTTTACTATTTATCAAGTCTCTTTTGACGACTTCAAATCATTTTTAATCAACTCACAATTTCCATCATGAGTTTTCAATACTACTATGTCTCACATTAAAGAACACGCAATATATCACAGTTTTTATTTTCACACGTCTGTTACTTTACTGATTAGTTAATACTCAATGTCTTGTAATTAAAAGCTTGGTATACTTATTATTGATACAGAATTAAATAATCATTCTGCTACTAGTTCTGCTAGGAACTCAAACATATTATTAATTTTCTTTGGCATTCATCGCCCAACTCTATCAGCCTTATATATTCTAACTGTGTTTCATATTTTACGGCTTACGTTAATAATAAAAATGATTGCGGTTTATACTACCAACATATATATTCGGACTCAATGGTCCTTACACATTATCCATATATTTTACCAGTTTTACATTACCGTAATATATTTTCATAGTTCTACACTATTATACTTCGGTGGCAATGCCACATTTTATAAACACGACCATAAGGCTCCAAGGCCACACATGAGACTACTGTAACTAAGTCTCACGCGTCATTGATCGCCACGCGCGACCCATTTCATTTCGGTCTAGTGAGGTGTTGTATGGTGCAACCATCTGAATCAGGTTCAAACCACAAATGCTTGCTGACCAAGCAACAATCCTCAACAGCGACCAACTTTCGTTGCCTGGCTTGCCTGACAAACAGATATTGAGATAATTGGCTGGCCAATGCAAAAGTGCTGTCACATTACTTTCTGATTGTCTATCGCTCCGTGTGTTGGCGACACTCTTTGTTACCTCCGTCCATTGTCGCCAGCATGCTAACATGTCCCCTCTTTGGCGCCGCCTATTGATTTACATGCCGGTTGGTTTAAACAGCATGAGACGTTTTCACCTGGCCAAGCTGGGCGTCCAATGTGGTGACCCGTCGCTTGTATGGACAGAGGCCGAGCAACAAAGATAACAACAGTCCACAGAAATTGTATAATGCCTAGATGTCTGATTTGGATGACCAGATGTGTTTTCACCAGATTTATCACGATGCAATGTGGACTTCATACGATGATGTCAGGTATGGGGACTCAATCAAAAGACTTTATTTTACCACCGATGAAAGAACAAATGTGGTTCTCTAGATACCGGTCGCGAGTAATCAAAACGATGAAATAGCAAATGTGGGATGAAAGAGCACAAATGTGGGATAAAATAAAATACGAGATGTAGGAAAAGATAGAGCTATAAGGCCTTGGCGCTCGTTTATCACAGGCCCTATTGTGCATCGAAGCGTGAAACGTAAACAATGATTGATAGTAGGAAAAAAGCGTAACACTTATGAGTAGAGGATAGTCACGAAATTTTGTGCGTTAAATATTCCGCAATAATAGATAATAAAGGCGATGAAAGGAAACTACGAAAAAGCAAACGAGCCAAATTGTCACAAATATAAATGTTACAAGAACTGAGAAAAATAAGTTTGTTTGTAATTGCCATCCTTCACATCCCGTGAGACCCCCTATCTATATCACTGCCAATACTATGTCTTGAATGAAGGTTGTACCTTTGATAAATTCACCCTGTACTATAACTCTATGGCCACATTCTTGGACCACTAGGGCAGATCAAGGGAGACAAGCCGCTTTAGAACTACACGGCCATGTGTGGTTAACACATTATTTAGTATCACAAAAATATTACTCGTTTGTATACCACAGAGAATTGTTTCCACATCCATCTGTTTAGTTACTGTATGATTGTTGTGGAATGCGGAATAATTAAGAAGTTGTGTTTGCACCTTATATAGTCTGAAGACATTTATAACTGCATTTTTTACTCCTACATTTGGTAGAATACAGTTTTCTGTGTATGGTGGGACGGAAGGAATGGAGTTACGTCAGAAGGTAGCGTCTGAAGCAATTTGATTTAGTATTAAAGATTATGAAGTATCAAAATACCTTGTGCAAAAATGAATGTCAGTTTTTCCCCCCCAACAGTTCTCAATACATATCCTGTCTGTTGTTCACTACAACGTTTCGTGTAATCATTATCCTACTGCTGATGTTTTTATGTCATGCTTTATTTTTTTTTTTCCTAGTATTTAATAGTCCTGTGCCAGCCGTTCCGTTTATTGCTTCTGTGTTTATCCCTTGTCAAATATTATATTTCTGAGCAAGAAACCCGCCAAAAATGATGGTAAGGATTTATGGTGTGTTCTTTCCGCTGCATGTCCTGGTAGCGGAACTGTTTCTCCCGTGGTAATTTCGTTACTTTCTTTTTCATTTCAGCTTCACTGAATCTTTGCTTGTCATGGCTTACGGTCAATACCAATTCATCATTTTTTTTAAATGGAAAGGCACGCGTGTTCTTTTAATGGGTGTTCAAGCTGGCAATAAGCTTGCAATGCTCACCGTTTCTGTATTGTCTCGAAGATGTACCAGACAAACGATTGCTGGGCATGCGAGTCTAACCCACGAGCCGCGTCATGCGCCAGGTTACCTCACATATCTATCCGCAGGCCGTATGATGCGCTCGCTTGATACGATTCCGCATTTGAACGAAAAATTAGAAAATTAATTGGCGATAAGCTTGTTAAAATCATGTAAGCACTTTCTGTGGACAACGTGTTTTAAACTGAAAGTGCATGTAGCGAAAGGTTTTTATAAATGTAGTGTCAGTAGTAGTTACTAAAAGAACAGAAATAGAATTATGTCTGAAAAGAATGTGGACCCAGTGTCAGAGAAGAGCACTGGTATCACAGGATAGTCACGGCTGTGAAGGTCTCTAATTTAGATAGTGATTAGATACAAGTTAGAGCCTAAGGTGCCACCTCCGCAATGTAACTAACCTATGATAATCAAACAATTAAGTCAAACTCCAATTCAACAATATAAAATTAATGTCAGAGTATTACAATTAATGAGTCATTTATTATTTACATCTATCTTTTGTTCTACTTGTGCAATTATGAATGGTAAAAGAATGAGATGGAATGAATAAAATAATTACAAAATTAAATGATCGTTGAGTTATCTTCCATAATTAATTTTTAAAAAGTCCTTTCTGGAATATTCAATGTAATTTAAAAATATTCATCCAAAGTTCTTTATCACTAGTCTCTTGTCTGGTCTACTAATCAAACTGTTTATCATCATCACAATAAGATCTCTTGGCTTTGACTGTTCACACTGGTTGCGTGAATTTGATTACACATATTACTCATCTGTAAAGCCCATGTCTGTTTTCAATAATAACAGCACTATTGATTGAAGGTCTTGCTCTAGACCACCAAACACTGATGGGGACTAGCGCTGAATTCTAGATGTCAATATCTGGAGCTCCTGTGTTGTTTCATGAAGCACTTATGATCTGCATTCTGGACCTCTTATGTATGATGACACATATGAACCTGAGGACAATATTGGACATGTGGCTAGCCTTTGGTTATGGGGCCCACAAGCCTATGTGTTCATGAATGAGTGTATTCAGATGTTTGCATGTAAATGAATGATACATGCATCAGTCTGATTAGGAATAGGTGTCTATCTGCAGAACATTTTAAAATAATATAATATATGAATAAAAGTATAATACATTTTATACATAAGTATGATGCTACCTTCTCCTTTCACATTATGGAGTGCCAAGTCCAGTATTCCATTATAGTATTTGTAAGTTGACCTCTTCAAATGACAATCCTGATAATCATTGGTAGTCATCGAATTCCTTTTACACATTCGCAACTAAAGTTCAGTTCAGTTCTCTGGTCTGATCCTGATACAAATCTTTTAAAATAAGCTGCAATAAAACAAATGACTTAATCATATTTCTACATACCCGCTTAGGAAAAATGTAAAGTCCAGAATAGACTCGATTTGGCAAGATAGCGCTGCACGGCGAACAGATGTTAAAGGTTTCAGCCTTGACAAGCGTCTCACTCATTCGTCGTTCTGGCTTATGCTGTATGTGTGAGATTTGAATAATCCGCTGCCCATTTTTATAGGTCGAGTACGGACGTATTGGACGGCAAGGCTTCGCAGCTTATTCTCATCCTGTGTCTTTTGCAGTCTCGAGCATGTTTATGTGAGCTAGGTTTCAGAAATCTTCTTCGTGCATCTTAACCCTGTTATTCATGACTGTTTGATATATCTCCTTCCACTTTCCATACTTTATGCTTTTTTTCCATATGAAGTTTGCTATAATTGGTTCTGATATCGATTTTTCACAAATTTTTAAAGGCGATCAACACAGCAGTTTTCGTTAAGCTGGCGCCTTTACTTTCAATTCCCTCCATAAGTAATCCTTTCATCAACTCTTCCTTAGGAATGCATATTGTTAGACTTATCTTTCGAAAAACGAACCAACTGCCATCACTTTCTGTTAATGCATTATCTTGTACTACACACAAATCCAACTTAGAAGTTACGTTGTTGTTGTTGTTGATTTCGTCTACTATAATGCTGTAATACCCTGTTCAACCTGAAAGTTGGTTATAATTTGGGTATATTGTGTGTTTATTTTCTTCGGTGCTAGCCTGTTGTTAGTCCTGAAAAGGACTGGTCCTAAAAAGGACCACTAGCTGCCTGTCCGGATACCTCTTTGCTCTTGTCCATTCGGGGTGTCGTGGCGTGTTCATGGTGTACATTTGCTGTTTTCCTATCTGGCTTGTTAGGTTTTGTGAGTTTTTGCCCTCCTCGTTTCTGCTTCTTGTGTCTTCCTTTTCTCCTGTATCTGGGAAAGCGCTTTTTCTATGACTGTTGGGAGTAGCTCTTCTAGCGTTTTCTCGATGACTTCTTCGTTTGATTGGTCGTTCGTTTTAGTGTCTTTTCTGTTTGATGTAATTTCTTCAATGGTCATTCTTTCTGCCTCTATTCTTTTCAGTAGTTGTTCGTTTCCATCTTTCAGTTCTATCAGTTTCCTGACATCTTCTTCTACCTGTTGCTGAATTCTTTTCATGTCTTGGTGTATTATTTTCATGTCGTTTATGAATTGTTGTTGTTTCGCGCTTTCCGAGCTGTCATGTATTTCTTCATATCTGTCAGTTGAGGTTCTGTTTTTGTGTGGCTGGCGGTTTTCTCTCTCCTTTCGCAGTTGTTGTTTCAAATCTCTCACTTCAGTCGTGAGTCGTCTGACTTGTTCCGTTAGGCTGTCTTGACGCCTATCACCTAGAGTACTAACCTTCAGTGTGTTTTTTGCCTCTTGGTACGATACTCCCTTTCCAATGGCAACTGTAATTATTTGCCTTGTTTGTTGGTATTCGGGACATCCTCGGTATCGTGCTCCGTGCTTTCCGAGGCAGTTGGTACATTTTCTATTGTTATTTGGTGCTTTGTAGTCTTGGTCTTTTTTGGCCTTTGGGCAGTCTCTGTATTCATGGCTGCCCGCACAGTACCTACAGACCGTCTCTTTTCTGCACGTGTTCCTTGTGTGAGAAAATCCCTGGCACTTTGAACACTGTATCACTGGCGGGATGTAGGCATGTGTTCTTCGAGGTCTATTCTGGATAGTTATGTTTTCTGGGACTGTTTTCCCCTGTAGAGTCACTATTATCAGTCTGGTGTCTTCTTTGTTCCAGGATTTAAGCCTTTCTGCGTGTGTGAATCTGTACCGAGGGTTTTCGGCCTGGATGTAGCTGAGGGCCTCTGTGTCTGACAAGCTGGTGTCTATCCCTTTGATGACTACTCTCTTGGTTTCAGTGTGGATTTCTGCTTGGATTTTGATCCGGTGTGGTAGCTGAAATTCTTTAGGCCCGGATGCCAGATCAGTCATCAGCGATTTAGTTTTTTCTGTATCATTCAGGGCAAGTGTCACTCCCTGTTGGTGCCTTCTGATACTTATTATGCCTCTTTTGCCTACTACTTTCTCCAGGACATTGATTACTTTGTCGTCCGGGAGTGCTCTGAGTGTGGCTTCTCCTTCGGACAACTGCGTAATTTTTATTTTGCGCTCTTGATCCTGTTCTTTGTGAATGCTTTTTCTTAGTTCGCCTGGGCGGCATCTCCCATCTGCTACCACTGGTTGCGTATTTGTCTTCGGGCTCGGTGCCCTGTCCTCTTCTGTCTGCTCGTGATTTTGCTTCTCTTGTTCACCTCGGAGGGCTTGGCTGTTCTTTGTAGGATTCCGGCGTATCTCGATGTCTGACACTGGAGCCGCCTCAAATAGTGCTTCTTTCATCTCGGCATCGTGTGGTGGTGTCAACGGTGTTTTGTGCAGCTTCTCTGTGGTAGACAGGACTTCAGTTGACGATTTGGGTACTTGTGGTGGTGGTCCCTGGGTTTTAGGCTCCTGTCTTCTTTTTCTTCTTTCCAACATCTGTTTTATCGGTTCTAACGCTTTCCTCTGGTCTTCTTCTTCTGACATCTGTTCTATCTGCTCTAATGCGCTCACCATGTAGTCATATTCTGGGTCTTCATCGTCAAGTTCAGAACTGCTTGCATCTGCTTTCTGCTCTTCCTCGCAAGGAGTCTGGTCATTCGGGCTCTCAACCGGGTCGATACACGTCGCAGCTAGCTCCGTCATCGTATCAAGAGTTGGAGAAATTTCGGTCCCCGCACGAGTACTTGGGGCAGTTTTGCTCTCTGGCTGTCTTTCTTTGTTTATTGTGTTATTCCCCTGGCTGTTCTGCGCTGGTGGACTGGTATAAATCTTCCTCTTTTTAGCGTGAGGTTTCTTTCGGCCCATTTTGACTATTGCGATCGCTGTGTACGTCCTGAAAGGGACGCTGGTTACTTAGAAGTTACACACTTTCGTTCTCCTTATAGAATGTCATTACAATATCGATCGTCAGTAGCGAGCTCGCGGCTTCTGATTGGTCGGCCTATTTCCTCTCTTTCTTGTCATAACTAGGCATAGTGTTTACAATTGCGCTACAGAGCAAGAAGTATTCTGGTGTTTATTTTTTACATACGTTTACCAAAATTAGTAACGTTATTAGGCCATTTGTTTACAAATAGTGTAGTCACAGGCATCATAGCCAAAGACTATCAACAGATCAACCACAATATAATTTTTGTGAATAAATTTTAGTGATATTGATAGCGATAATAACCTATTATCGATTCGAGATGACCGCTCAACAGAGTTCTTGGAATGAAAGTTTTAAATAACAAATTAATTAAATGGCGCGAGACATGACAGCGTAGGTGAGATTCTAGCTCAGCAATATGTGACGTCATTAAAAAATCATACAAATTAGAATTTTCATTTGTTTGTAATTAACCTCGTCAATTGAATTTCCAGTGAATATACGTTTCCGATCCGTAGCTTTAACCGCCGCAGGATTAAGCAGAGCTGAAATATTCACGTATCAGTGCACAATTTTAATTATTTTTTTATTTAATTGTTAATGTCTCTATACTTCGCAAAACATAACAAACAATTATTAAATCACATAAGAAGTCAGTATATTTCACAATATACTTCAGCCAATTTCCTAAAGTTTGATGCATATTACTTATGTCTGCTGAATTAATATATATGTCTACTGCCTGTCTTTAAAACAACATGTGTAGAAAAGAAATACAAAGAGACGTCCCATAAGATTATGTTAAAGACCCACAAAGCAGACGTCATAGAAACTGTAGTTTTAAGACACATCATGGAGACATCCTAGAAGATGATCTTGAAGAAACATTAAGGCGATGGGGATAGAAAACAATATTGAAGACATTAAGGAGACGTCCGAGTAGATGATGTTGAAGACACATCAAGACGACTTCTTAGTAGACAATGTTGAAGACACATCAAGGAGACTTAGAAGACAATGTTGAAGACATATCAAGAAGACTTCTTAGTAGACAATGTTGAAGACACATCAAGGAGACTTCTTAGTAGACAATGTTGAAGACACATCAAGGAGACTTCTTAGAAGACAATGTTGAAGACACATCAAGGAGACTTCTTAGTAGACAATGTTGAAGACATTAAGGAGACGTCCGAGTAGATGATGTTGAACACACGTCAAGGAGACTTCTTAGTAGACATTGTTGAAGACATTAAGGAGACTTCTTAGTTGGCAATGTTGAAGACACACCAAGGAGACTTTTTAGTAGACAATGTTAAAGACATTTTAAGGATACGTCCGAGTAGATGATGTTGAAGACACATCAAGAAGACGCCATAGAAGATAATGTTGAAGACACATCTAAGAGACGCCATAGAAGAGAATGTTGAAGACACATCTAGGAGGCGCCATAGAAGATGATGTTGAAGACACATCAAGGAGGCGCCATAAAAAATAATGTTGAAGACACATATAGGAGACGTCATATAAAATAATGTTGAAGACACATCTAGGAGACGCCATAGAAAATAATGTTGAAGACACATCTAGGAGACGCTAAAGAAGTTGATGTTGAAGACACATTAAGGATAATTCCTAGAAGATGATGATGAAGACACATCAAGCAGATGTCCTAGTTAATAATGCTGAAAGCAAATCAAGTAGGCGTCCTAGTAGATGAGGATGAAGACGCATCAAATGGACGCCAGGAAGAAGAAAGCGATGAATGTACACCAAGGAGACACCCAAAGGGAAAGATGGATGCAACATAGAAACGGATATCCTGAAAGCTGTGAACTGTAAAAACATAATAAAATAGAACCTTTGTAAAGCAGATGGACTATAGACGGGCAAGTAGAATGACCAACTAAATAGGCGGATTGATAATACTGAAGGCAAGCTGAGGAGATAAGCTGGCCACAACTGAGGGTGTGGTGGGGTTGGGGGAGAATGGAGAACATACTCTTTATAATCATTACGGTTCAGCAGGTAGGTAGAAGTCGAACATTCATCCTTTGGACTGGAAACGTATATTGACCTAATGTAACCGCGTAAGCGAACAAAAGATGAAAACGGAAGGTTCTAAAATAAATACATTCCAAGGTTTGAGGGAAATGGTCATAAAAACTGTGACACATCAGAAGTTTGGAAACAAAGCAAGGGGGTGTACATTTTGAGCGATCTGGAACTCTCATGAAAACGAGGAATGGTTGTTACGAAACAGAATGACGTCTGCAGGACCAGTTAAGTTTAATGGTGCGGTACAAATTGTATTTTAGATAGCCGTTATATAATTGACTAAAGTTTGCGAAAAGAGGAAAAATTCAAAGTCGGGTCTCCATGGATTTCTTTCAGCAGGGATGAATAGGCTTCCACGACTGGATGGTGAAGAAGAGCAGAGAATGGGAAAAACCAATTTCTGGACATGAGGATGTTTATTAAGAGTTAAGTTGCCCTACTCCAAATATCTCTCTACTTCTGCATTTCTCATGTATCTATTTGTAGCAAGTTTAATTTGCTGGTGAGGTTATGATGTTATACCTAAAAGGAAAAAAATCTGTGTCTGTGTTAACCGTGTGAGGTCAAGCACATGTAGGCCCCTGACTCTAAAAGATGATGATGAGGTATTTGCAGGGAACCTAACGCTACCTCCCTAGATCTCACACGGTCACTATTTTGGCTCTAGTGTCTGGTGTATGATGTACCTAATGTCTAGGGGAGAAATGAAAATGATGGTACATAAACACAAAACACTTTAACTCACTATAAGGAAATGAATAAAACAGTGGTTACGGTTTTTCTTTAAAATTGAATATTTTCTTTTTACAATTTAATCTGCCTGTCCCGCCATCTCTTTTGGACAGGTCTTTGAAAATGAGGAAAAGATAGTTTACATAAAAGGATTAACTAAAATGTGTGGACACTTTGTCCAATAAGTATAATGTCACTCTATCTCTCCTATTGGTGTATTCACAGATTACAACTTTATTATCTAATAGTGTTTGTCATTTGTTAGGAGGGGCTTTAGTTTCATCACGCCACATAACATCCTGGGTATGATTGAAAATACCAAAGTTTATTGTAACTGAAGTGTCAGATATACCCAGATGCTAACACATCACCTGGGATTCTTTGTAGAAGGATAATTCAGTATGTTGTTGCAGAAAATATAGATATCTCAACACGCACAAGCTCCTCCAGCTATCTGCTGACAGCGTAAACGATTTACCGGAGACTTGTTGGCGTTACACTTACTCATCAGGTTTCCTGTCACCGGCTGGTAACAGGAAATAAAACCTCTGCAATAAAAAGACACCCTGGCCTTTTTATATCTGATCACACTTTATTATTATTATTTACATATGGTGGTATGGGGTCAGCCTCGCGTGCATATAGGTGCACTCGCCCCTAATTTTATATGACTCACACCTTGCTGTGACCACACCTCAGGTCTCTATGGCAGATACGCCACTGTACTTTTACATAGTTTTCCTCAATACAATAACGTGGAGTAACCACATTTCCTTTTGTATGATTTGCTCTTCTTTTTTTTAAATTATAAACGCTCCAGGCATGTTGAACAGTGTTCATGGAACACGGAGGCTTACCAACAATTCTAATACAATAATATTAAAACAAAATCATGACAATATACAACAGTTAGATACAGTTCAATGTGAGGACTCAACAATGTCTGCTCCCGGCATGTCCTTCACTTTTCCCAATAGCAGTATCTAACTTTGGCAGTTGTAATAAACATATTAATACATAAAGCATTCTTACCACAATTTCACAGAAATATATAACAAATAAATGCTGGAAAGTCACAGAGAAGGAAATGTCAAAATTGTCCTCTTTTCACACAACATGCCTAAGAAAAATTCACCGCATCTTTTGGCCGAATACCATCACCAACCAAGATCTGCTTACTCGTAGCAAGCAAGAGGACATGCACACCATCATAGCTGGCAGACGCTGGAGCTGGGTTGGTCATGTCCTCAGAAGAGACCCCGATGCCATCACAAGAACAGCTATGCTTTGGACCCCTGAAGGAAAGCGAAAGAGAGGCCGACCAAAAACAACTTGGCGGAGGACTGTGGAGGCTGAGATGCAAAGAATGAACCAGAGTTGGGGCACTGTACGAAGGATGGCCACCGACCGTGCAAAGTGGAATCAATTTGTTGTTGCCCTACAAGACGCCACTAGGCGTGATAGCCACTGACTGCTTTGACGGTCGGTGGTTAAGGATCGAAGAAGAAGAAGAGATATAACAAATAACGCTGACTTGCAAAGAATGGCCTCAGTTTTTCTCTGCCCTGCCCAGACTGCGAATTAATTCTTTATTTTATAAATTAACACAGCTGATCTCAGCGTATTTGATAGAAAAAGTTTTTGTCAACTGGCGATGAGCATTGAAAGCTTTTTGCTAATATCTATTAGTACTGGCCAATGGAAAACTTGCGACTACCAGAATTCAAATGCAGTTTTTGAAAAACAAAAAAAAAATTCCACACAACTCTGTGTCTGGTAGTCGATTGGTCAGTCTGCGTTAGTTATGCCAATACAAAAAGATGTTTAGTTTTGGTTAACATTATTTACCTACCGCTCCCCTTTCCTCCTATACTCTTTTTAGCCAATCGGATTTGAATTTACTCCAATGCCTCTTTCTAAGCTGGCGTCCCCACTAACATTATGAAAAAAAACAAGCAGGAACCACAGTCTGTCCGTCTTAGTGTTACTAGACATATAGTATTATCTCAATAACTTGGCTAATAATTGGACTACCATATATTTTAAAACATATTTGGGCTCAGGAGATACTAAGCTATAATAATATATGATTTTTATGGTCAGTTACAAGTAGTATACAATGCGCAACTTGGTTAGCATTCAGGCGGCGCGCCAGGCGGCGCGTGACTTTTATATAGCAAAAACGCCAGGCGGCGCGTGACTTTTATATAAGCGCATTCAGGCGGCGCAAGATGGCGGACTTGAGATAACAAGAAGAGGGGTATATTTAGAGTTTTTTTATATAAGGAAAATGTGGCAAGATAGCGGACTTGAGATAACAAGAAGAGGAGGGGCAAGATGGTGGACTTGAGATAACAAGAAGAGGGTATTTTTAGATAACGAGAAGACAATATGTTTTACATAACAAGAAGAGGATATTTTTAGACTTTTAGACAATAGGAAGACGATAGTTAGACGATATATACATATAATAGGGAGATATATTTAGATAACAAGAAGACGATATGTATACGAACAGTTATTTTACAACAGTTATACAAACAGTTATACAACAGTTAGACGATATACAATGGACGATATAGGTAACAAAAAAGCGTTTTAGTTAATATAGTTTTTATTTTATATTCAATAGTGTTTTTGTATTATCAAACATATATGTATCAAATATGTAGTATATATGGTAATATATAAGAGTACATGTATAGTCTTTTTTAACATAATACATTGTACAGTAATTTTTTTATCAAATGAATGTAAAATAATTATATATGAAAGACAGTTTGTATTTTTTAACATTATCAAACATTGATAAATAATACATAGTGATATGTACAATAATACATAGAGGAATTATATAGGAAGACGTAAGTTCAAAATATACAATATTTACAATATCACAGCTGCAGGCCAGACCTTGAGGGGTGTCGTCACGTCGTAAGAAATAGAGGTGTGTGTTGTATATACCTGTAGGTATCTGTGTGTACAGACAGTTTAAATGTTGAGGGGTGATGTGGTGACGTTTTCGGGATGTACCTGTCGTTTTATGTAAAAGTAAGATAGGGCGTTGCGGTGTTGTTCATATGTGTAGATGGAGGATTTGTGTGCTCTGAATCCGATATTTTTCCCACCCTGTGCTTGTTGTGTGTTGAGGACATCTAAGAAAGTGTGTTTGTCTACTTTGTTGGGGTGTTTGTTCAAGCCTTTGGTGGTGGTTTTGTCGTAGTCGCCAAAACAGTGATACGTCTTGCTACAGAGGGAAACCATCCCTCTGTCTTCGTATTCTAATTTTAAAAGGCCCGGTGTCCGCTTGTCGAATAATATTTGTTCGAGGCATTTCCGACAAAGGGCGCGCGTTTTACCCTCGCTAGCTACAAAGTCGGGTCTATGGTCGGGGCATACCTCGGCGGGGAACCACTGGTGGTAGGAGCTATAAAATTCCTGTCGCATAGCGGGCTTAACAACGTCCGCTAGGTTATTCGCGCTAAGGGCCAAGTAAAGGCTGTCTGTGTCCGTCTCGCACAACTGAAAGTCTGACCTATCTACAAATTTATCTAGACAGTCGTAGTAAAATTCTAACATGCGTAATTTAGCGTATTGGTAGACGAAAAATCCTATCTGAACGGGGAGGTCCCAACATATAGTCTGTGCTAAAGGCTGTTTCAAATTAGTCTAACTGTTAATATCTGTTTGTTAACGCAGATACTAACTTGTTATCTGTGTGTTATGTTAACTCAGATACTAAATTTTTATCTGTTTTATGTTAAAGCCGGACATGTGTGTATATTTTTTGATAAGACTTAACCGATTATGCACTAGGAAAAAAGACTAAAACTTCTCCGTGTTGTTATTTATGTGAGATTACTCAGCCTGGATTTCAACTGATGGTACATTTCTACAAACTAAACTCGAGCGTGAGGAATATTTTTTTTTCACATAATAAAGAAAATTAAAGAGAATATTTAGAACATATTTTTTTTTTAAATAGTACTATACATGTAAAAATATAGATATAATATATTATAAATATAAAACAGCACTATACAGGGACAGACGCCTTGTTACAAACTAGCAAAACACGTTCATATTTATATCTGAATTATCTTAAACGACAGATCAGGTCGTTGGGTCACGCGCCAGACTGGGTTTTTTAATCGATATCTTTCTGACAGCGCGCGCGCGGGGCATTTCTTTCACATAGAATAAGAAATAACACTGTGTTTATTCTCTCTCTCTCTCTCTCTCTCTCTCTCTCTCTCTTTCTTTCTCACATTGTCTGTGTCTTATTTAACTGATTGTTACATATAAGACTGTGTTTATTCTCTCTCTCTCTCTCTCTCTCTCTCTTTCTTTCTATCTCTTTCTCTCTCTTTCTTTCTTTCTTTCTCAACTTGTCTGTGTCTTATTTAACTGATTGTTACATATAAGACTGTTTATTCTCTCTCTCTCTCTCTCTCTCTCTCTCTCTCTCTCTCTCTCTCTATCTTTCTCTCTCTTTCTTTCTTTCTCTCTCTCTCTCTCTCTCTATTTAACTGATTGTTACATATATATGTGTGAGTAATGTGTTTTCGTTTCTACTTCACAGATGTCAGCAATTCAAAACAAGAACTGTCGCTACGCTTGCTCGATCTGCAGTCATTCATTCACTCGGTCCCGCGATCTCACGAGACATATGCGGACAGTACACGCTGACAAGAATCACTCCTGCCGTGTCTGTCCTCAAAACTTTGTAGGACCTGAGGCATTACAACAACATATTGAGAGTGTTCATGGACCCGGTGCACCAAGATCCCCCACAGTGGAAGCCACTGCACCGGGGGCCGCTATAAACGTCCCAGTGGGGACCACCACTGCACGAAGACTCGATATAGACACCCCAGCGGGGACCACCACTGCAACGGCGGGTGCTGCACGAAGACTCGGTATAGACACCCCAGCGGGGACCACCACTGCACGAAGACTCGGTATAGACACCCCAGCGGGGACCACCACTGCAGCGGTGAAGAACAATTTGTGTACCCGCTGTGGAAAGACATTTAACCGCCCTGACATGTTAACACGACACATAAAAACAGTACACGCAACATTGCTATTGGATTGTGCCCTGTGTGACAAAAAATTCACCCGGGGTGATAATCTACGAACCCACACAAAACAACAACACCCCACCCCTAACCAACTTTCGACCTCATACCCAGCAGACGCCGAATCATACCCCACAACAGATGTCACAACAACAGACTCAGGATCAGGGAACCCACAGACATTACCAGCAGGGACCACAACAGACTCATCATCATCAGACACAAAGACATCACCTGCTGCAGCAGGGACCACAAGGACTACCACACTACCAGCAGCGACCTCTTCATCAAGCCCCATCCCATCTCACCCACCAAAAACACCCTCTTTAAATTCTGCAGGCCAGACCAAAAAACGCCCCATGACCAATACCCACCAAACCCATATAAAAAAAACCCGCTTGTCGTCAGGAGAAGACTAGTTAGATGACTTACAGGATGACATAAGACAAATCTACATCGATAACTGGCAAGCCATAAAAACACACTCCAATAAACATAAATATTTATCAACATTCACTTTTTTCCACAGACCAACAGAAAATATGGACTGGGACCGTCTCTTGCTCCCTGTCTTCACACAACAAACAAAAAGATTCAAAATAAACTACAGTTTCCACATCGTTTTGAGACATAGAGAAACAGGCGATCTAAGATTTTTTCACTCTTCCCATAACAATACAGTCGTCTTAGATCAACCCCACCTAGTCAACAACATCACAGATTTCAAAGCTTTTCTCTCACAGTTACACGATAGCGATATTGTCACACAAGCACAGTTAAACAGACCAAACACAAAATATTTTGTCGAAGCCATTCCAGCGACTTCTTTCTATATATATCATATCCAAGACTTTCCTATTGGCTGCTGCATACAAGACATTCCCTCTTTCATCACGGACAGTAACCACATCCATACACTACAACACGATTCATATTCAAAACCATACAGTGATAACTTTTGCTTTTTTAGATGTCTAGCCGTTTTTAGGGGTGGTGCCGTTACAGACGTTAGAAAACCGACGCGCTGGCTAGTCGAACAGTGGCAAACACAGCAGGGACTTAGGTCCCTCGTCGATTTCCCCGGGGTTAGTTTAATCGATATGCCCCAATTAGAAAAATGTTTTAACGTAAATATTGACGTTTTTGAATTTGACGACGAGGAAAACCTGACCCCCAAACTTAGAGGTAGTGACACTTTTCCAGATACGTTGCGTCTGTTAATTTTTAAGAACCACTTTATGTACATTGTAGATATCGATAGGGCCAGTAACTCTTTTTCGTGTCCCGATTGCGGTAAGTTGTGGAAGATTTATAGGGATATGGCGCGCCATTAAAAGCGCTGTACCGGCTCTAAGCGGAGAGAAACATTTAGAGGTGGTGTATATAATCCCCCAGAGACCATTTGGGAATTAATCGAGGAGGAGGGAATAGATGTAGACACAAAATTCGTCTTCCCTTATACAGCCACGTTTGACTATGCGTGTTTTTTTTTTGAGAACACTGTAGAGCCCAGTGGTAATGCCACTACCTACACAACCAAACACGTGCCCCTGTCGTGTTTGGTGGCTTCTTACGTCCCCGGTTTTGAAGCCCCCGTGTGTTTTATCACAAAGGGTGATCCACAGGAGTTGGTCAATACGATGGCTGACCATCTGCTCAAAATTGCCGCGGCCTCTTATGAGATTCTGCGTGCGTATTTTGACGGTGTTTGCATGCAACTCGAGGCTTTAGAGACGATCGGTAATTCAGACGGGCTCCTTGCTAGATTAGAGGGTTATTTGGGCAGCTACCCGTATTAGGTTTCAATTCGGGCAAGTACGACGTGAACGTAATCAAACCCTACCTAATCAAATATTTCATGGGGGAAGACTTCAAATTTTTAGTCAAGCGAAACAATAATTTTATGTGTATTGCCACTAGCGAGTTAAAGTTTTTAGATATAGTCAATTACTTAGCCCCCGGATTTAGCTATAGCAAATATCTCGCGGCGTACATTGTTAAAGAAACTAAAGGATATTTTTGTTATGAATACATAACAGATTTAGCAAAGTTAGACGAGACGGCGTTACCACCCCCCTCGGCATTTTTTTCCGCCCTTAAAAATACTAACATTTCCGTCGACGAGTACGCCGAATGCCAGAAGGTGTGGGCCGAGAACCACATGACCACGTTACGCGACTTTCTGACGTGGTATAACAATAAAGACGTGGTCCCCTTCCTGGCAGCGTTAGACCGACAAGTTAGTTTTTACGCGCACCTAGGTGTAGACATGTTTAAAGATGCGATCTCCGTGCCCGGTGTCACGTTAAAGTACCTTTTCACAACCCTCCCGCCCAACGTCATGTTTTCTTTATGCTCGAAGCAGGAGGCAGATTTGCATAACATCTTGCGCCAAAACATCGTCGGGGGACCCTCAATTATTTTTCACAGGTTCCACGAGCAAGGCAAAACCCGCATTAGAGGTGGCAAAACGGTTCAATCCATTAAAGGTTTTGATGCCAACGCCCTTTATTTGTGGGCGTTAATGCAGAAAATGCCCACTGACTTTCCCGTTAGACGGTACAAGGATGATGGTTTCAAGCACCACAAACTCCACAAATATACCGTGCAGTGCCGCGATTATTTGGCTTGGGTCTCCCACCAAAAAAAGTGACCTTAAAAACCCAGTTTAACGGACGTGAGAAGGCGTTGGGTGATATATGCGTTAGGGTAGACGGTTGGGACAAATACTCTCGTACCGCCTACCAGTTCCACGGGTGCCTATTCCACGGCCACCCTAAATGCCCACTAACCGCCGGTCGTGACGTTAACCCAGTCAACAACAAACCATTGGCTGAGTTGTACGCAAAGACGGTGGAAATAAGTTCTTATTTACGGGACGCTTGCAACGTCGAATTGGTAGAAATGTGGGAATGCGAGTGGCAGGCATTGAAGAAAACCGAGCCATCAATCCGTCGTTTTCTGAACGCCACCTTCCCTACCCAGAAACCGTCTTACACCAAATGTCGGTACCCCCTGACAAAAGAAAATATTCTCGCCTCGGTGCTGGACGAGACCTTGTTTGGTCTAGTCGAGTGTGACATCCATGTACCCGACTCTTTAAAAGACCATTTCTCTGAGATGACGCCCATTTTTAACAATGTTGACGTCACGAGGGAAGATATTGGGCCTTTCATGCGGGAATACGACGAAAAACATAAACTCCTGACTACCCCCAGACGGACGTTGATCGGGAGTTATGTGGGCAAGAAAATTCTCCTGACGACACCTCTGCTTCGCTGGTACTTAATCAAAGGCTTAGAAGTCACCTGTATCTACCAGGTGTTTGAGTATACACCCGTGACGTGTTTCAAGCAGTTTGGGGACACTGTTTCGAACGCGCGTCGACAGGGTGATACTGATCCTGCCTACGCCATTACCAGCGAGACCATGAAACTGCTAGGTAACGCGACCTATGGCAAGACATTAACCAATAAGGCGAAGCATGTGGATGTCTCGTACACGATGGGCGAGGGTACCTCTGACCAAATAAACTCACCCCGCTTTAGGAAAATGACGTTAGTGACGGACGACATATTCGAAGTAGAGAAACTTAAACAGACTATATGTTGGGACCTCCCCGTTCAGATAGGATTTTTCGTCTACCAATACGCTAAATTACGCATGTTAGAATTTTACTACGACTGTCTAGATAAATTTGTAGATAGGTCAGACTTTCAGTTGTGCGAGACGGACACAGACGGCCTTTACTTGGCCCTTAGCGCGAATAACCTAGCGGACGTTGTTAAGCCCGCTATGCGACAGGAATTTTATAGCTCCTACCACCAGTGGTTCCCCGCCGAGGTATGCCCCGACCATAGACCCGACTTTGTAGCTAGCGAGGGTAAAACGCGCGCCCTTTGTCGGAAATGCCTCGAACAAATATTATTCGACAAGCGGACACCGGACTTTTTTAAATTAGAATACGAAGGCAGAGGGATGGTTTCCCTCTGTAGCAAGACGTATCACTGTTTTGACGACTACGACAAAACCACCACCAAAGGCTTGAACAAACACCACAACAAAGTAGACAAACACACTTTCTTAGACGTCCTCAACACACAACAAGCACAGGGTGGGAAAAATATCGGATTCAGAGCACACAAATCCTTCATCTACACATATGAACAACACCGCAACGCCCTATCTTATTTTTACATAAAACGACAGGTACATCCCGACAACGTCACCACATCACCCCTCAACATTTAAACTGTCTGTACACACAGATACCTACAGGTATATACAACACACACCTCTATTTCTTACGACGTGACGACACCCCTCAAGGTCTGGCCTGCAGCTGTGATATTGTAAATATTGTATATTTTGAACATACGTCTTCCTATATAATTCCTCTATGTATTATTGTACATATCACTATGTATTATTTATCAATGTTTGATAATGTTAAAAAATACAAACTGTCTTTCATATATAATTATTTTACATTCATTTGATAAAAAATTACTGTACAATGTATTATGTTAAAAAAGACTATATATGTACTCTTATATATTACCATATATACTACATGTTTGATACATATATGTTTGATAATACAAAAACACTATTGAATATAAAATAAAAACTATATTAACTAAAACGCTTTTTTGTTACCTATATCGTCCATTGTATATCGTCTAACTGTTGTATAACTGTTTGTATAACTGTTGTAAAATAACTGTTCGTATACATATCGTCTTCTTGTTATCTAAATATATCTCCCTATTATATGTATATATCGTCTAACTATCGTCTTCCTATTGTCTAAAAGTCTAAAAAATATCCTCTTCTTGTTATGTAAAACATATTGTCTTCTTGTTATCTAAAAATACCCTCTTCTTGTTATCTCAAGTCCACCATCTTGCCCCTCCTCTTCTTGTTATCTCAAGTCCGCCATCTTGCCACATTTTCCTTATATAAAAAAACTCTAAATATACCCCTCTTCTTGTTATCTCAAGTCCGCCATCTTGCGCCGCCTGAATGCGCTTATATAAAAGTCACGCGCCGCCTGGCGTTTTTGCTATATAAAAGTCACGCGCCGCCTGGCGCGCCGCCTGCGCGCCGCCTGAATGCTAACCAAGTTGCGCATTGTATATTACTGTTTCATTATGGTTTAGATTTTCAATTTTGTCACTGTCAATCGACAAATAAAAAATTTTACACAAGTCGGTCATCTTCCCCCTCTCATCTCTCTCTCTAGCATTTTTATTCAAATAACTAACTTGTTTGAGTGACATCAGAAATACATTACTCGGCGAGAATTTAAACTGTCTGTGAGTATATATCATCGGGCCAATCCCACAGCGTGTCAAGCGAAGCGGGGTTTTGCGCGGCGAGTGTTAGAATTGGCGTTAATTATTACTGTTGTCTCGTGTTACACTACCAAAAAATGTAAGGATTACTACTATTAGAGGCGTTAAAGTTAAAGTATTTCTATTACCACCTCATTCAGCCTCTTACCACCTGATATATCTCGCACTGCAATTGATTTTGCATTTGCTACATTCAAGAAAACTAGATTCACTTGCCATCTCCACTTTATCCGCACCTGCCTCCGCCTTAAAGTTCTCCCTCATGGCTTCACTTCTCACTTCAACCCCTCTGCTGGCCATATTCACCCTCGTGAACATCGCCTCTTGCAGCGCATCGAGACCACATGTGGGTTCCAGCGTATGCGAGCTGTCGCAGCTATCCATTCCCGCCTCCTGGCAGATATCAGTGCTCAGTAGTCTCAGCTTCTACTCCGCTTACGTAGTCTCACCTCCAGCTACTTTCCTGCCTTCCCCATTATACGCATTATTATCCATACCCTCAACCGGCAATTGTATGATTTTTTATCCGCCCAGAAAAGGGACAAACTTTCCCGCCTCTGTCCTACCCCTGAGACTGTCCCTGCCTCCTCTACTCCATCTCGTTCCCAGGTTGTTTGTACTCCCTCTGATCTTGCCCTCTCTGACGGAGAGCTTTCAGTCCTCAGCAAGGGCTTGCACTTTGTCCCTCTCCAACCATCCTCTGATCAGTACAATCTCCTCCAAGATGTCCATCGGTTTCATCGCCGTCTGCAACTTCAGCTCCATTTCCGCAACAGTGATGGTCCTCAGAGATCGCAGGCTGAATCAGATGATGCCTTTGCACGCTTTGCTCCTCCCAAGAATAAACATTTTACACCCTCTCCTGGGGCTTCCCACGCTCTGGATTTATATATTCAGACTACCCTCCACGACATTCAGCAGCTCCAACCTCAACGCCTGCGTTATTCAAACCTTTCTTCTGATGAGTCTCATGCCCTTACTAAGCTCCGCCGCAGAGATGAAATTGTTATCAAACCGGCTGACAAAGGAGGTGCCATTGTGGTATGGCGCAAGGACCTGTACCTCCAAAAAGGTAATAAGCAGCTCACCAACAGCTCCTTCTACCAGCGCCGTGACAATGATGCGACAGTCCTCAACAATCGTCTGGTCCATGACACCATCAAAAGTCTTATCGCCAACAAGTCCTTACCTTCTAGCGCTTCTCATCTCCGTATTGACAATAGTGGTCTGGGTAAGCCTGTGTTTTATATGCTTCCTAAAATTCATAAACCCTCCAACCCTGGGAGACCCATTGTCTCTGCGTGTGCCTGCCCTACCGAACGTATATCAGACTTCCTCGACGGCATCTTCCAGCCTATTGTAGAGCAGCTTCCTTCCTTCTTAAAGGACACAAACCATGCTCTTACTACTTTTTCCTCTATTCAGCTTTCTCCAGACCGTACCTACCGTTTATTTCTGTTAGATGTTTGCTCACTTTACACTTCCATTCCTCACTCCGATGGTCTCCGAGCTCTACGGTTTTTACTGGACCAGCGCACGCACCCCTCTATCGCTACAAAGACTCTCCTGCGCCTTGCAGAACTCGTCCTTCGACTCAATTCCTTTGAGTTCAATGAACAGTTCTTTGACCAAATAAGTGGAGTTGCCATGGGCACCAAGATGGGTCCCAGTTATGCCTGCCTCTTCATGGGCTACCTGGAGTATCAGGTGTGGCAGCAGTATCCTGGACCTTTTCCATTGATGTATCATAGATACATCGATGATGGCATAGGTCTCACCGATATGCCAGAGGTTGACCTATCTAGGTTCATTAATTTCATTAACAACTTCCACCCTGCGATCCAATTCACTTCTCACATCTCCACTGTCTCTGTTAATTTCCTTGACATTGTTGTCACTATCACTCCGCCCCACCTCACCACTTCGGTGTACTACAAACCCACCGATGCACACAGTTACCTCCTTTATACTTCCTCTCATCCTCCGGCTTGTCGAGACTCCTTGCCTTTCTCACAACTTCTCCGCCTCCGTCGGTTATGCCAAGATGATGACAACTTTCTATGCCGAGCACAAGAAATGTTGGACTTCTTCCGTAACAGACAGTATCCAGAAGATGTTCTTACCTCTGCCTTAGAACGTGTTCTCCCTATCTCACGTGTAGAGGCCCTCAAACCCCGCCAAAAAACCTCCTCTGATAGAGTCAAGTTAATAATGACCTATCACCCTCACAGCACTGCTGTCAAAAGGATCCTGTTTCGCCACCTACCTCTCCTCCAAGCTGACCCAGTGGCGCGGGAAGCATTTAGTGAGCCACCCTTGCTGGCATATAGACGGGACAAAAATTTGAGGGACCTCCTAGTCCACAGCCGTCTGAAAACCGTCAACGATGGCCACTTTGGAACCAAGCCATGTAACCGTACACGATGTAAGACATGTCAGTATGTAATCGAAACACGTTCAGTCTCATTCCCTAACGCCAAGTTCACCATCACCCATGGCTTCACATGTGAGTCACGCAACGTCATTTATGCTATTATATGCAAACGTTGCACCATTAAGTACATCGGCCAAACGGGCACACGACTGGGCGACCGATTCTGCAGACACCTCTATGACATCTCTCAGTTTAATTCCACACCTGTGGCCATCCACTTCAATGGCCCTGACCACCACGGTGCCACTGACATCCAGGTGACAGCCATCAGATACTGTTCCTCGGACGCCAACAGTCGGTTTCGCCAGGAACAACGCCTCATCCATCTTATGGGTTGCCTCAAACCACTCGGTTTGAATACCCAACATTCTTTTGTCTGAGACGCCTTTCTCTATCGAGTCCCTGTTGTATTATGACTTTCTACTTTGATGCGATCACCCTTTTTTTTTTTTTTTTAAATTACTATTTTTTTTTTTTTTTTTTTTTAATTTAATAATTTTATTTATTTATTTATTTTTTTTTTAATTTGTTTATTTATTTTATTTTATTTTATTTTTTTTTATTTATTTATTTATTTTTTTTTTTAAATTATTTTTTTTCCTTTATTATTTTTTTATTTTATTTATTTCTTTTTTTAGTTTTTATTTTTATTTATTTATTTATTTGTTTTAAATTTATTTATTATTATTATTTATTTATTTATATTTTATTTATTTATTTTATTTATTATTTATTGATTACTTTTTTCTCACTCTTTTCCAGTCCTTGTTTTTATTATTTCTTATCTTTATGTACTGTCAACTTCCTCTTTCCGGTTTAGTGGCAGCCATCCTGCTTTGCTTCACATGTGACTGGACTTAATATTAAGGGAGTTTTTTTCTCTTATTTTTATAGTTTCATGTTCTCTACTTAATTCTCATTTTCTTTCCCTCCTGTCTCTTGTTTGTCTGTCCCTGACGAAGGCCTTGTGGCCGCAACGTAGGTTTTTCTTGTCCTTCTCCTTGTAAGACGTATTACTATTTGTGTGGGTGTGTGTGTTTTTTTTTTGTTTTTGTTTTTTTTAAATTTTTTTTCAACTGTTTTACCCCGTCTTACGGCAGTTCTCCTCATATACTTATACGTTAATTCAGACAGTAGTTTGGCGGCACCTTTCTGGCAGATCGTTAATTATAAGTCTTGCCGCAGTCTCTATCAGATCGGGCAAAATGTTAAAAATGTTTATTGTACGTCACAAGGAAAGCGAGTAGGTTTATACGGCGGGATCGTTTCTAAGCATTACCATGGCATAAAATTCAGCGCGATGCTGGCGTGTGAGATGCTTATAGTCAGACACATACGGGCGGGGTTATTTATTATCATAGGACTAAAATCTTACTGAAATGAGCGATTATCTCGCAGATTTTACTACACTATTTACTCTCGGCATCATTTGCCTCTCTACGTCAACACGTCTCAGTTATCTCTTTACTCCTGAAACAACAATATGTATGCATCAACGCTTCAAGTCCGTACACCCTTCCGACAATGTGTTTCAGATGTAACGTCTTACTTTCCTCTAAAGTAATGTCTTTGAAACAGGTGAACAGAAAATGATGATGTCTGTCCAAAATGTGTCGCACAGACAAGCAATCTCTCTATCCGTCTCTTGCGCAAACAAAATTTGTCTCTTTACCATCTTGGCAAGTGCGACACGTTCGCCTTTTCAATGCTTAACCAAAGTCGCTGGGGCGATTTTAGTGTTAATCTGTAATCTGATGTCGGCCACACCCGAGATTAACCAACATGATTGTCGGTTAATATTATCGCATCCGTTCCTTTTCCCAACCGGGAGAAACGGGTAACCAAACATACATGAAGACTTATCGCTGAGAGGAGTGTAAGAATGTTTGAAAATACTAAATATCTTCTACATAGCAGAGAAAGAAAAGGGTGCCGACCACTGAAAAGCACGTAATTAGTCAGTACAACTATATATATATATATATATATATATATATATATATATATATATATATATATATATATATATATATATATATATATATATATATATATATATATATATATATATATATATATATATATATATATATATATATATATATATATATACTTAATTTACTTTGTTCCTGTTAAACGTCATGGCATGACCAGATTCTGGAGACAGACATGATATCATAAAGAAGAAATGGAAAGATCTTAAACGGATGGCATAGAGCACTGTCGTGGAATATTCTAATCCACATATATAAATTATCAAGTAAATATAAAGCCTAATAAATACATATAATAAATAAAGGAAGAAGAATGGTAAAGAACAGTGCTGTCACAATGACTGTACTCGAAATCCCCTTGTTTTCTACTGCGTATGCAAATTGTAACGTTTCACGTTGATATTAAAGGCCTTCTGCAACATACACGCGTTTCCCAAACACACAATAAAATGTGCTGCCTTTCTAAGAAAAACCTTGAAATATGCAAGTTGACCTAAATTTTAAATTCCATTCATGTCTTTTTCTACACTATGTTACCAAGATCAAAAGACAGATGGACAAAAGGATAGCGAGAAGGGAGAGGCAGAAAGCCGAACACTAAACACGCTTCGCGCGATACACAAATGCTGCCATCACGCGTGTAAGACTACATGCACTAACTTTTTTTCAGACGGACAGTGATAAAATACATTACCCATCCCAGAGTTAGGTTTATAAATCCTGAAAAACTCTTATTAGAAAAGATAACAATAGATGGGTTTACGGTTGAAAACATAACAGTACCCAGACAGCACATCTTCGAAACAGGAGGTAGAAAATACATATTTTGAACGCAGCCACGTAGCTCTTTTAAATTTGGATATTTGGGTTCCTTAGGGCTTGCTGACAAAGAATATGTAAAACGTTACGCAAATAGTCCAGGAATTAATAAATTATACCCAAAATAAAATAGTGGGGATGCCTGACAGCATGGAATCATTTCTGCTCATAAATTTTTTTTATAACGTGTTTGAAAAAAATCTTACGTTACAGAATTAGCCTACCATGTAAACTCCAAATTGATTGGAGCGCAACAAATGAAAGACTAACCACGATTGGTCGGGCTATAAATACTATCTTTCGTTGTTAGGGGAGACGTGAAAAGGTAACATTTTTTCAAACACTTGTCGAAACGTGGCCTCATTGGCTAGACTCGCTGATATACTCACTTAGGAGCGTTAGTTCGAGACCACTAGTGCAAATAATCTTGATAAAGCAACAGTGCGTTGAAGCCAGCTCATATATTTGTGTTAAATAAAAGCCTGGAACATAAGCAGATGGGAATTTGTGCCAGTAATTGTGCCAGAATTCATTGCTAATCAACGTATCTGTGTTTATTTCCATGAAATTGTGGTAAGCTTGAACCATTCAGTATCTTTTAATGAAAATTGAATGTAAATTGTTAATTTATGCCTGTATATATATATGTGTAGTTCAGTGGCAAACAGGAGATAAAGCCTATAATGCTCCAGCCTGAACAGAGGGTGTCGGAGGGAAGTAAAACGGCATGGAATGGCCAAATAGTACACTGACACCTGGATGATTGATTAGACAGAAATAATGCTGGAAGTGCAGAGGCGTGGTAACCATTAAGGAGGTAAATACTGGTATAAAGTATTTCAGATGAAGCTGACAGTTGGCCTAACGCTCTGAACTCAATGTTTGTGTTGTATTGTGCTCAGTGTAGAACTAGAGTATCAATTAGTTATGAAGTAGAAGGTACATCCTTCTTGATTTCAGGGACCGTGGTCTTGATGGTACTGAGCAGCACCTGGTCAGAGCTTTGCTGAATCCAGAGTCGGACAGCATACTCCTTGGTCTTTTTAGCTATCAGTGAGGTGTCTCCAGAGCACAGAGGAGAATTCGAGCAGAGGAGTCCTTCCCTGCCGCCATCACGCAAGATAAGCTGATTTGGCCAGCTGAGCTCAACATTATGTCCCCTCATCTTGAAATGACTTTGTAAAAATAACATTCAGAGGGGAATTTAATTGTCTTAATATCAGGAACTGAGAACATCTCCAATACTAGTCCCAAAAGACAAACTATTGAAGTCATGATGACAAATACCAACAGAGCTTGAACAAAACAAAACCAGTATTACCTCATATTACCACTACACAACTGACACACATAGGATATTTTAATAATATATGTCACTACAATATTCATATTGATAAAGTCTGTACATATACTTGTAATTAAAATTGATTGTGATTCCTGGTTCCTGTGTATTTGAATCAGGACACATAAACCTTTATGATAACAATGAATACATATTGTTATTTGAAAAGTTATCAGTGACTCCTTAAGATATTCTCATAGAGTGTTATATGTATGTGAGTGTCACAGTGTTGTCAAGAGTAGTGGATTAAATTAAATTGTTTATCTGTCTGTTGTTGTGACTTACACTTCATCATACACATACCCTAGACATACAACGTAGTCATCACACTATTCCAGAATAAGTCTGACTGAGATATATAGATATGTGGTAGCAAGTAAGGTTATCTATAATACACTACTCTTAATAGATATAGATACCTTCACAGCTGATCTCAGTCAGTACACTAAGTCCCCTATAAATATTTATAACATCCCACTTCACCACATATATTGGGGTCTCGCTCTTGGGATTTTGAATCTTTCCCTATTAAAAATATTGGGGGTAATTCACTTCAGGGAATATAAGAATTAAAAGGTATCCTTGGGTGGAATTAAATAAGGTTGAGCTCACGGTGCCTGTGTTGTCCATTAAATATATTTAGAGATTAAATTGTTGGTTAGACATTGTAGAAATTTACCTGATAGACAATGGCGGACCTGGCCAAGTTTCGATCTGCTGCTGTACAGACTGCAAAAGAGTTAGGATTAGATGGGCAAGTTATGGTTGCCTATGTCACTACGGAATGTGACAAATTTATTGAACGCGAAGAAAGAAGATTAGAAAAAGAAGCCGAAAGAAGGTTAGAGGCTGAAAGGGAAATTAAGAAGTTACAGTTTGAAGCTGAGGCTGAGACTAAGAGGTTGCAGATTGAGGCTGAGACTAAGAAATTGGAAGCAGAAAGAGAAGACAAAAGATTAGCTGCAGAAAGAGAAGAGAAGAGATTAGCTGCAGAGAGGGAAGCAGAAAAGGAGGAGAAAAGATTACAAAGGGAACATGAATTACGACTAAGGGAGTTTGAGTTTCAAGGCCATGCTCCTGAAAATGGTGCCAGTCCCTTTGCCTCTGATGCTACGGTTACTCAGGGAGCCTCAACCTCAGCTATGAACTTTCATTTAGATCATTTTGTTGAGAAAGACGATGATATTGAGAGCTATATAAATAGATATGAACTATTAGCTACCACGTATGGGTTAGAGAGAGAAAGGTGGAGCTTAAAGTTATCTCAGGGACTTCGTGGGGCAGCTTATGAGGTTTTTGCAAAAATGAGCAGAGGTGATCAGGAAAATTATGACATGCTAAAGCAGGCTCTTTTGTTAAGGTATGAAAAGAATGCAGAATTTTATAGGAAAAAATTTAGGAATGCTAAACTACTGTCAGGTGAAACCTATCACCAGTTCTCTGCACGAATAGAGACATACTTGGAGAAATGGACTTCTCTGGGGAAAACCCAAGATCTTAAGGAAATGGTCCTTATAGAGCAATTAAGAGAGTCCATGGCTCCAGACCTGAGAAAGTTTCTCATGGAACAAGGTGCAGAGAGGCTGGATGAGTTGCTAAATGTTGCTGAAAGGTATCAAGCAGCTCAAGCAGAGGTAACAGGTAATAAAAAGAAACAAGTGGATAACTTTAGGGCACCACAGAACTTTAATAAATTTGATCCTAAGGATCAAAATAAAGGTAAGCACCAATTTGATAGGCCACGGTATGAAAATAAAAATAAATTCCCACAATTCGATGAAAGGAAATATGATGAAAGAAAATCTTTCAACCAAGGAAAAAGGTGGTGTAAGAATTGTCAGATGGACAATCATGACACTGACCGTTGCAGAAGGAAACCTGTGTATATGGCAACCCTTCAGGTCAGGTCGACCTCAAGACAGGAGGAGGATATTATGTTAGATACCACTCCAGAAGAGATGAGGAAGGCACAGGCTGGGGATAAAACACTCAAGCCTTGTTTCAGAAAATTGTCAACTTGTCATACAACTCCAGGCAAGGGAGATTTTTACATGAAAAACAAGTTGATGTATAGGAAGCCTGGAGCTAGATCCAATGGTCACGGACAGCTGGTTCTTCCAAAAAGATATAGGGCAGACTTAATAAGGAGCCTGCATGTGAAACCAGATGGGGACCATGAGAAGATAGGTACCATCATTCAAAAGGTGGCTCACAATTATTATTGGCCCAAAGCAAGATGGGACATTGAGAATTTTGTAGAAAGGTGTAGCATAGCACATGAGGGAACACCCACAAGAGGGAACATGGATCAGGACCTGGACACGCCCCGGGGCAAAATTAGGCCTGATAATAAAAAGAAATATAGATTTGATAAAGTGGACCAACTGGAATGGGAAGCCCCTTTTCACGGACAAGCTTCACTTAACTGTTTTACAATGGCCACTATGCGGAGAGTACAAACAGATGTCTTACCCCAGGATAAGCCGACAATCCCTCAATCGGACTTAAACAAACTGGAGGAAGAGGATGTAGAGAGGAAATCTCTCATCAAGAATTTTAAGAGGGGAGACAGCCCCAAGAGAAAAATTGGTAGCGGTCGTTTTGTGAATGATAATTCTGGGAGGAAAAATCATCACTATAAAGCTTCGAGTGGAAGAGACCATACCGGTGCATGGACAAATAGGTCCACACAATTAAAGGTCCACATGTAGCTTTGCTAAGAACGTGGACTGATGAAAAGGCAGAGGAAAACATTACATCTTCATACCAATATGTGAATGAGCTGACCACTCGGTTAAAAACTGGCTGGAAACTTGCCAATGAAAATTTGAAACAAGCCAGGAAGAAACATGCTGCCTATTATAACAGGAAGGCGAAGGACAGAAATTTGGCTGTGGGAGAGAAAGTACTGCTTCTTTTGCCTGGGAGTCAGAATAAGTTACAAATTGGATGGCAGGGTCCATATACAGTTCTAGAGAAGGTGTCTAGAACAAATTATAAGATAGATAAGAAGGGGAAAGAAAAAATCTATCATGTGAATCTCCTGAAGAAATATTTGGAAAGAGAACATCAGGAAGAGACACACTTGTTGACCTTGTCCATCGCCATGGAGATGAAAAAGGAACCACTTTCATCATTTGAATATCCATTACACCCCTGTGAGACAGCAGCACAGGTGAAAATCAGTACACATTTAACGAAAACTCAGAAAGAGAGAGTGCAACAGGTTCTAAATAATCATGCAGAGGTGTTAACAGACCGACCAGGGCATACAAACCTATTGGAATATGATATGAAACTAATAGACTCCACACCTGTCTGTATGAAACCATATTCGATTCCGTTTGCTAAGGAGAAAGCTTTGAAGGAAGAGATAGACTATCTGTTGAAGGAAGGAATTATTTCGCGCAGTGAATCTTCGTATAGTTCCGGTGTTGTACTCTTAAGGAAGCCCTCTGGAGAACATAGACTCTGTATAGATTACAGGAGACTGAATGCTATTACAGAAGGACAGGTGGATCCATTGCCGGATACAAATCAGCTGTTTGCCAGGCTAAATAAAGCTAAATATTTCTCAAAAGTGGATCTGAGTAAAGGATACTATCAGATTCCAGTAAAGCCTGAGGTTAGACCATACCTAGCTTTTAGTACCTCAGAAGGACACTATGAGTTTAATAGATTGCCATTTGGATTGAAGAATGCGCCTAGTGTCTTCTCTAGAATGATGAGAAAATTATTGGATCCTCTGAATAATCCCTGTATAACAAATTTTATGGATGATATCCTTATAGCAACAGAAACATTTGAGGAACACATTGACTCTCTGAACATGCTGTTTGATCGACTTAGGGAGGCAAATTTAACAGCTCGACCAACCAAATGTTGCGTTGGATGTAAAGAATTGGAATTTTTGGGACACACAGTTTATCAGGGAAACATGACCCCTGACCCAAAGAATTTAGAGAAACTACAGAAAGCCCCGAGACCACAAACCAAGAAGGACGTGAGATCCTTTGTCTCATTATGTGGTTTCTACCAGAAGTATATCAAAAACTTTAATTCCATATGTGCACCGTTAACTGAATTGACACGTAAAGGACATCCAGATCGCATTACATGGACACCACAATGTGAAATGACTTACCAAGAATTGAAGGAAAAGCTCACAAGTAAACCCATTTTGAAATTACCTGACTTAAGTCAAGAATTCATTGTAAGGACGGATGCAAGTAATATTGGGTTAGGTGCAACTCTACTACAGAAATCAGATGCATTGGATGGGGAATTAAGCCCAGTGGCATATGCTAGCAGAAAATTGAATAAAGCTGAAATCAACTACTCAACTAGCGAAAAAGAATGTCTTGCAGTAATATGGGCGATAAAGAAATTCAATATTTATCTATATGGGAAGGCATTTAAGTTGCAACAGACCACAAACCGTTATCGTTTCTAGCACAGGCTAGGCATGAGAACTCCAGGTTACTCCGATGGTCTTTACTTTTGGCTCCATATAATTTTAGCATTGAGTATATATCTGGAAAAACCAATTTGGGAGCGGATTTTTTAAGCCGCCATCCGTGTGATGAGAATCACCGTAAACCCCAGAAATAATAATAAATTTCTCTATGTGAATATAGAATAAAGGACTGACATATAATGTCTGTTTTAAGAGGGGAGGTGTCGTGGAATATTCTAATCCACATATATAAATTATCAAGTAAATATAAAGCCTAATAAATACATATAATAAATAAAGGAAGAAGAATGGTAAAGAACAGTGCTGTCACAATGACTGTACTCGAAATCCCCCTTGTTTTCTACTGCGTATGCAAATTGTAACGTTTCACGTTGATATTAAAGGCCTTCTGCAACATACACGCGTTTCCCAAACACACAATAAAATGTGCTGCCTTTCTAAGAAAAACCTTGAAATATGCAAGTTGACCTAAATTTTAAATTCCATTCATGTCTTTTTCTACACTATGTTACCAAGATCAAAAGACAGATGGACAAAAGGATAGCGAGAAGGGAGAGGCAGAAAGCCGAACACTAAACACGCTTCGCGCGATACACAAATGCTGCCATCACGCGTGTAAGACTACATGCACTAACTTTTTTTCAGACGGACAGTGATAAAATACATTACCCATCCCAGAGTTAGGTTTATAAATCCTGAAAAACTCTTATTAGAAAAGATAACAATAGATGGGTTTACGGTTGAAAACATAACAGTACCCAGACAGCACATCTTCGAAACAGGAGGTAGAAAATACATATTTTGAACGCAGCCACGTAGCTCTTTTAAATTTGGATATTTGGGTTCCTTAGGGCTTGCTGACAAAGAATATGTAAAACGTTACGCAAATAGTCCAGGAATTAATAAATTATACCCAAAATAAAATAGTGGGGATGCCTGACAGCATGGAATCATTTCTGCTCATAAAATTTTTTTATAACGTGTTTGAAAAAAATCTTACGTTACAGAATTAGCCTACCATGTAAACTCCAAATTGATTGGAGCGCAACAAATGAAAGACTAACCACGATTGGTCGGGCTATAAATACTATCTTTCGTTGTTAGGGGAGACGTGAAAAGGTAACATTTTTTCAAACACTTGTCGAAACGTGGCCTCATTGGCTAGACTCGCTGATATACTCACTTAGGAGCGTTAGTTCGAGACCACTAGTGCAAATAATCTTGATAAAGCAACAGTGCGTTGAAGCCAGCTCATATTTGTGTTAAATAAAAGCCTGGAACATAAGCAGATGGGAATTTGTGCCAGTAATTGTGCCAGAATTCATTGCTAATCAACGTATCTGTGTTTATTTCCATGAAATTGTGGTAAGCTTGAACCATTCAGTATCTTTTAATGAAAATTGAATGTAAATTGTTAATTTATGCCTGTATATATATGTGTAGTTCAGTGGCAAACAGGAGATAAAGCCTATAATGCTCCAGCCTGAACAGAGGGTGTCGGAGGGAAGTAAAACGGCATGGAATGGCCAAATAGTACACTGACACCTGGATGATTGATTAGACAGAAATAATGCTGGAAGTGCAGAGGCGTGGTAACCATTAAGGAGGTAAATACTGGTATAAAGTATTTCAGATGAAGCTGACAGTTGGCCTAACGCTCTGAACTCAATGTTTGTGTTGTATTGTGCTCAGTGTAGAACTAGAGTATCAATTAGTTATGAAGTAGAAGGTACATCCTTCTTGATTTCAGGGACCGTGGTCTTGATGGTACTGAGCAGCACCTGGTCAGAGCTTTGCTGAATCCAGAGTCGGACAGCATACTCCTTGGTCTTTTTAGCTATCAGTGAGGTGTCTCCAGAGCCCAGAGGAGAATTCGAGCAGAGGAGTCCTTCCCTGCCGCCATCACGCAAGATAAGCTGATTTGGCCAGCTGAGCTCAACATTATGTCCCCTCATCTTGAAATGACTTTGTAAAAATAACATTCAGAGGGGAATTTAATTGTCTTAATATCAGGAACTGAGAACATCTCCAATACTAGTCCCAAAAGACAAACTATTGAAGTCATGATGACAAATACCAACAGAGCTTGAACAAAACAAAACCAGTATTACCTCATATTACCACTACACAACTGACACACATAGGATATTTTAATAATATATGTCACTACAATATTCATATTGATAAAGTCTGTACATATACTTGTAATTAAAATTGATTGTGATTCCTGGTTCCTGTGTATTTGAATCAGGACACATAAACCTTTATGATAACAATGAATACATATTGTTATTTGAAAAGTTATCAGTGACTCCTTAAGATATTCTCATAGAGTGTTATATGTATGTGAGTGTCACAGTGTTGTCAAGAGTAGTGGATTAAATTAAATTGTTTATCTGTCTGTTGTTGTGACTTACACTTCATCATACACATACCCTAGACATACAACGAAGTCATCACACTATTCCAGAATAAGTCTGACTGAGATATATAGATATGTGGTAGCAAGTAAGGTTATCTATAATACACTACTCTTAATAGATATAGATACCTTCACAGCTGATCTCAGTCAGTACACTAAGTCCCCTATAAATATTTATAACATCCCACTTCACCACATATAAGCATAAATTTGTTGGCATGGAGCACGATGACCTGGCATAAATTTGTTGGCATATAGCGCGATGATCTGGCATATATTTGTTGGCATAGAGCACGATGATCTGGCATATATTTGTTGGCATAGAGCACGATGACCTGGCATAAATTTGTTGGAATAGAGCACGATGACCTGGCATAAATTTGTTGGAATAGAGCACGATGACCTGGCATAAATTTGTTGGCATAGAGCACGATGACCTGGCATAAATGTGTTGGCATAGAGCACGATGACCTGGCATAAATTTGTTGGCATAGAGCACGATGACCTGGCATAAATTTGTTGGCACAGAGCACGATGACCTGGCATAAATTTGTTGGCATAGAGCAAGATGATCTGGCATACATTTGTTGGCATAGAGCACGATGACCTGGCATAAATTTGTTGGCATAGAGCATGATGACCTGGCATAAATTTGTTGTCATAGAGCACGATGATCTGGCATAAATTTGTTGGATAGAGCACGATGACCTGGCATAAATTTGTTGGCATAAAGCACCATTACCTGGCATAAATTTGTTGGCATAGAGCACGATGACCTGGCACAAATTTGTTGGCATAGAGCACGATGACCTGGCATAAATTTGTTGGCATAGAGCACTATGACTGGCATACATTTTTTGGCATAGAGCGCGATGATCTGGCATAAATTTGTTGGCAAAATGAGATGATCTGGCATTAAATTTGTCGGCATAGAGCACGATGACCTGGCATAAAGCAAGATGATCTGGCATAAATTTGTTGGCATAGAGCACGATGACCTGGCATAAATTTGTTGGAATATAGCAAGATGATCTGGCATAAATTTGTTGGCATAGAGCAAGATGACCTGGCATAAATTTGTTGGCATAGAGCACGATGATCTGGCATAAATTTGTTGGCATAGAGCAAGATGATCTGGCATACATTTATTGGCATAAAGCAGTATGATCTGGCATAAAGCAAGATGATCTGGCATAAATTTGTTGGCATAAAGCAGTATGATCTGGCATAAATGTGTTGGCATAGAGCAAGATGATCTGGCATAAATTTGTTGAAGGCCTATGCTCCTTGGAAAACTGCAGGGCACTGACGATGAACTCAGTAGGTACATTTTTTATATAGATATGTAGTATACTGAAGCACATTAAAAACGCACCACTATTATATATACTGATGCCGAGAAGCTGGCAAAAAAAAGTGTGGGAATGGATTTTCCCCGTGTTTGCCATGCGGTAGAGAGCGAATGGCTGCTGGAATGGAAAGTGCAAGATTCAACCCATGGGTGTGTGTACAGACTACATGAAAACGATGAAAGTTACACGTGCAACACGATTCTCAACAGCTATGACCCTGAAAATGTGTACGCGTTGTGGCAGTATACTCGGTATAAAAAGGCCGTTGAGACAAAACACCCAGTACATGTGCTTGAAATGCCACGACTATCTGAAAACGACCGCCAACGAGCCATTGGTATGTTGGAGACCGGAATGAGCTCGCGGGCCATTGCCAGAAGGATGAATTGCCACCACAGCACTATTGTACGTCTCAATGAACGTTACGGAACCACTGGCAGTGCCCGGGATAGACTTCGGAGTGGCCAACCACGAGTTACTACCCTTGCGCAAGATCGCCATATTGTGCTGAGTCACCTAAGGAATTGACTCTCCCGGCAAGTCAAACAGCAAGAGCAATAGTGGGTAGACATGGGCAAGTCTCTCGAATGGCAGTCATACGACGACTCAGAGATACAGGCCTTACTGCAAGACGACCTTATGTTGGGCCAAACTTGACTCACAGACATCGTTAGCACCGCCTGCAATGGGCAGAGCAACATATCAGATGGACTAGACTGCAGTTGAATGCTGTCCTATTCACAGACGAGAACAGATTCAACATATCCTTTGCAGATGGACGTATGCGGATTTAGCGACGGTGTGAAGAGCGCTTTGCAGATTGCTGTGTCAACCGATTTCGAGGTGGCAGTATTCACATTTGGGGAGGATTCAGTTTTCACCATCGCTTGCCTCTTCACGTCTTCCGTGGAAATGTTAATGCTGTGACATATCGAGATGAGGTTCTGGATGCACTGGTTGCTCCTGCGTTCACAATTTATCTAGACTTGCAGCTTCTCCAGCAGGACAACGCACGTGCATTTTTTTGTATTTTTGGTTTTCTCCCTTGCTTGCACAGAATGCAATGAATTTCATAACAATCAAATGTACAAATTAATGACCAGCATGGATTCATAGGAAAATGAATCAAGATTCGAAATATGTAAACTTGTACACACTTATATTTACATTTCACACTCTGTTCCTGGATTATACAGGTGGTGCGTTTTTAATGTGCTTCAGTATATATTGATTATAGCTGTTAAGCCCATTACTTAAGGAAGGCCTCACTTAGTGTGTGCCAGGGGGACCCTTACATTGTAGTCACGCTGCTGAGTGCGAGGCGTCGTAAGATGTTGTATAAACGTTACTTCTAAAGTAGCGGTAGGAGCTCGTGGTGATCTACTTTAGAAACAATGAGCTCTTTAAAGATGTACCTTCATGAAGTCGCGTCGGTTTTCATAGTGTCTGAAATTTAGAATAAGTTTCAGCCTGTATATAACTTGTATCTCTGCCGGCCGATCTGCTTCCCGCCATCCCAGCAAAAAGAGCGGTTGAAAAATTAAAACAAAATGTATTACCGAATATTAACTTCGCTTCAAAGAAAAGGTTGCTTTCTATTTTATACAAGTCATGAATAAAGTGGAAGTTAGTCAGCTAGCTTGTGGGTTTTCACTGGGAATGCGATGATAGTACCTTCAAACCTGGGGACACCGCGCTTTTAAGTGCCGGCGGGAAAAGGCTAGTCCTAAATTTACCTACGTTAAAAATTCTTTCTCTTCCCCCCCCCCCCCCCTCTCCATCACCTAGAGATCTACCACATGATCTAGGATCTACCGGTAGATCAAGATTGACATGTTTACGACCATTTGCTCTAAAGGGTTAAAGGGCACTGCTTTACGACAACATTTCTAGATGTTCTTTTTTTTTTTTTTTTGGGTGCTTCCCGTGGTTCTATTTCTTGCATTGTTATCTTGTCATCGTGCCCTGTTTTGTGAATGTCCTTATGAATCTCGTGTTATTTACTCTTTTTTCTTTCCTTACATTCTGTATATAAATATGCAATCTTCATACATTTGGGGGGTGGGGGTGGGGGGTGGGAGTTTTTCCTGGGGTCATAGTGGAAGTTAAAGCAAAAATGAGGTCAAAGTTTACTTTCTTTTTTAACTAGGTATTCTCCTTGCCGAGATGACATGTGCTATACGAGTAACGTTTATTTTCATAATATACAAAGCATAAAACAATTTGTATTCCTTTCTTTCTTTTTTTTTAATCCACGCTCTTCGACCTCCTCGCACGTTCTGGAAAAAAATGAAGAAAGATAATATGAAGCTTGAAACCCCTACCCACACTGCAAGCATATTCTGAGTGGATAGTTCCAGTAACTTTGTCAGAATGCAAGCCCCAAACTGTTTCCACCGTCACGCAAAGAGCGACAGACGCCAGATTGCGCGCGGAATTACATTCATATTTAAATTCGTTTAAGCGATAATTGTTCAGGGTGACGTCTGTGGTAGGTGTAGGATAGGGGAAGTGGCCTTCCTGCGATATTCAAAAGTACTTGCTCGACAACCAAGGTCCGCAGTTGTCGTCCTGAAACCGGATAAATATTCTTGGAGAAGGACGCCTATCAGCGGATGACTAGTATCTTAACGACTTTCTGATCAACACTACCATTCATTTAATGCACAAGCTGGTTGGGGAAACAGGAAACCAACATGGACCACGCAGCGCATTGATTCCTGTACTTATTTCAAGCCCGTATTACTTTCTGCTTGTCTCATCCTAGATTTGATGCCAAAGGTTCAGCAAAGGATGAATTCTTATTTACACGACAACTTGAACGACACAATTTGTTTCGTGCTCTGAAATACATTTCTTGATAACTTTTACTAAGATCCCGATCTTATCGTTGAATGTGTTATGTATACATGAAGTATCATTTACCAATGGCATTGTGTTAACTTTCTGTGGAATAATTCTTGCAATATTTTACGGAAATCATTTAAAAGGAAAATGACGTTTGGACACGTTCTATTTCTGATCTGTTGCTTGTCCTGCAGAGATGTCGTTCTTTCAGTGGAAGGTGAGTGAATTTTTGCTTTATTTCTTTCTGCCTGCAGGCATACTTGACTTTTTGCCTGCCTGCCTGACTGTCCACTTGTTTTTCTTTGTTTTTTTCTTATAAAGTTTTAATGCACATTAGCTATCAGAAGTGTTAATATAGTATACATTGTTACTGAAAAAACTCAAATAGTGACATCGAAATGTTACTGCAAAAAACGTAAGCCAGTAGTAAAGAAAGGAAACAAAGCAACGGGATAATTTACATGTACAATGTTCAAGATTGCATATTTTATATGATTCAAGTCATTATTTTTAAGTACACAAAAGTATACACTAACATGCACCACAATCTTGTTTAGCAGGAGTGCGGAGAAAGAAGAAAAATATACATTATTTTTAAAAAAAAATGCAGTACGTAAAATTGAAGGAAAAAATGAAGACAATGAGAGCAAATACTGGACAGTCTGACATCGTGGCATGGAAAGAGGTCAACAATAGAATTGATAAATAGTACTGGAGACAGGATTTTGTGAAGAGACATGATCTCCTACGTCACTAGGCATGGTACTTGAAGAAAAATAAGTAAGTAAAAGTAAAACTAAAATTAAATGACACTTGAGAGAAAGATACTTTTTAAAAAAAATCAAGAAATAAACGATGTGATCAGTTGGAATACTTTAATATTGCGATAACTTCTGTTTGGTTGACAGGAATATTCTGACTACACATTTGTACCAGACATCTATTTGCGATTTGTTCTTTAAATTGATTTTCATTAGCGTGCAAATGATGGTTCATTTTTTGTTTGTTCATTGATGAACGTCTTCAGCCATTATAAGTACAAACTATTAAACAAAAACAACAACCAAAAAGCTAAAGAACTTAATAAATGGATGTTTGCAGAGAATAGGAGTGACGTGGTATGGCAAGATCGCTCATTTGGAACTGATGACAAGAACCAGATAGAATCCAGTGGAATAATAGATGACAAGAACCAGATAGGATCCAGTGGAATAATAGATGAGAAGAACCAGATAGGATCTAGTGGAATAATAGATGACAAGAACCAGATAGGATCCAGTGGAATAATAGATGACAAGAACCAGATAGGATCCAGTGGAATAATAGATGACAAGAACCAGATAGGATCCAGTGGAATAATAGATGACAAGAACCAGATAGGATCCAGTGGAATAATAGATGAGAAGAAGACGCTGGAGATGGATAGGACACACTCAGAAAAACCTGTGGATAGCATTACAAAGTAGTCCCTGTTCTGGAACCCACAGCGTAACAAGGATAGAGGAAGACCAAAGAAGATATGAAGAAGACAGCTGGAGACGGACATGAAGAAGGCACGGAAACACCTTGAGCTGATGACGCGGTACAGGAAGACTTGGCAGACGTTTGTTGAAGGCCTATGCTCCTTGGGGAGTTCAAAGGTGGAAGAAAAAGAAGAAAATTATCCAGTTATTGTTATGAGCAAACAGGTGTCATATGGCAATCTTTATGAGCAAACATGTGTCATATGGCAATCTTTATGAGCAAACATGTGTCATATGGCAATCTTTATGAGCAAACAGGTGTCATATGGCAATCTTTATGAGCAAACAGGTGTCATATGGCAATCTTTATGAGCAAACAGGTGTCATATGGCAATCTTTATGAGCAAACAGGTGTCATATGGCAATCTTTATGAGCAAACAGGTGTCATATGGCAATCTTTATGAGCAAACATGTGTCATATGGCAATCTTTATAAGCAAACATGTGTCATATGGCAATCTTTATGAGCAAACATGTGTCATATGGCAATCTTTATGAGCAAACATGTGTCATATGGCAATCTAACTATTTTCAATACTTTGATTGGCCGTTTACCAAAACAAACATCTTTATTCTGTGCATGGAATATCCGGCTAGGCCCCCCCCCCCCCCTTCCCCCCTCCTGGGTTATATAATTTGGCTGACTTTCACGGTTTGATAAACAAAACACGTGGGTTGGTAAAATAACAACTTGTAAAATCTAATAAACATTCAACACAACATGGCTCACTAAGGAGCTATTACACTTTGGTTTGGTTTTTGAACCCCCACACTTGAAAACTGGTGTATTTTTGTGTGCAAGGGATACCCGGTTCAACCCCATGTGGGTTATAATTTGGGTATATATTGTTCATCTTTCCATATAGTGTATTACTTTGTTGTTTTTCTTATGTGTTGGCTGTTCCAGGCTGTAGTTTATCTGCCGTTTGTTATGACAATGTTTAATGTCTGTGGTGTTTGTAATGTATCTTCTTCCATGACACCATATTGCTCTCTCTCGCTATTGACATCTTTATATCTGCTGGGCTTTTGTTAGTATTGGATTGGTGGCTTTTGTTTGTTTGTTTTTTATTTTGTTTTTATTATATTTAATTCTTCTACTGATATTGAATGGGCTTTTCGGTTTTTTTTTTTTTTTTTTTTGGGGGGGGGGGTTCCTTGTCATTTTAATTTGTTCTAGTTGTTATATGTTGGTTCTTGTTTTGGTAATATACAATTTGCTATTACACTTACATATTCAGTCGTTGTCTGTACTGTATAAATAATATGAGGACAGTATACGTCCTATAAACAAATGTCTATGTTAGAGAGAAAATAAACACGTATGCAGGCTACCAAGAACCACTTTTGTCAGTAGTGAAACGTCGAAAGCTTGCCTGGTTTGGGCATGTAACTCGTCATGACTTTCGAAAACGATCCTCCGGGGAACAGTCGAAGGTAAACGGAGAAGAGGAAGGCAAAAAAATCCTGGGCTGATAACATCAAAGAATGGACAGGACACGGTTTTTCCACACTTATACGCATTGCTGAGGATAGAGAGCAGTGGAGGACCCTGTCTGCTGATGCTTCCACCATGGCACCCCTACGACCCATGACGGGTTACGGGTTGAGATGATGATGATGATACGTCATATCAGTTGAATGAGCTGTGAGGAAAAGACCTTAGTGTTACAAAGGAGACACACTGAAAAAATTAGCGAATAACATTACAAGGAAGTCCGTGTATTGGAATCCTATGTGTAAAAGACATAGAGGAAAACCTAAAAAAAATATTTTTTTTTAAAGGAAAAAGAGAATTTAAGACAAACTTAAAAAAGGATTAGAGGAGATGAGAAAAACTTGAGCGGGTGGCACAAGGCAGGTAAACCTGACATGAACTTACTGATGACCTTTGTTCCAAATAGATTTGAAGGGTAACGAATACATTATACGGCCTAATAAACTTTAGGTATGGTGTAATTTAACTCTTGTTTATGATACATATACGTCGTGAAGGTGACCAACAATACAAGGGATATATATTCAGAAACAATACCAGACGAGAAGATATTGGGAATAGGTCACGCAGGGAACGAGGGCTGTGGAGTCGGACTTTTAACATTTCAGGAGTCGGAAAGTTCTTTAGCCGACTCCACAGCCCTGCAGGGAACAGAGAGATAGACCCCTACATCGAATGAAATATTTTGAACACTTAGAAGGAATGAAAACAGGCCACCATAACATGTCGACTTACTAATGAAGGCAGACGGGGATCTATAGAAAAGATAAATAAAGGGTGTGGCCGAAGCTTTTAGGACACGTCATCACACAGACGTACGACACTCCCATGAGTGCCTCTGTTACTTCCTATTAATTCTTTATGGCTTATTATTTTCCTTCATTGTTACCTCTTGAGATGTTATATTTGATTACATTACACTGGTGGGCAATGGTGACATGTTTGTAGAGCGGTGAGAGTGTAAAGAAAGAATAAAAACCATGTCCTGTCAAGCATGTCGTAAGATGTGATTAATGTTAGGTTGGGCATAACGATGGTAGCTTTACCATAGGGATGGTAGCTTTATCATTTAAAAGACGTTGCTTCAGAAACCACCCCTGCATACCACTTGAGTGCTTTTTGCGGAGGTTCCCTGCTGGGGGGTCCAACAGCCATCTGTAATGGTGGTCCGGTGCTTCGAAGGGAGCGGAAAATGGTTCCTGGTAAATGGCAATTACCCATTAATAAGAAGATTGCAGCATAATGTAAGGCTTGTACATTTTATAAACATTTTAAGTTGAGGGTCAAAAGCAGAAGTCAGAGTCCGTAATGAAAGCTGTTTAAAATCAAATCTTTAAATTCGTTGTGTTATTATGCTTATTCAGATCTACTAAATAAGCGCCCAGGAACTATTTAGCCCTAAATGTTTCTTGCAGTATTCATGTTTTTCATCCAGGAAATACAGAAACTTCTAGAACGGTACAGATTAACATAAGTGCCCCCCCCCCCCCTTTTTTTTCCATGTTACGAAAGGGATATATCATTGGCCGCTAATGGTAAACCATATGATTTTACCTACGGGAGATATATCGTTTCAGTTAATATTTCATGGCATTGGTACACAGGCTTTTGAAAACATTATTACAAGTTGTTCAGCAGAGGGTGTTTCAACATTAACTAGCTCAGAGTTTTTAAAACGTATTGTCTTCGACCATACGGACACGTGTCATCTTCGACAGTACAGACACGGAACTGCGCACCAATACACGCGACAATGGCAGCTACCCAGACCTTGCCTGTTTTCTCCGGTTCCTGTCGTTATGTAAGGTATTAAAATTCACAAAAGTTCACCTTAGAGGCCAGATTTCTTCCGTGTGTATCTTATTCAGATATTTGCACATTGAAATAATGCCCGACATTCGTGGTAACAATTTATTCATCTGTATGTTTAAATGGAAAGAAGCTCTGTTATCGTTTGAGATCAGTTTGTATAACGCTGAGACAAGGGGTTGGAGCGTGCGCGGAAGCATTAATTTGTCACGTGGGGGAACTGATGCAAGAGATACTAAATCGTGCATTTATATATGATTTTTGTTGTTATTGCTAGGATATTGATATTACCGTGTAGTTCCCGGGGTCTTTGAAGGGACAGCACAAATTAGCCGTAATTTACTGCAACTAGTTTAAGATGCAGTAATCCCTCACATAGATGAAGATACAGCGTATTGAATCCTTCTACTAGTTTCACTTCAGGAGGGTCCTAAGACTTGGGCTTTCAGTATTATTATGGGAGTTTTGTGCTCTCTAATTTTATCAGCTACTCCTAATCATGTGTCCTGTCCTATAGGGTGTCATAGTTACGAGCTCTTATTTTACTTTGGCTGCCTGTGAACTCTCCTTGACAAAATTGGAAGTCAGTGAAGTAGTCTTACAAAGCGGTATGTTACAAGAGAAATTTTCGCCTACACACCCTTGTTGCTTCGTTCAATCAGGAGCAGTCTATCTTAGCATCTCAAGTGCTAAACCAGTTGCAAGTAAATGTCTGATTTTGGTAGGGCTCCCCCCCCCCCCCCCCCCCACTACCCTCATGTAGAACATTACTACATGACAAGATATTGCCCTTTACATGGTATTTTCAAACTCCATGACTATATAAGTTATTGCCACTTCCGTTGTAGCTCGTCATGTTTACAAACTCACTAGTTCACAGATCTATCGCTGATAATCTCCTTCAAGATGCTACTTTATCGTAGTTGATTACTACAACGAGATCCATCTGCCGGAAGTGTTACATCACTTTCCGTGCCTTAATCTTTAACAAGATTGTCTTCTTCCAACATTCCATGGAATGGTACACAGTCTGCTTAAATTTGGAATTGATAATTTAATAAATAAAAAAGCCTTAGCAAATTGAAATAGAACAATAGAATCCCATATGGCCTCCGTTTCTATGGCAACCAACGATGCAGTACCATCAAACTTTTCATTATGCATATCTATGATTGATGTCTGTACATTTTCATTAAAATCCTATGATTAGTAACTAAAATAGTATTTCACTGTAGCTGCTACCCTTAACACGGAGACATTATTTGGTCCTTTTGGGAGTCTTGCCACGAAAAGGTTTTTAGTTTGTTCGCGGAACGCGACTGTAACGAAAGAATTGCCTACTTGGATTTACTAACGTTAATATTTATGGTTTAGAATGAGTGATTGACATGGCATAGGTTCTGGACCGACGAGGGCGGGAAACGGGGGCTTGGGGTAGACGTAATAAGAGTTTAAAGAGCAAGTGTACGGAGATGACAGTAACATTATTTTCGTTCAGGCTTATATATATATATATATATATATATATATATATATATATATATATATATATATATATATATATATATATATATATATATATATATATATATATATATATATATATATATATATATATATATATATATATATATATATATATATATATATATATAGACATGTATGTTATAAAAATACAATAAAGAGTCTCCCAAGAAAAGTACACCATTATTATCTTTACTTCTGTTTTTTTCCCCAGGGCCCGAATCTGGAAGCGAAGCATTGAACGCCTTTCCTGACAGCAACAAAACGCAGGTCAGCCCCAGAGTAAACAACAGTGGATTGAACGAAACGGCAGTAGCTGCTCCCGAGCCTTTCACCCCTAACAACATAAGCGACATCCCTGAACGTGAAAACAACAGTAGTCTCAACGGCAGCGACGACAACACGAACGGAATTAGTACAGATCCAAATGCGACGGCAACGGTTCCTCAGACGGAGCGAGTTGGAAGCAGACGGCTAGGGTCTTCACGCTACAAAAGTGGTCGCCAGCAGGTCATTATCAGCGATCTGGCGGTCTCGAATGATATACTGCGCCATGGAGCTTTAAAGCATAAAACTAACAGTAAATTTGATACAGGAAAAACTGACACTGAGGCTGACCCGATGCTGGGGCAAGACACCGGCGAGACCTTATATAAAAGAAAGAGACGGATACCCACCTCGTCCGCCACACCCTCCGTCCAGATCGTGATCCTCGTGATAGGAGCAGTTTTAGGCTGCGTGCTCGTGACAGGCTTCATAAGATGGCGCGTGAGAGGACGGCTGAATGCTGCAAAACAGGGAAAGATGGCAGACGATCTCGTCATCTACGAAGGTCGAAATGTATTCGAGGGAGCCAATGACATGGACACCATTTATGAATGTGATTGTGAGGAAGGTCAAACTATGCTCTCTTCATACGATTCGCTGGACGCAGACGTCCTGCATATAGAAGATGGATCAAAGTTTGATGAGATGTCTTGTTCACACCGGTTCGATACACCCTCGTCGTTAATGTCTCACACATACAGTGCCGGAAACAATGCTCGTCTGGTTCGTCCAAAGTCTCCCAAAAGTGGGAGAGATTTGAGATTCATTCGGGAACCAAAACGACATTCGGCAGCCGGACGTAAATACAAATACAAAGGCAGATATTCTAGACACCACAGGAGGAGGCTTGAAAACATGTATATCCAGAAACTGGAAACTATTCCTATGGAGAACACTACACACACATATGAAGACAGCGAACTCTGCCCAACTTCACTGTTGGAACACGCAATCAAGAACGTTAATAGAGAATCCACAAATGAGCATCATCCTTCTTCCCTGACATCGCTGTTAAGGCGTAATAGTCCTCCATCACGTAGAGGGACATTAGCCTCTTTATTAAACACGTGGCGTTCTCTGTCCTTCAACAGGGACTGGGTAGGAAAGATGTGGCAGGAGCAACACAATATCCGCAGAATTAGTGATGTTCTCCGGGGTCGAACAACAACCAGGGATCATGAAGCTGAGCGCAGCCCACCAGAGAGTCTCCATGGTGATCCACAAGCTAATACGGATGTGGAAGGACAGTTTGTATTAGCTGAAGACATCAGATTCTCAGTTTCCGTACACGAACCGGTTGTCACTGACAGTAACAATAGTGTCTGCCTCCGTGTAAATGATATCGATGTAGTCACAGATCTAAATGAAGACAAAATTACTGAAAACGTTGGTGAACAGAGGAGACTTTCTTTTGCTGTTGGTGGCAGCACAAATCTAGCTTCTCGTGAATTGCGATCGGTGATAGCAACTACGAATGATTCCATCTTGACAAGCGATTTTCACGAGGAGCCCTCGGCTGTCATAAATATTCACGGACGTTATAGTCAGCATGTGGCAATAAACATTGAGCCTCACGCGCTCGACACATTTTCCTCCACGGCACCAATGCATCAATCAGAGCTAGGACAAGTTATTGAACAGAATACAGGTCTTAACCCACACCTGGACTCGCCAGACAGTGTCAGTGTTTCTCCGATGGTGACCCCATTTGTACAACAAGAAGGCGTCATCATTGAACAACTTTCAGACGGGGCACAGATCGTATATATACCACCCCCAGCTTTGCCATCCTACCATAACGACACCCCACCACCATATCAACAGTAAATCTGGATATATGTGCGTGCTTCAGTCCCTGTGTGTTTTTTTTTAAGCAGCAACAGTGTTCACACTATTTACTGTCAGTGCATATTCCAAATGTAGAATGGCATCTCAAAACATAAGCTAAGAATTTAAAGAAACTGACTGCTGGAGACACTATTGGAAACTAATCCAGCGTATAATACTTGGAAATTTACAAAGGGGCTACCACTCAAAAAATGCCTGCTGCTGGCGAACATTAAACATTCCTCAAAAGTAACTTAAAATCAACCAACCTCTGTCAGAAATGGAAACCTAATATTTATGGTGGACAAGGAGAGTGATCAATTTAACGTAATATTTCCATAGTAGAAATCTTTTAGTCCAATATATAATTTTCTTTTCGTCGGGACAGAGGCTTCTGTCAGTAACTCAAACCTCAACTGTGCATGTCTGGTATTCTTTCACATTTTGTCTTTCTAATACACAGGAGGGCGACTGATTTTTCCAATCAGAATGAGAAGTAAAATTTGCCATAATATGCAAAACTTGAGAAATTAGCTCGCTCAATTAAACATTTAAAAAATAACACACCGTTTGAACAAGTTTATTCAAAACGTTTGCATTTTGACTAGATATTCAGTTGTCTACAACTACATCAAACGTAAATGATCAAACATTTTTCAAATTTAATGAGAAATTTCGCAGTCATTTTGCATGACAAATTGCAGAAATATTTGTTGAATATTTGATCCAAAATATATCAAACTAAAGTCCGCCACACTTTTATTGCCAATGTGCCACTTTCGGCGATTGGCGATAGGGTTGCCCACCCTGATTCTAGTGTAATCGAGTTTCGTCACTCCATTTTTTGTTTTGTTTTGATAGACAAAGTCTGTGGACTGAAGCAGATATCTGTTTTATGGGAATAGAAAAAACAAAGTTTACCAACAGATAGCGCTTTGCAACTTGGCGTTGTATTAGTGCCATGGTAAAAGCCAATTCTTCCAAGAGTACACGCTCATGAAACTGCAGAAATCATGTACATTCCGTTTTCATTGTCAGTGACAATAATTCTGACGGTGATTGACGCTAATGTGTATCGTTAAAGTTTACCTACATAACGTTCTATCGGCCCAACGTGAATGCGAACTAGCTAAATTAAGCACGGTTCACTTAGGGACATTTTTAAGTGTTGTATCCCTATCTGTATAGAGTTTCGTTTTCACATTCCGACGCTGTTTTAACTTAAATAAAATTGCTGCCTAATGATGCATAATTGGACATTATTATGGCTTTCATGGGAGAAATCAGTTATCACATTCTTTCGGTGATCTTGGCCAATCACAACTTTCGTAACTTTTTGTGTGATAAGTGAAATTTCTCTCAGCTATGATTCCGATAGGAATTATACACAAAATAGCTGCAGATGTAACATTAATTCTATGTCAGGTTGACACAGAGCCGAGAGACGTTACAATATCTTGAGATAGAATACGCGGGTCAGTCCGCGGACCACAGGTTGGGAACAACTGTCTTAGAAGACCTGCCCGTGCAGCACGTAATTTGTTAACTGTTGTTATTGTTTAAAGTAGTCTCACTAATGGCTACATCACAGTATCTAGTAGTATTTCACTAAATGGCAACCAAATGTAGTTATTGATTATTTTGCTTTTATTTCATTGATTTTTTTTTTGTTTTGCGTGTATATGTGAAAAATTGATATTGAAACCTGTCGCTTGTGTAACACATAAGAGTTAATATTGATTATTCACTTGTTTCTTTCGTTTTTGGTAAGTATGGTACGAGCATTTATAGGCATCTGTACCGCCATTACGGCACGAGTATTTATTGTGTGGACGTTTGTACAGCCATTACGGCACACGTATTTAATTTATAAACGTTTGTACAGCCATTACGGCACACGTATTTAATTTATTGACGTCCGTACAGCCATTACGGCACAAGTATTTATTTTATAAAAGTTTGTACAGCCATTGCGGCATGGGTTTTAATGTATAGATGTCTGTACAGCCAGTATATAAACGTCTATGCAGCCATTATGGTACCCGTATTTAATGTGTAAATGTCTATACAGCCATTACGGCAAATGCATTCAATTTATAAACACCTGTATAGCCATTACGGCACGAGTATTTAATGTGTGGACATTTCTACAGCCATTACGGCACAATTATTTAATTTATAAACGTTTGTACAGCCACTACGGCACAAGTATTTGATTTATAAACGTTTGTACAGCCATTACGGCACACGTATTTAATTTATAAACGTTTGTACAGCAATTATGCCACAAGTATTTATAGACGTCTGTACAGCCATTACGGCACAATTATTTAATTTATAAACGTTTGTACAGCCATTACGGCACACGTATTTAATTTATAAACGTTTGTACAGCCATTATGCCTCAAGTATTTATAGACGTCTATACAGCCATTACGGCACGATCATTTAATTTATAAACGTTTGTACGGCCATTACGGCATTGTATTCCAGTTCGGCACGAGCATTTATACACTCATGTACAGCCCAAATGAATACTTGTATTATTTTTTTATCTTGATATTCCTCAGGTACAATACTATACTTGCGAAAACACTTTCATGTGATACTCCTTCATATGACATTATTTTTTTAAATATACATTTTTACTGATGCTTCATATTTTTTTAATGTTCATAACTTGCTTGATATCCCGTAGTGTGTTTTGGGCTTTATTAAGTTGTGATATCATTTTTAAAGCACAATTTGATGTTCATTGTATTTAACTTGTAGTAGAGTGTCGCTCTCTTGTCGATGTTTACTGATTCTTGCAACAGATTTTGAAACTCCTGTACATACTTAACAGTCGCATGGATTGTTTTTTTTAATCAGGTAGACCAGGAGTCGGCAAACTTTTTAAGAGACGGGCTGGAAAGTAAATATTTTAAGTCTCACAGACCAAGAGGACGTGGTAAAAATCAAGGATACTTACAGGATCAGAAAACAACATCTACACACACTTATTTATTACCAAAATACGTGTAGTAGAATATCATTATGTACAATCATATTGGTGGAGGGGGAGGAGATTAGTAATAAGAAATGGAATTCTTTTTTTTTTCTTCAGACAAAATTACCATAATTGTCTAAAGAGTTAAAAAAATATGAAAAGAAATATAATATTAACTCTATTCTCTTGATTGCTGGGACGTTGTTTTAAAAAATGGATCACGGATTCAAAAGGTTTATAAATCATTGGCGGGCTGGATAAATGATGTCATGGGCCGTACTTGGCCCGCGGTCCGTAGTTTGCCTATTCCTGATGCAGACTGAACCAATTGCTTTACTATTAGTTGTTGCATTTACTACATCCGCGTCGGGATTACATTTCTAATGATATTCTTTCCAGTAGGAGTGGTTTTTTTTCCCCCCATGTTGAGAACAGACACACCAATGTTACATAATAAACGAAAGTTATATATTATGTGTGTATTGTGCGTATAAAATGAAGTAGCATTTAGTATGTAATGAGCCACCTTTGTGCACAAGCTTCTTTCATGACATCCTAATGCCTTTTAAGCTATTCGTAGTATTCTCAGCATTCTTCCATAAAACCAAAACTCTGGTCTCCTGCTGGGGGCCACAGGTTTTACAGGTGAATGAATAAGGTGAATGAATAAGGTGAATGAATAAGGTGAATGAATAAGGTGAATGAATAAGGTGAATGAATAAGAAAGCGCACGATTTCACATGAGAAGGAAACAGTCCACTTTCTTTGGGAAAGTCGTGATAATAAGAAAACCGCGGGAATATGTTGTAACAGACTGAAGGTAACGGAGATAGGGTAAACAAAGAGAGAAGGTACCAGACAGTCTGACATCATGGCGTGGAAAGAAGTCAGCAACGGAATTGATAAACAGTATTGGGTACAGGAAGTTGTGGAGAAACAGGATCACCTTCGCCACTTTGATTGTCCACCCTTGATCTTGATTCAGCGAAACTATTACATCTTAGATGCCTGGAGTTTTAATTTGATTGTCTACCCTTGTAATGATTCTTGGAAACACCCTGGATATAGCGGTGTTATTATGCTTGTCTGCCCTTGTCTGCGTTGCGGGAAAACGGTTTAAATCAAAGTTGATCTTGAATATAGATGAATGTCCTATAGTCAGCGTCCACCTTTGTCAGAACTCAAGAAAACCAGTGATGTGAATGATATGTACGTTACATCTCAAATATTACTATCATAAATAGAATGTCTGTCGTTATCAGGATTTCAGATAAGATAAGAAAATACAAAACGCCCTAAATTATAATGTACACAGACTGTCTGCATACCCTTCTCGGGATTCATGAAAACAGGCAGATGCAGTGCATCTTGAATATGCAGTGAGAGAACTGACAGACTAGCCTGGAGAGCACCCATATTGAGGACATTAGATAGTTATGAGGGAGAGATACTAAGGTTAGGTATCGATCGTCTGTTAGAGAATTGATAAGTCAACAAGGCCACGGCTGTCTGAATTTGGCATCAAACGTAAGACTAACAGAAATGGACGTTTTGAGATGATGCAACTGGCGTGTATACACCCAGCGTACTATAGTAACAACCAGCGTTTAAACCCTTCGACATCTGCCGAGAGAGAGAGAGAGAGAGAGAGAGAGAGAGAGAGAGAGAGAGAGAGAGAGAGAGAGAGCACCTGTCGGTTTGCCCGGAGTGCAATGAGGTCGATTCTGAATAATAATAATAACGTCTTGAATGTGTCCGTCTTACACGGTTGTCTACACTTGTCAGGGTTCGTGAAAACAGCTATGTAGAATACATGGCTAATGTAAATGTCTTTCATAGATGTTCTACCCTGATCAGGAATCATAAACACAAATTCATTTTTACTATATTGACTATTATTGCCTTCTGAAAATTGTCGACTGTTTCAGAGATCGCGTAAACATCGGTTTACTTACTTCTTCGCGATCAGTATATACAAAGGCTGCCTACTGTTGTCAGAATTGGTCTACTCTTGCCAGAAACGTCCTAAACAGGGCGTACATACATCTTCATTATAATGATGTACTGCATAGACTGTCTATCGTGTCCGACTTTTCAGACAAAGGCATATGTAAATTAACCATAATTATCTACATTGATTGTCAACACTTTGTCAGACATCTCATAATGAAGGATATGCATCGCCACTTACAAGTAGATCCTGTGGCAGAAATAGCCGTAGGAAAGTGAAATGTTCGAGACTTCAAAATGCAAGGTCCAGCTTTTTATGAGCTCTGGGTGACCATTTCCCTTCTTTGCTGCCATTGTCTTCCTTAATTCAAGAGCATAATCGGATACTCATTTGCAGCTTGGTTACCTTGCCGCGAGAGGAAAGCGATCTAACCACTTAGCCAGTCGGACACTCGGTTTACATCATGTAGTTATCATAATTTCTATCACTTCGTTCATGAGTTGGTCACGCGCAATCCTCAAGCATTTAGTTACTTTTGCTATAAACCAGAGTAACAGAGCTTGTCCAGCGTTTACTTGTACTATGATTATACTGTTTTATTATTGTACGAGACACTGTATGTTGTGTTTAAGGTATTCGGCATACCGAGGGTTTTTAGCGCCCGGGGTAAGCCAGGCGTACAGGCCTCGGGTTTCCCTTCCTTATATGTTATAAAGGAAAAATGCGCATGCGGTCACCGCCAGATAAAATGCATGCTCATTTTGTGGACAAATCAAAAGCAAGTTTAGCGACTATATCAAACACGGTCGTGAATTTAGAATTATATTAAGAACAACCGTATGAATTATTGTGAAAATATGAAATTTAAGAATTTATTAAATACAAAACAAAAGAAAAAAATCGCTCTTTTTAATATACATTTTTATTAACAGTAAAATGGCCGTCTGTTTAATCTTTCAAGGCTGAAGGCAAAAACAAAAATCAGAAGGGTCACTATAAGAGACTTGTTGTTCGCTGATGATGCTGCAGTCATCACTCAAAGCCAACAGGAGCTTCAGAGCTTGATGAATCGCTTCTCTAAAGCATGCAAGGACTTTGGTCTCACAATAAGTCTAAAGAAAACGAATGTGCTGAGTCACATTGGCAAAGCTGCAGCTACCTTTGCCCGCCTCACATCGCGTGTTTGGGGAAACTCTAAACTCACAATGAAGACCAAAGCTGCGGTATATAATGCCTGCGTCACCAGCACACTCCTATATGGCAGCGAGACCTGGACGACCTATGCTAAGCAAGAAAGAAGGCTCAATACCTTCCATTTGCGGTGTCTACGCCACATCCTCGGCATCTCGTGGAAAGATAAAGTGACAAATGTCGAGGTGTTGTCACGTGCTGGCCTTCAAAGTATGTATACACTTCTTAGACAGCGCAGACTTCGCTGGCTTGGCCATGTTTGCCGCATGGAAGATGGTCGCATCCCAAAAGATATCTTCTACGGACAATTAGCAGATGGCAAGAGAACAGTTGGGCGACCACAGCTGAGGTTCAAAGATGTGTGCAAGAGAGATATGAGGGCACTGGACATGGATCCAGCAACATGGGAGGATGAAGCTGCCGATCGCACTAAGTGGCGATGCTATTTACGGCGCCACCTCAGATTGGGCGAAGAGCGGCTCACACAAGAAGCAGAGGTGAGGAGAAAACGTCGAAAGGAGCACCAGGAAAATAAGCAGCCGAGGGCTGTCACCTCAGGGGCGCATTCCCATAGTCAGTTATGACTGAAGGGGCTATTATTATTATTATTATAAAAACAGTACACACAGTAGACGTATATTTTCCTACTACTGATTGATCGTTCGCACATTCATTGCTGAAAATGTATCAGTTTTGTGACCAAAATAAATGTTCTTATGAGTTTCTGTCAATAGTACATCATATAGCCGAAGAAGAGGAATGTTTTGGAATTTAAGACGAAAATGAAAATGATAGAATCGGCTGAGAAAGACAAGATTCGGAGTGTGTTAATACGGCACACGTTTGCAGAGAAACGACTTAACTTTTTGACGCCCTCTTCAGGCCGGCCACCCACACCTGCACCCCTTCGCTACGCCACTGCATGAAGCTATGGCTGTTTAACTATATCTGCGCGATGGCAGGAATTTTAAAAAGTCAATCCAGACAAAAGTATGATTACACTATCAATAAACACACGAATAACAACAGACAACCCCAAACCGATTTTGGTTAATAATCCAAAATGGCAATCAAAGTTGTACACAAAGAATACAATTTGGAAAAATCCACAATGGGTACTAGGGATTTTAAACACCAACTCCTAATCTGTGTCCCCAGTCAACAGTCCCCAGCCTCAAATAGAGACGACTGCGAGCTAGTCTACACAAAAAACACCCCACAGCAAAAGATCACACTACCAATTAAAAAAAAAACCCCAACGAATGATGTAGAGAGATAAACACCCTCTTATAAGCACAACCAAGTACTTCTTAAACGATTAATTAATTTCCGCCACACGTCTTTAAGTTAAATCCCCTGTCTGTCAGTGAGGTTGTATCCTGTACACTTGAACCAATTATCTTGCCAATACTGTGCCCTTCCGACGAGGTGAGAATTCAGATAAATCCAAGGTTGACGACGACAGTGGGAAAAATATTTTCAGTGTGACTCAATGATAATTCACCCCGATATCATGTGGGTTGAATGAGTCCAAACTCAGGTTTGCGCAAGCGGTGCTCCTTAATGTATCCGAGAGACGAGGCCAGTTCAATTGTGACTGGGCGTATAATGAACAGAGTCCACCGGTCTACAAACTGAGACAGAATAGGCGCTCTATTCTGAACTTTGGTGAGCTTGAATGTTGGTGGTTTCAGAGGTTTAGAAGCTACAGGAGCATAGGGTACCAGCAGCTTGGTACTCAACTCTGCCTTCTTGGTAATGGTTTTAAGGATTTAACCAACTGGTCACAATTCGAGAACTCGATCAAGGCTATGATACCAGATCTTGGACTTAATGGTGGGTTACTAGAATTCCTGGAGCATTAAGTGTCAGACAACTAAGGAGTTCAAATTTTAAAGTAAAACCCAAGCCACAAGTGTTCGACCACCTGGATTTCGATAAACTCTTTCGCCTGGGTCGCAACATAACATGACGCAACCGCCACAGAACCCCGAGAGCTAAAAGAGAGAGACCGCCATTTCTAGCGTAATCGGGTCTACTCGTGGAGACACGAAAGGCGATGGCTTTCCCTGGTGTCAAAGGCCAGGTACAGTCGGCCGCTCTACTACCAGAAACAGAGTGCCAGGTTCTAACTCGTGGTCAAAGAACTCTTAGAAAGATGCCGCGTACCGCGACATAGAGTCCTGGACGCGTCAAAAATGTCTCCTACCAACATTAAAGAAAAAGGGGAGTGAACCTGTCCGATTACAGTGACAGGCCAGTTACCCCACTTTACAACTACAGGAGACCGAAAAAGAAATGAAATTACATCAAAAAGAATTTAGGGGGATGCCTAAGCTCCACCCTAGTGCCCAAAATTTATAACCCATCGTCACATGTACTTTTAAAAAAACCCTGAAAAGAACAGACCCCCAGACTTTTAACCCTACATGTAAACTCCAAGCGACAGAAAATTCCTTGCATCAAATATGGGAAAAACAAATATGCTATATAAGAGTTAATACATCTACAACAACAGTGTTGCTATTTCTGTTTTGTAGTTAAAGTGAAAGGTGTGAAGCCATAACTGTCAACTTTAAATACATTTGTTAACATCGCCGATATAGATTTACGCCCGCAAGAAGACTAATGCGGTAACATCGAATTCAACTAAAAATACCTTGATTGTTAGTATGTACATAATTACTTCCAAGGTCATTGTAGCGGCATAGTTGAGTCGTGTTTATTTACCTATATCGGTGCTTGTAAGTTTAGAATTTGTCATTTTTATGTTGCTTTCTACTAGTCATCGCTGTCATATATTTTTGTTGTTGCATAAGCCCTCCTTCATCCAGAATAAACAATATGTAATGGTTAAGCTGATACTGTTGTGTTATTTTATAATATTTACCATGTTTGTAAAGAGTTCGGCAGGGGAACGAGGAACAAGAGATGAGAGAATGCTAATAAAATCCATTATGCGCATCATGTTCATTGTAATGCGTGAGTGTTAGCAAAATCTTGCCTTATGAATGCGATTCATGGGCAATGAATACAACCCACAAAAGCCAGCTATAAGCCTCAGAAATTATGTATCTGATGAAGGTGGTTGAAGGGACAAGACGACACGTGGTCCGCAATCAGACAATAAACCATGGCCTCAAAACCAAGCCCCGGCAGACCCAAGTGGAATAGCCCCAACTAAGATGACTTGGTCATGTTTGCAGAATGGAAGAAGATTGGCTACCACGACAAATATAGGGATCCAGACCTACAGGACGACCCAGATTTCGCCGGGAGGACAACATTAGGCAATATCTGAATGACTGAGGACTTGATTGGAACCAGGCCAAAAGGAAAACAACCGATAAGATAATATGGCGCTCTCTCTGGCAAACCTCTACACCCCCGGGTAGAAGAGGAACGACTAAATATATAAGAGCATCAGCAAAAGTCTCCCGTCAAATTTGTGCATCGTAAAAAAAAAAATCGAGAAAATGCTAATGACGATACTGCTATTCGCAGATCGGCATTACTTATTACAATCATATTTGACAATCAGCGACTAAGGATCAAAGAAGAAGACATGATATCAGTGCGTTGCTTTCTTACGACACCAGTTCTTCTTCTTCTTCTTAAAATACCATGCCAAATGGCATAGGAGATCATGTCACTCCACAACTTCCTGTCTCCATTACAATTTATCAATTCTGTTGTTGACCTTCTTCCATGCCACGATGTCAAACTGTCCAGTATTTGCTCTCTTTGTCTTCACCTACCTCTTTTTATTCAATCTTACCTGTTGTTATGATATATTCAATCTTACCTGTTGTTATGATATATTCAATCTTACCTGTTGTTATGATATATTCCAGCTGTCCTCCAGTTCTGCTAGGTTCTAGATCAGGGGTCATTAACCTTTGTACGATTACAGACCCCCAATGGATTGCCAAATAAGTCCCTATACCCCCTTCGCCATATTTATTTATATAAAAACGGCAAATCGCAAATACACAAGCTGTTCAGAGATCGAGTCCCATACCCCCATTATTTCGTTCCATCATCACTACCTGGACACGTGTGCGGACGTGTTTTTATTTGGCTCTACATTTTGGATATTTTATTCTAAGTTGTTCCCATTTAATATGGATGGTTTATACATCCCTGTGTTGGCGGTTTTGTTTGACATACAATGAAATTGTTTATATTGTAATTGTGTTAAATTCACGCATTAATATTGTGTTTTTTTCTGTATGGAATGACGGTATTGTGTCCTGCCACCATTTGTCGATAAATCGAAAACTACTTCAACAATTGTTACACATTCCAAATTCTGACGGTGACCTTCTGGCTAGGGAACAATAGACAATGTTAAATTACAGGGCTTGTCAGCCCTCAGGCATGTAATTTGATCATGGCAAGTGGGGAGAACAGCGTCGTCGTATCAGCGATAGTAAAACCACCCAGAGATGGAAGATTACGCCCCTCTACAGTCGTTAAGAGCTACTGCCTTAACAAAGAAAAAGCCATACAAAGAAAACTTCACGCCTGGAGCAACCCTCCACATCTGATCATCAAACAAACGATTAAGGGTCAATGCTGCTCTGTTGAATTCCGTAACAGTCAACATTACGAAATTTTCAAACACACTTGCCTAGAATACTACAAAAGCTGTTCCATTGAAACCCCGAGCGATCAACTAAACGCTATTGTTGAGGATAAAATAAGCACGGACCTCCTCACAATACATCTGTATCACACAAAAAATAAGATTTTAGCTCAAGGAACGACAGAGTGCGTACAGACATGGTTGGACGTCGAATTTTCTCACCTCCAAAGATCAGCTCTAGATAAAACCATGATTGTAACTGATCCTACTTCTTCTCCAACAATGATAGGAGACGAGTCTACCAACGCAAAATCTCAGCTAACCATTGAAGCCAGTCCTCCTACCCCTGATCTAACACCACCAACCTGTGATCCAACAACACCCACTTTCGATCCAACACCACCCATATTTGATCCATCAGGACCCACCTTTACCCCTGATCTAACACCACCAACCTGTGATCCAACACCATCCACTTTCGATCCAACACCACCCATATTTGATCCATCAGGACCCACCTTTACCCCTGATCTAACACCACCAACCTGTGATCCAACAACACCCAATTTCGATCCAACACCACCCATATTTGATCCAACAGGACCCACCTCTAATGGACCGACAGCTCAAAAGCCCACAATAAATTATCTAGAAGTTCACATCAACCAACCCACTGAAGTCAGCGTAAAACACACTTTGAAAGATGCATTCATCACTTCTTCAGATAACCCACCCAATATGAACGAGACCAACCCATCCTGCCTCCCAGATACAGCTACTTTCCAAGTCAGTGTAAACCACACTTTGAGTGATGTATTCCCCAATTCTTCAGATAACCCATCCAATATGAACGAGACCAGCCCATCATGCCTCCCAGATACAGCTACTTTCCAAACAAAAGTGCCTGTCAATAGCGCAGATGTCTACTCATGCTCCACAAAATATCTATTAGCAAATGAGTGTGTTATGGAACAACTAAGCCAACGAACAGAGAAACACTTCTGTCAGGAGCTGGAAACTAGAATTGAAAGTTCTTTGAAAAACGTGATTGAAAAATTCAAGCAGGATATAGAAAGCTCACTGAAAACAGAGCTTGAAACATTGAGACATGAAGTTATGACTCTCCGCAGAGAAAACACAAGGTTGGTTCATCACCTAAACCACCAACCTATTTCAAGTAATAAGAAAAAAGAAAATGGGGAGGTGACTGACAGCCCACGAGAAGCAATTCATCATGAATCTCCAGTTACACCACTTAACTTACCCACCCCTTCTCCAACACTCATTCCTCAAAACAAAGCATGCCCAGGACAGCATCATAATGTTAAAAGCCATAAGGACATTAGCAGCAGTGTAGGAAGAAGATTAGGACCAAATAAAACATTCCCAATTGAAGTAAAAATTAGCAATCGATTTGGAAATCCGTCAATCCTATCTGCACAAGCAGATTCCGAAACAGCAACCTCAGAAGGAGATGACAGGGCACATAAACTCCCATGTCACTTGACACAAGATTCTACTGACCACCTACTGCAAGACAACGAGCAATGGCACCAACAACGCCGTCGTACACGACCGCAGCCACATCCTGATCGTCACATTCCTCACAACACAACCAACATTATTATAGGAGACTCATTGCTAAATGGCATTCACAGCGATCGAATGTCAACAACACCAGGGGAACTAGTCAATGTTATACCATTACCTGGAGCCGGAATAGTAGGAGTTATCAATGAAATAAGCCGTCTCAACACAACCACCAACATAAAGAAAACAACAATACACGTAGGGATAAACGACAGCACAAATGGACACACTCTTAACCTATCAAACATCTCCAGAATGATTGACACCATAAAACAAAAATTTCCCAACACATCCACATATATTTCGTCAATTATTCCACCCAGCTATGGTAAAGCACGCCAAACTGTGGATATCAACAACAAGGTGCTTTACACTTTTTGTTCAAAACATAACACGTCTTTCATAAACAACACACCCTTTTTCACATCTAAGTCAGGTGCGCCAAAAAAAACTGCTATACAGAGATCAAGTGCACACTTCTAAACTAGGGACCAGCTACCTAGCCAAAAATTTAAAGTTTCCTCAGAGGACACACCAGATACACACACATTCATTCACCAGGGACACAAATTATACACTTAACTTAGTAAACCCAGGCACAACAGCTCATAACCATCAATCACCGTCCTCAGCTGACAAGCAAGTATCTAGAAAAGCTACATTTAAGCCCACCTCCCACGCTAACCTTTATGACCAAATGTATCCAGCACTACCCACACAACAGTCCCGCCAGCTGCTAACTGCACAAGACACCACTGGACAGATGGACAGATTGGACTACAAATAACACCCATTCACTTAATCGCAACGCAGGAACTACAGCAAGAAAATGGGAGTTTTCTCGTCCCGTCTCCACCCGCCCAGAACGGAATTCTCACAGTTCATCCGTTTTACGGCAACTGACTATAGTCCAGAAATATTAATGCAGGCTCTTCAGATGTCTATAAACGGCTCTACAGAACAAGATTAAAACCAAGCAACTTAAAACTGTTTTTTTAAAAACAAGTTTGCAGTGTAGCATTCGACCTGACGCGTTCTCTTCGGAAGCACTTTAGTGGCCTTTGTCCTGAGATAAAAGACATAGCTGAGTATCAGCGTAGAACTTTTAACTGTCACTTTTAGATGTTAATAATTTTTTTTTATTTTTTTTTTTATTACATTGTCTGTTTAAACATTTCTTTCTGTTCGTCAGAGCAGGGCGTATCTAAATTTGTTTCCGATTTAGTAATAACTCAATCGTATTAATACTATTGTTTTCTTATTATTATTATCTCTGTGCTTATTCCTCTCATTCCTACGCTCGCCATTCTCTTTTACATCTCTTTAACATCTTTTATACATCTGCACCTTCGTTTTTTTCATATTGAGGAAAATTAGGAAATCCTCCCAAAACTAACTAAGTCACTGCGTGGACCTTTAACTGTCCCGGAAAGATTAATTCTCTACATTGACTGTGGTTGAAGTAAAAATATTCCTTTTTGTTCGGAACAGACTATTTTAAGATAAAAACCACACTTTTTGCAAAGATTAAGATACTGTAAACAGTGTCCACGGACTCTAGCAGTGCATATTTTATTACTTGTCTACAATTTTGTATTAACCATTGTGTACCAATTTTATTGCTTCTTACTCATTCCTACTCCCCTCATTATTTCTATTATCATGTCCGAGTGCAAAAACTCTAATCAAAATATAGGCAATACAACTAATTCATGGCTTAAACTATCAGGACTTAAAATTGGTCATTTAAACATTTACCACCTGCTAGGTAAGCTTTCTGAAGTCTCCACCTCCCTCCAACAAAACTTCCACATATTTGGTTTTTCTGAAACCCGTCTCAATGACAAAATTACAGATGACGAAATTAGGATTAATGGATTCACCACCATTCGCAGGGATCCTAACAGACAACATGAAACAGGGCTAGTCATATACATCTCAACATCTCTTCAGTACAGACGCCGTGATGGTCTAGAACATACTGGCATTGAATGTCTATGGCTGGAAATAAAACTCCCCAACCTGACCCCCGTTTTAATTGGTTACCTGTACTGAAACCCTAGCTCTTCTACTGTATGGTTTGACACATTCTCACGAATGATGGACAACGTTTGGGCTTCTTCGAAGGAAATTATTCTACTGGGGGATTTCAATATTGACCTTCACAAACCGAACAACACGTGGAATGATATCACCATCTCATACAACCTCATACAGTTAATCAATCAACCCACGAGAGTAACAGACTCATCATCTACACTAATTGATCATATCTATACGACCTGCCCAGAAAACATTATAGAATGCACAGTCCCACAGACATCATTAAGTGACCACTATCCTATTTGCTGTACCTGGACGAGAAAGGGGTTTAAAGCACCTAAAACGGAACACATCACAGTCCATTACAGGAATTTCAAAAACTTTAACATTCAATTATTCCTACAAGACCTACAAATATCCCCTCTCTCATACGTGTACCAACTTCCGCATCCAGAAGAAGCCATAACATACTGGACACAAACTTTCAACAACGTATTCGACAAACATGTTCCTATAAAGCAGGTTCGGGTCAAAAACATCAGAAAGACCCCATGGATAACCAACGAAATACTATCAACAATGAGAGAGCGGGACGAAGCACATAAGCTCAAAGATTTCAGCAGGTATCGGATGCTTAGAAACAAAGTACAATACCTCATTCGTCAGGAAAAGAAACTACATTTCAGAAAGATGATTCAAGACAAAGCAAACAGCAAAGAAGTCTGGGCAGCCATTAGAACACTAACACACAAATCAAAGTCACTAAACTCTTTACCAAAAAGCTGCTCCCTCACGGCAACTCATTTTAGCAACCACTTCAAAACAGAAATTAGCCTTCTCAAGTCGACACTAAAGCCAATGGACTGCGATATTAGTAAATTAACAGCCTTCTGCAACACTGAACACACCACAACAGATCTAAGACATATTCCTTTTCTAACAGTACATGAAGTTCTCAAATATATCTTGGCATTAAAAAACAACAATTCATCTGGGCTTGATGGTATCAGCAATAGATTCTACGTTACGCTGCGCCCATCATTTGCGACTCCTTAACCTATGTATACAACCAATGTATTGCACACAACTACTTCCCCACAGCATTTAAATCTGCCAAAGTGTACCCCCTCTATAAATCTGGCTCACTGTAGTGAATTTCTAAATACAATATCTAAATTAATATATAACAATATAGGGCATAACGGCAAAATAAGAAAGTATAAAATAATTTTTTGCTAGAACTGTTGGTATCGCCTACGCCTTCAGATTATTTGCTAACGAATAGCCGAACAAAACGGTACCCAAATTTTTCAAATTCGTCCTTGACATAATCACTTTTCCTAGTTCTAAGAAATATGTGCTTAAAATGCATTGTGAAACGAAGAGGGGCAAGGCTCGATAACACGCAAAGCACGTCTCAATTGGTTCTAAGTCTACAACCAACTTGCACGCTTTGCCTTAGGGGTTTTCCCAAAATACGAGGAAAAAGTTAGAACATGCAGACAACTCGTGTCACAAAAACAACCTTAGCTCTTATTTCAAAGGAGGTAATTATCACGTAAATAGAGAAGACAGCACATGGAAAAGAATTGAACGGGTAGTATACAAAAAATAAAAACACTAACATAGAAAAAAAAAACTGTGTACTTCTGAACCAAGCCAACTAGTCCCATATAAATTGTATATTCGTGTACCTTAGGACTTGTTGACAAAGAATATGGTAACAGTTACGCAAATAGTCCATTAATTAACTAATTATAGCCATAATACTATAGTGGACCCGACCAGACTGTCAAGTAAAGATCATGCCTGCTTATAATTCTTTATGGCATGTTTTGAAAAAACGACTTTGGGTAAATGAGGTTAAAAGTTACGGGATACCTGATTGGTTGGATTTTGAAGGAAGGCGAAGTATGATTGGTTGACCTAAAACTAAAAATATATTTGCCTTGAAACATATTGAGAGTTGTTATTTGAAACGATAAATTCAAAATAAAGGTAAACATGGTCCCATTGGACAAAGCAGTAGATATCGGTACGAAACGGGGACTGTTCACTGCCATTTCAAATAAATTTTGTGTAAAGCAAGATCGATGAGAGCAGGCGGAGAAATTTTCTAACATAGGAAAAGCCTGGACATAGGGCAGATCGAAAATGTGCCATATTGCCTAGTCATCGTTTAATTGTGTTATTTCCTTGCATCTGTGAGGGTTTTGGTTGCTGTCAATAACTGGTGCCAGACTACAGTGGGCCGATATATTCATGCCACAGTCTTGCCTTTTTCGGAGACAACTGTAAACCACCATCATTCTTGAAGAAGTGGGAGCTGAAGGTTGTCGTTCAGCGAAGTGCAGGAAGATTCATACATCATATTTCAAAGATAGGTGCATGTTTCGGCACCTGATCGATCAACTAACATTATATTAGAAAAGACACTGGGAATAGTGATATAAACATTCCATCAGTGTCCATAAAAACTTACAAACAACATGCAGAGATGATGATAATAAACAATCAACCAGTGTATACTAGAAGTCACCTCAGTTAAACAATACAACTACAACCTTATATAATAATATATGTATTATGGACAGAAGATCCATTGTATAAATTGATTGATGTAATTAATTTCTATGATTTCACTTTGATTGTCAGTCCTGATTCCAAATAAATTAGATTCAGGACAATAAATTGAAAAACCTTAACTTTCAACCACTGACTTACTAAAGATAGTCATTTAAAGTATAGTTTGTATGTGATTGTCGTGGTACTGTTGTGTTGTATTAGATAATAAAATAAATTGTGTAATTGTTTATATGTTTAGTTGGTTAATGCAACCTTACACTAACATTTCATAACCCTAGACATGAAACGTAGTCATCTTACATTCTATCTAGAATAAGTCTGAATGAGATCATAATGGTGGTAGTAGAAAGGTACCCTGGGAATTTACTTTAATATTTATTATATTCAGGGACCTTCACAGCTGACCTCATTCAGTACACTAAGATTTCTTAACAACAAACTGTATTAACATCAAACCCACCAAACTCACATAGCGATCCCAACAGCTACAGACCAATAGCCCTTCTATCATCTCTTTCAAAACCACGAGAGAAACACATTTACAACACCACATTTCAACACTTAACAACAAACAAACTGCTCATTGATAGCCAGTCAGGTTTCAGACCCAAACATTCCTGTCACACAGCTCTCACCAAAATGACAGACAACTGGCTGTCGAACATAAATGATGGAAAATTATGTGGTGCTGTTTTTGTCGACTTCAAGAAAGCATTTGACATGATTGACCACACTATCTTGGTTCAAAAGTTGGAAACCCTCAGAATAGGCCGTAATCCACTAAACATCATCAAATCATTCCTGGCAGATCGACAACAGTTAGTGCTTTACAACAACTCGGCATCAGATTTCTCGAAGGTAGTTACAGGAGTACCGCAGGGCTCTATTCTTGGGCCCCTACTCTTCGCAATGTTCATCAACGACCTGCCACTACATCTAAAATATTCAACTTGTGACCTCTTTGCAGATGATTGTACTATCTACACTAGTGACAATGACGACTGCGTGGCACTTGAAATGACTCTTCAAAGCGATGTAGACAATCTAACAAAATGGAGTAATATGAATCGTATGCCAGTAAACACAACAAAAACGAAATCTATGTTGATTACCACCAGACAAAAACTCCTAAGCTGCACCAAAAGATCGCTACAGCTACACGCGGAATCAATACTAATTGAACATGTAACAGAACACAAAGTTCTGGGAATCACGATTAACCAGCACTTAACGTGGAACTCCCATGTACGGAATTTAACCAAACACTTTAGCACAAAAGACTAGCCAAAATAAAACACTTCTTAGACGCAGACACTAGACTATTGTTCTACACCTCACATATACAGACACATCTAGATTACTGCTCTACACTATGGGATTGTTGCCCTGCTTCCACCTCGAAGAGACTGCACTCCCTGCAAAAGAGAGCAGTACGTCTGATCACCGATAATCGCACGACACCACACACAAGGACAGGAAAAGAACCCAAAATACTGTCGCTAAAAAAAACGTCTTCTCTACAACAAAGCCAAGCTGACTCACACAATTCTATCTAACAATGCCCCGTCGTACCTAAGATCATTGTTTCAAACCAGTAGAAGGGAGGGACAACGATTACATCAGTTACGTCTGCCCAAACCTAGGATCGACCTGTTCAAAAAGAGTCTAGCCTATTCTGGTGCCTACTTATGGAACAGCCTTCCACACCACCTAAAAAGCCTACCTACACAATATTCTTTTAACAAAGCACTTTTCAAACACTTCCTCAACACTGATTACACTGGCTAACACAAAAAAACTTTTTTTTTCTTTCTTATATAAGAATAAGTGTTCTTAGGTCAGTTTCTTGCGCTGATTTCAAATCTGAAATCCGTTTTTTCTCTATCACGTCGGGATCTTAAGATATTTGTGAATAAATATATTTTTGGGAAACCGTTATTTGCTCCGTTTCAACATTTTTACAAGAAGTATAACAGTTTTGTTAAAAATTTCTTTGCAGTCGACTTTCGTCGGTGAAAATAATGTGGTACATTTTATGAAGCATCCTGCAATAAAGATGCATGGTCACACTCCACCGTTACGTTATAATTTCAAATAGTTACTGTATTTTGAAATAATTCTGATGAAAATATGGCTTCTAGAAGTTGTAGAAATTCGGCTGATCTGTTCGTTACGTGTGCGGATATTTTACCGATCGTGTTCACCAGAAAAACTTTCTACCATTGCTAAACAATAGCATATCGAACAGATTTGTGATTTCCCGAAAGTTGATGATGCAAATAAATCTTGGAAGCCAAAAGCAGTTTGTTCGACTTGTGCAAATACATTGGCAGGTTGGTTACGAAAATCGCCGAAGCATAAGTCGATGCCTTTTGGAGTGCCAGTAATATGGCGTGACCCGACAAATCACGCTACTGATTGTTACTTCTGCTTGACAAATATCCATGGTTTCACTTTTAAAACTGGAAAGTCTGTGGTTTATCCAAATATTGAATCGGTTTCGAAACCAGTGCCTCATGATCCAATCACGTGTCCGATCCCAGTTCCACCAGAACAATATCCGTTGGACGTGAATGAACCATCAGAAAGTGATAGTTTATTTGCTTTAGAAACTAATTCTGACTCGGATTATATACCGGTGAATGATGGTGTTCACTTAATTAACCATTCAGAACTTTCAGATCTAATACGTGATCTCGCTCTTACCAAAGGACAAGCGGAATTACTCGTTTCGCGACTCAAAGAATGGAATCTTTTAGCGCCCAATACTCCGATATCTAAATTTCGTCATAGACACTGAGAACTTTGTTCAACTAATGAGATGGATGATGACATTTGCTATTGCAAAGATGTAAAAGGTCTAAATGGTGCACCTCTTTCATGAGCACATAGTCATTCAAACGAAACAACGACTTTTTCAGTATACCCAGTCTGCTTCCAAGACTAGTCCTAAAAGCCGTGTTATTATTGCATAATGGAAATTTATTTTTGCCATCAATTCCATATTGTCATAAGTTTCTTTTACTCTGTTCATAGGCGACTGGAATTGAGAAAATAATGACAATATGGCTATAACTTTTTGGCAAAAATAAAGTTGGAATGACTATGAAAATGGCGGATTTGTGGACTATGACCTAAAGGTCATTGCAATTCTCACGGGCATAGCAACTGGTCATATACTCAAAAATTTTGTTGTTCCGAAATTTAGAATGGGAGTATTGGGCGCTAACAGGAACATTCGCGCACCGAGAAATTCCACTTGGCCTATGGTGAGGGATCGTACGTATCGGGATCTGAATGTAAATCTGAACCATTAGTTAACAAAGAACAGCATCATTTCACCACCGGTACATATAAAGTTCCGGGCTCATGAAATTAATTTCTAAAGCGTTAGGATAAAACGAGCAAAGCTTTCACTTATGGTTCGAGAAAAGTTTCCCAAATTATTGATGCAAAACTGGGATCGGAAGTGATTATCTTTGAGGCCTGGTTTCAGATTAGGAAAGTATATTGCAGATAAACCACAACTTTCTAGTTTTAAAAGTGAAACATGGATAACTGTCGCGCAGAAGATGGCATTCAAATCGATTGTCGTTACGCCATATTTCTGGAAATCAAAAGGCATCGACTATGCTTCGGCGATTTTGTTAAGCAGTGCCAAAGTATGCAGTACAAACTTTTGGCTGTAAGATTTATTTCAAAATCCTTTTGAATCGAAATTCGCATATTGACTTTTTCTTTGACAACCTTGGCGTAAAGTTTTCTGATGAACATGGAGAACGATTCCATCAAGATATCGCCGTAATGGAGTCACGATCATCAAGGATTTCAGGAACTTCAAGAAGCCATATTTCGCTCATTTATGTTGGATGCTATTTGAAATCGCGATGTACCATATGCCATTCATCCGACGAAAGTCGTACTGCAAAGAAATTCAAGCCTGCATTTTATTATACTTTTGTAAGTTAATGAAAAATGAAATACAAATAACGGTTTTCCAAAAAAATTATTTTATTCATTGCGTATCTTAAGAATCCCGACCTGATAGAGAAAAACGGTTTGCAGATTTAAAAACAGCGCATTAAAATTGACCAGAAAAACATAGAAATGTTAGAGAAAGAAAAAAAATTTTGTTTTGTTAGCCAGTGTTATCTACCCCCATAGAAACAGCTTTTGCCTGTCAACATCTCATCCATAGGTCAACATTTCTTTTCCTCTTCCGCTCGTTTTTGTGTGTGAATAATTTGTTTTATATCCATGTAATATCATTATTATATTCACTTTAAAATATTATTATATAATGTAATGTATGTGTGAATGTACCCACATAATACTGTACTTTAGAAATGTGAGTCGTGAGAATGTACCCGCATACCACTGTACTTTAGAAATGTGAACTGTTTTTTATTTTTATTTTATTTGTTTTTTTTTTTTTTTTTACTGCTAAAAGACTTTTCCTGCCACAGAAGTGCGTAAGAAAGTGTTATTATTATTCTTTCATTTTCCACCAAGAATGTATGGACATAAGCGAGAATGTGTTTATGTAATTTTTGTATTGATGATTGATGACACATTCAAAAATACAGATTAATTGTAGACGGATTGACCGCATGAGTGAGTGTCGGTATACAGAATTTATTTATTGTTATTTATTGTTTTATTTATTTTATTTTATTATTACTTTTTCCCCCCAGTTACTAGCTTTTTTGTTTCCACAAAAAAAAAGGTATACTAGCGTAATGGTTACAACACCGCTTTGATTCAGGATGCATTTGCGGATTTTTCGTCGACCGGGAATTGGACTGGATTAACTCGAGACCTGGCGAGTACATTTGAAGAAGTGTCGTCGACCAGGGATTGGCGGATCCTGAGCCGACCCAGCTGCAATGGGTACCTCCGAAATCGGAGAGTATTTGCCTGAATGGCGAGGGACACCTGTCTCTGTACAAGAAAAAAGGGATACTCACGTAAAATCAATGTCAGGTTAGATATAAATAATAACCTGAGATTTCGCCTCGAGTATTAGAAAAAAATTTTAAAATTATGATTGCATACTGTAAATGAATGCTGTTATGGTAACTTTATAATGTTGCATGCCTTTAAATTAATGCTTAAAGCATCATGTGGGAATGAAAGGATATAGTGTGCAAGATTAATGAGAGTGGAAGGGCAGAATGTTAGACGGGCCTGCGCACCCAATTCTTTACCCTTCGAAAATAAAGTTCGTTCGTTCGTTCGTTCCAATACCCCCAAGGCATGTGGATATCCCTGGTTAAGAATCCCCGTTCTAGATACACCGTAACAAGGCGTTAGCCTTGGGTCAGCCCGCGACCATACATGAAGCGTGAAACATTTAAGCCACATTAAACTCTAAGGAAACCTGCTCCCGTCATGGCAACAATTCAGTGGCGCAACTACACTGTAAGGCCCCCGTCCCCGGCACAAATTAAGTGGGGGGTCCTCATCATATAACGGGCTGAACAGCTATAATCAGTACGAGGTATATCTGTATATACAAGAATGTAACTAATTGGGGCCCTACAGCTCCCTAATGGGTATAGTCCTTAATGTCACGGGATCTGCCTCCCCTTTGCCCTGCAGTAGTGGTCCACCAGTGACCAACACTCAAGAGTATCTAATCTGGGTCTTCAAAGGTGTCTACCTTCGCACAAGATTACTCTTGGCAGAGTTGTATATAGAAGGATAATGAAGCTTCTATCTCAAGGTAGTGTTCCCAAGATAATTCAGAAGTCAAGAACAATGTTGCATAGGGCAGAGCACTGTTAACTTATATCTGATCCGGCACCTTTTGTGAAGTTTTAAGCAATGTTCGAGCCCCCAGCTGGTTTAATCCAGCGAAATTCCTGTTATAAGTATTGTTGGCTATATGGCGGTAACTATAAATATATATATGTATTAAAGATATTAGATCATACATGCGCTCTCTTATCTATAAGAACTGAATCAACTATGAATTTGTAAAATAACATATAACAAATTTAATAATCAATTAGTCTTTCACAAACTTACATAAATATGGATGAGTGACTTTAGAGGTTTTATAAAATTGTCTTCACTGAGACTTAATTAGGGACTGATGATTATTGTCCGTTGCTTGCGCCTGTTACAAAAAACTTAACTGGCTGAGTACTGCAATGGGTCGTTGTCAGGTCTTTTGTGATGAGGACTCTTCTCTAGAGGCGTCTAGATGAAATTCACTCCTAATGTCGAGGTAGGTGTCTTCACAGCGTGTCCACTGTAGGTAGTTGGTGTCAAACTCAGCTTTTGAATCACAAAGATAGCGGCGAAGACTCTTGCTTCAGACTGGTCTCTTGTAAGTGTAACTTCGTACCACGAACTTTAGGAAAAATAAAAGAATAAATGCCTCTGCTAAGTATATTTGTGGGGTGAAGATTAACAGGCGCATTGTCTCGCTGTTCACCCACCACTTGGGTCTCTCTGAATTTTTATTCTCCATGAGCATATACAGCATAGCTCAGGGAATATGATTAGAAATCACATTATTCTTCTGGACACTTAAATGGGAAAATGTGTCTGGATAGTGCGAGTGCAATGGCTTTTGCCTGAACTAACATTATAAAAGTACACATACCTCACAAATAATACTACACCCTAGGCACATGTGTGGTAATCATCTCGGAGTCTGGGGTCGCTTCTGCTTTCCTGAGCGAACTAGAATAAAGCAAACACCAGTGCTTGCTGTAGTGGTTTATGAACATACTATTTTCATATGTTGAGGATGCCAGCCTCCTATGCCTTGTATAACCACTTAGCAAGTACAGACATGTCAAAATTCACATTGTAAAATAAATGTTTACACTCACCCCAAATGGGATATACAATCTCCTGGCACAGTGGAATGGACACAGCAACGTTGATTTGAGGCTTCGAACACTTGGTCGGGGAGATTTTAGTATTCCTCTTATGACGGGTGCTATGATTCCTTAAGTTTCCAGTCTTGGTATTTAAAATTGCGGGTTCTCTTTTAAGTTATAAAGACGCCCAAAAACTTCGATCTGTCACTTTTAATTTAGGAATTCTTTGTCCGATCCTTCTCTCTGGCTACTGTCACGGAATTGCCTCCCCTGCTTTGCAGTAGTGGTCCAACAGTGGCCAAAACTTAAGAGTATCTAATATGGGTCTTCAAAGGTGTCAACCTTTGCACAAGATTACTCTTGGCAGAGTTGGAGATAGCAGGATAATGATGCTTCTATCTCAAGGTAGTATTCATAAGATACTTTAGAAGTCAAGAACAATGTTGCGTTGGGCAGGGCAATTGTTAACTTTTATCTGATCCGCCGCCTTTTATGGAGAATTAAGCAATTATTTATTTCAGCTCGTTCAAGCGCCCACCCTGATTTACTCAGTGGAATTTTTTTTATTCTGGTATAGCTCTAGAGTGTATTTAGTAAATTGACTGAGACAAACACGCAGTACATTCAAAATGATTAAATCGACGTTAAATTTGTATATTTACAAATAACAAATTTAAAATCAACTAAGTTTTAACAGTTTTAAAAAAATTGAATAATCTTTACCAGAAAATACTCATCATCGTGTGGTGGTATGGTGTTTTATGTAAGAAGTAACTTGGCAGCTTTTAGGTTTGACTTAGCTGCAAATGGTAGTTTCTGCTCCCGCTGGGTTTTTGGGTTCTGTGCAGATAGGTCACTGGAGTTCTTGCGTCTCTGGTCAAGATTAAAGGCACAGCACGTTCCAAGTAAAATCTGAAAGTAGCTACAAAGCTGGTCCCGCGTCTCTAAGACCCTCTGATGATGGTGTCTAGTTCGACGTCAGGTCACTTCTACTCTCACTTTGTTCCAGAGATTAGTACCCTCATTGGTACCACTAACTAGTATGGTAAAAGAATAGACACGAATACCTTCTTATGTATCCCCATCTTCCTATTCCGCCATCCCATCTAACTCAGACTATACCTTCGATGAGAATTAAGCTTAATCCCTCGAGAGAAAACTTTCTTTACATTTAAATTGAATAGCTTTAGATTTACTTTACATTCAAATGAAAAGGTTAATAGTTAGGATAGAATATGTTTACATTTACATCTACACTGGTTGAAAAGCTTGAAAACTTTCCTTAATTTTAAAGTAAATATGTTTACATAGACATGTACACTGGTTTGAAAATGTAAATATTATAATTAGAATGTACATCATTTCTTTCATCATTCCCTCCCTGCTCCATATGGAACCTGTGACTACCTATGCTTTTAGTTATCTTTAAGAAATTAGCAATAAAGCAGTCACCAGCCCTTGCAGTGGTGGTTCATGAAATCATCATTCTATATGCTGAGGTTGCCAGCCTCAAATGACTTGGACATCCACTAGTGATTTTCACATATTAATATTCACATGGCAATATATGCATATTAGTTCACATGTTAGTAATGAAAAATATAGAATGTAAAAGGTACAACTGACGCCAATCTTGACTCACAGACTGTTTGCTCAGAGGAATAAAGTTAAGGCACTAGCAGATGCCTGTTTACACGTTTCTGGGGTGTTGTTATGTTAACAATGAATTCCCACTATGACTCCGTGTGACGTACGTCTAAGTATGACAAATGAATTTCCCTGACTCGATGGATGACAACAGAATATTGGCCTCTCATAACTTTAGAACCCCTGATCATCTGTTGTAACTTTAACCCGCATGCAGCATTTCCACGAGAATTTTACACGCTGGATCAAAGCCAGGCTGATCTTCAGAATTCAACGTGGGGCGGTATACGATCTAAAGAAATCAGGGAACTCCCAGCTAACGTAGGTAGCTTCTCGAGAAATTTTTTCGCACTCTCATGCGAGCAGCCTGAGACGAAGAAAATCGGTAGACCGGGGGAAACGGAGGAATCGCAGCGGTTAACACAACGGCGAGGTACCTCGGATTCTGCTCTACTTCAAGAAAAGTGTGAAAACCTAACACGTCCTATTTAAGTTACATTTGAGAAGTATAAATAAAGAACTCCGAAAACTGCATTTTATCGTTCGTTCTGACAGAATCCTAGTTTCACTAGCATAGTCGGATTCCTGCTAGATTTCATCTACCTTCGTTGACTATTGGAGTGTATTCTTTCTGCGCAGACGGTAATTTATACATTAGCTTCGAGTGATCAGTGGTCTAGTTATTTCAATTTATTTCATTGGATAGTGATGTAAATTTAACCTTATTAAATAAACCCATTTTCTAAGTTCTAGTGCAAACTAATGTTACAGCTAAAAGTATTTCCTAATACACTTGACGCGTAATTAATTTTGCAGACGTTAAAAGGAATTATAACCAGTAAATCCAGTTTAGTTCTGTATAGATAGATGTGCTTTTAATTATTTTAACTCACGGGGAGTTTTCCTGATTTGTTAATTGACGACGCTAATAAAGAAAATAGGCTAACTGTAATTTATCGCGTGTCAGATTATAATATGATTTGTAATGCATTTCTTGTTTTGATTATCTTTCATTCAGAACGATCATTCAACCTGCATCCCAGCAATTATTAATTATATACAGAGTTCTGCCAACTCAATTCGATAACTCCAGTAACATATGAACCTTTTTTAAAGCTAAACTTGTGGCGACCTGTAATGGGCCCCGCTCCTCTGAATTTAACTGAGAATAAAGCCACCCAAGAAACACTTTTAAAATACTAGTTCATATAGGCTAGTCCTTAAAGTAAACTGGAAGCAGAACATATTTTATTCACTGCCCTATTTGTGAAGAAAAAACATAGGTCTACCTGAACACTGTCTGTCAAGTATATTCAGTGGATTTTACACACCCCCCCGAAGAAGAACTTACCTCAGTGTTTTTTTAACTTGTGACATTACGGAAAAAGAAAGTTATCTCCACCAGCTGTGCCAATTTTAGGAACCACACCATACCTCACGCCTAGCCAAATGCCTGTGCCATTCATTAGGAACTTTATCTAAACCAACAGTAGCCATTACGCTTCACCGTCTGGCGATTTTTTGAGACTATTTGTTACCTCGTTAAATCTGGGGCCTGACACGGAAGAAATAAGAGGACCAGTCCATTATTCCACGGTATTTGCTGCTGTGGTAAATAATTCCTAGAGTGACAGAATTCACCATTTTGGTAAGTCTGCGTGTGTGTTTGTGGGATGGCCAGCCCTAGTGTGTTTTTTTGAATGAAAGGAGATTTAATCTTTTCTTTACCCTTTTAATTAGTTCGACCTAGTATTAAGGTGCATTATATTCCTTGTACGGGATTTCTCCTAGCGGGATTGTGTAACTGTGTTCATTCCCCCCCCCCGTAAAATTTGTTTGATTAAAGGGGGACATTTGAAACCCTTGCTTTTCCCCCTCCCCCCCCCCCCCCCTTTTACTGTAACCCCTTGCCTCAGAGTAATAAATTTACCAGTGGGTTAAATTGCCTATCTCTGATCACCCCCCCTTTCTTGTCTTTTGGACCGGGTCTTGTCTCTTAGTAAATACAAACGGGAAACGGTGGATGGGATATTTCTCCTCAAACCCCCCTCTTCCCTTATCATATTTGTATTCTGTAACATTTGATTTTTGACTGTAAATGTATAATTATTTGTGACTGCTTTATGATAATAAAGGTTTTAATCTTTATTTGTGTTGGTTGTCGGCTGGCCCAAAACTCCAAACATTTCCATCTGTGTAGACTGTATTCATGTACGATTGTGCGACAGAATCACCAAATCGGTGAGTGCGCCTGAGCGACTGGAACTGACAAACAATTGTTTGTTCAGAAGAGAGATAGGAATAGTCTGTGAGAAACAGATATTGTCGTAATAAGAGACTGTCCTTGCTCTTCCCAGCGCTTGTGAATCTACTACCTCATTCTCCTAAATCCTTATTCTCACAGAGCCTTCAATATTCCTCTACACTCTAAAGGGACCGTTATCCATCAGCACCCTCTCAGATAAAAACTACGACAATATATGGTTAGCTCGTTCGAGATTCTGAACCTAGTTAAAATAGAGTGTGGTTGATTGTCTTTGTGAAGTAGGGTATAATCTTTAAAAGTAATTACTTCCCCTAGACCAAGCCGTTCAGTATTTGGGCCGACCACACAATAATTATGACAGGTTTGTTTTTTCCACAGGAGCAGGCAGTTAGTGATTATAAAAGATTTGTCACCTTTGTATTCTCTGGCAGAGGGAATTGAAATTTTTTGGTTATATAATTGCTGGGACTGCGTGATTGTTTTACAATCACTAAAGGTTTTGAAGCGTTTGAGTTGAGCTAAGCTAAAGACGGATTGTTCTGATTCTTTTAAAAATTAAGTTAACTACGTCTCATCTCAAAATTGTCTTCAGGGACGGAGTTTGTTGTTAGAGAATTAACATTTTCTGGAAAAAAAAAAAATTGTTTCCCTTTTAAATTGTTTTAATATAAATATTTCTCTACTGTTAGTAATAGTAGATTTTTTTTTCTAGTGTAACTTACTAATTTAATTGGCATAGTTGCTTGCGTTAAAAGTCTTAAGTGACAATAATAGCGGCGATAAGTTAACACACGAGGTCATTAAGTAAATTGTTTTTACTTTCGGTTTTCTCGTAGCGGCTTTGTTTTTTCCCTTCTTGTTCTTTCTTAATACTCTCTAATAGTAGAAGTATCCAGTTCTTCAATCATGGCAGAGAGAATTAGGATAAGATCCATTCTCAGACAGGAAGCGAAAGACTCAGGATTAGACACAAAGGCCGCGAATCTGTTTATCAACCAGGAATTGGAAATATATGACGCGCAGCAACAAAGAGCAGAAGCAGAGAGGAAGGAAGAGAAACAAAGAGCAGAAGCTGAGAGGAAGGAAGAAAAAGAGAGAGAAGAGAGGGCAGAAGCTAGGAAGAAAGAAGCGGACGATCGTCAATTGGAGCAGACGAAAATTGAGGCAGAGATGGAAGCTCGCAGGGAAAGAGAGAGAGAGCGAGAAAGACAACATGAACTGGCGCTTAAGGCTTTAGAGAGTCGGGGCGCCTCTACTCCGAATAACGGAGAGCCGTCTTCGCCCCAGTCTCAGTCAATGGACCTCTCCAGCACTCATTCTGCCCAATTAGCGGCGATGTCTTTTGCTTTAGAATCTTTTCCTAGCCCTAATGAAAAAATTGACAGCTACCTAGAAAAATTCGAAAGGCTCGCGAATCTGTATGGGTTAGAGAGTTCCCGCTGGGCACTTAAGCTCTCAACGTCACTAAAAGCTAATGCTTATGACGTGTACACGAAGCTGGGAACCAACCAACATGATTACGACATGCTGAAAAAGGCCTTGCTAGAACGGTTTGAGATGACCGCCCGAAAATTCCTGCAAATGTTCAGGAACAGCCGAAAAGAGAGCACGGAAACATTCCCACAATTCTCTTCAAGTCTCACGGGCTATTTGACAAAGTGCATTGAATTATCTGACCTACCTCTTACATATGAGGGACTACTTGGACTTGTTCTTGTGGAGCAGATAAAGGCAACTTTGTCAAACGAAAACCGTAGATTTTTGGCTGAACAGGGCGCAGTCAGACTTGAGGACATCCTCAATAAGGCCGAACGCTATACCAATGCAATGGCCGAACTTCCCAGCACTAAACGTAAACCCACAGATGAGCCATCTCGAAAACAAAATCTAGAGCAGTCTTCCTATTCTTCTAATTCCTCTCAGAATTATAACCAACGAGAAAATAATACCCAGAGACCTCCCCAGGAAAAATCGAAATTCTACAAAACCCGATACCCCCCCAACAACAATTCTGATCAACCCACCAAGCCTACGTGGCAGCGCGGCCACCAAGGTCAAGGAAAAGGAAAGACCCCCTACACCAGGAAAGTCTGATCAGGGCAAGCAGACCGGGCCTAACCGCGTTGGATGTTTGCATACAGCCTCGAAAGGTAGAGTCAATGTCAGTGATTCTCAACCTGAGGGGGACCGACCCTCAACTCGAGGAACTATAATTTTGAATGGTACCTCAACCACTTGTCTCTTTGACACTGGATTAAGTTTTAGTTGTATTGTTGCTAGACACCTAGTCAAACCAGGTCAGGAGACAGAGGAAACCGTCAAACTTAGTGGAGTTTTTAAGAGTGATGCGCCCAGGACGCTGCCTATCGCACTGGTAGAAATACACTCTGACTTTGTCAGAGGTGTTATTAAAGCGGCCATTATGGATGATCCTATCTACCCAGTTATCCTGGGATGTAGATATGTGTTTATTTGGAGACCAAAGGAGCCGATTGTGGCAGCGGTAACTACAAGAGGGCAAGCCAAGAAAGAGAGGGAGCCTGCGCCAAATTTGTTGCCGAATGAACTGAAGGAGGCGCAACAAAAGGACCCTACTCTGGAGCCCTGCTTTAAAAGACTGCCCATGGCTAAGGACCCCAGACACAACGGAGACATCTTTTCTAAGGATGGCGTATTGTATCGTAGAACGGGCAACCCGGACACGGGGAATAACCAGCTCCTAGTACCGACGCAGTACCGAAGCCAGATCTTAGAGATGGGGCACTCTCTTCCCTTTAGCGGACATATGGGACAAAACGCCACTATTCAGAGAATAAAAACCCACTATTGGTGGCCAGGAATGAACTCTGACATTATCAGGTATGTGAAATCCTGCGCCCAGTGCCAACGGGTAGCACCCAAGCACTTGACACCCCCAGTACCCATGGGGCAAATGCCAATAGTAGGGACTCCATTTGAACGGGTTGCTGTCGACATCATTGGACCCCTGGAAAGGACCAAAAGAAAGCACAGGTTCATCCTGACTTTAGTCGACACTTGCACAATGTGGGCCGAAGCTGTACCGCTAACATGCATAGATTCCAAGCATGTCGCAGAAGCCCTCGTGCAAATCTTTACACGGTTGGGATTCCCTCAACAAGTTTTGACGGACAATGGATCCCAATTCCGTAGCCTGTTAATGGAGGAGATCTTTAAGATCTTGAGGGCCAAACATATCCACACTAGTCCCTACCATCCGGCCGGAAATGGGCTCGTGGAACGTTTTAATGGTACCCTCACCACCATGTTACGTAAGCTGGGTCAGGAGAAACCGGAAGACTGGGACCTATATATATCGGCTGCCTTATTCGCCTACCGAGAGGTTCCCCAAGCGTCTACGGGATTCGCGCCAGCTACACTTTTATTTGGCAGACCTATTAAGGGGCCACTAGAAGCTTTACTTCGGTCCCTGACAGACCAAAAGGCTGACGAGACAGTCGTCTCTGCAAGCAAGTATGTATCTGAGCTCAAGGAAAGGCTAAAGCTAGGATGGGATCTTGCCAACACCAACCTTAAGAAAGCCCGCGCTAAACATACTAAAAGATACAACAAAGTTGCAAAAGAGAGAGAACTACAACCAGGGGAGAAAGTTTTGTTGCTACTTCCAACCGGAAGCAATAAACTTCGCATCGGATGGCAAGGGCCGTTTACCGTCCTTAAAAAGATCTCACGTACTAATTACAAGATCTCCATTAAAGGAAAGGAGAAGGTCTTCCACATAAATCTGCTCAAGAAATATCTGGAAAGACCAGTGCCATCCTCCGAACATCTCCTGGCTGTCGCCATAGCAACGGAAGACGAGGAAGATGATGATGGTTGCATGGAGTACCCATTGCAACCCACAGAATCCTTTAAAGATGTCAAGTTCGGCGACAATCTCTCACCAGAACAACAAACAGAAACCAGGGCGCTACTAAAACAGTACAGTGCAGTCTTAACGGATGTACCTGGTCGAACAAATCTCATCGAATTTGACATGAAATTAACAAACGAGACCCTTGTTCGAACCAGAGTATACCCCATTCCTTACGCCAAAGCTGATGCACTTCGCGGAGAAATAGACAAGCTGCGTCAGGCAGGAATTATCAGCGAGTCTACATCTCCTTACAGTTCGAGTGTAGTGCTGTTGCAGAAGCCCAATAAGGAAGTTCGGCTGTGTATTGATTACCGGTTGCTAAACGCTGTAACGGAATTCCAGCCTGAACCGCTCCAAACTGCTTCTGAGTTGTTCACCAAGCTCAGCAAGGCAACAATTTTCTCCAAGATTGACCTCAGTAGAGCTGTTACGTACATTTATTACCTAAGGGGGTAGTCTTCGGTCCTGCCAAATGTACGCACCAGTCTTGAGATAGTTATATTATTTGTGCGTTCGATTGATTCACGCACTGACGTGCACAAAGCAGTGAGTGTTGCTTTGGAACGCACGTGTAACCTAGTTGAGTAGTTTGTGACGTCAGGTTTTGAAGTGGAAACATGGAACTGGCTTGTGTCCATGATTGTAATTTTATATTGTGTATCCAATGGCATGTTGAAGGAAGCCATTTATTATTGTGATTTGTATTGGTCTTCAGGTCGAAGCCAATCGCAGTTATGTCACGTAAGTTATCGCCCACTTCTTATTTTAATGCTGCATAAAAAGGCCGCTCTACTACTAATCTAGCGGGAATTTTATCATTCCTAGAATGGATCTACAGAGTCGCTTGCCTTTAAGATTTGGATCGTAGACGGAGAATTCCTACGAGTAGAAGAAGTTATATTGTTTACCTTATGCACATGTTTTAAATGCCGTACATGCTTCAATGCCAAAGTCGTGGCACGGATGTAAAGAGAGGTTAGCCAACTGAAAGCCTTTAACTGATAGGATTATCGTATATGACTTTGTGTGAAATTATATGATGTACAACACTATGTAGGATGAACGTCTGGGAATTTTAACAAATGTAATATGGAAGATTTCATCCCAGAGTATGAATACGTTACCATGATAGACGTCCTTGAAAGAAGGTCAACGGTCGTGACTGAGAAGGATATTATACGGTAACAGTTTTGTAATCCTTAGTCTATGGACAGAGGTCTTTACTAGAAGAGAATCTTCAGGAACTTTAGCAGCAATAATTAATATGTTGTCGTGTGATCTTTGCGCCTGTGACGATGTCCGTCTTGTCCACTTCGTGTCCTGGTGAATAAAATCTATGTAAAGTTACCAACGACTTGTGTGCTGCCAATACTTGACCAGTTCACCCAATTCAAGATACTTGTTGGTTCCATTCGCGTTTCAATTCATCACTATGAAAACGACACCAACAATAACTGGTAGGCCAGTGCGGTCTGGAAGTGATTTCAAAGGAACGTACCCATCCAATTGATCGTTTGAAAAGAAGAATGTTTACTTTCAAGGCGACATCATCTCAATTTGGATCCTAGCGGGATATGAATCAAAATCAACTCAAATGCTCAAAGTCTTCAATCAACCTCCACGTCAAGTTTCACAGTGACTGATTACTTGGAGATCATCTCTTCATCATTATTGCGTGCGAGCTAGTTTGATATACGCAGAGCGAAGTATTGCATCCTCTAACGTACATACACGGGGACAAGGCACTTTGATTTTTACCTGCACGCGAGCTAAATATAACTTGTATCCGTTATACACTTTATTACTATTAGCTGTGCCTTAATTGATTATGTCCACTTATATATTTTCCGTGTTATGTGTTATATGTTGTGTATTCTTCGCGGGAGGTTGGGAGGTAGATCTGACGAACGAGATCCATCTCGAAGTCAATTCGGGCTCTTCGTCAGACGTTCTGTAGGACATTATTTTGCAGACTTCCCGCAGTGGAATGTTCCTACGCGTGAGCGTAGAAGGATTCTAGGTCCACTGTGTCTGGTGGTCTGTGACACCTGTCTGTTTTAGCTGTAATGTCACGTTTACTTGTTGTTTTTGGTAGCTATTTTTACTTGTGCCTTAGTTTTATGATGAATTTTGTATGTGATTATTGTCCATCTCACCTTTCCTGTCGTTTAGTTTTTTACAAAACCTATGTTTTTTACACTGTGTTGTCAATTGTCTTGTGCATTATTTAATCGCAGTTATCATCGTAATTCTTTACGACATTCCATTTTAGTTTCTCATTTTATTTTAATTGGATTTCTGCGAACGTCTTCGTTTGTTTTGAATATCTTGTCGTGTCATTATTGTGCTATTGTCTGTCACATTACTGCTTTCACACCATTACATGTTATAAATTACATTATTAATTATTAATATTATTGCCTATTATATAAATTGATTTTACCGTTCTAGAACAGGAACGAAGAACACTAGTTGTAGTAACACTTTTAAGTAGTATTATTACATAATAATATTGAAATGGCTACCTTAGACTATTTCATTAAGCAAGCAAAAGCTTTGCAAATACCTGCTGAAGAGGTAAGACAATTCGCTATGTCAGAATATAAGAAAGCTCAAGAAATAGAAGCTGATCAGAGAAGGTTAGAAACTTTACGTTTGGAAAATTTGAAATTTGAGGCAGATCAAAAACGGATTGAGGCTGAGGAACAAGAGAAGAAGATGAAATTTGAGGCAGATCAAAAACGGATTGAGGCTGAGGAACAAGAGAAGAAGATGAAATTTGAGGCAGATCAAAAACGGATTGAGGCTGAGGAACAAGAGAAGAAGATGAAATTTGAGGCAGATCAAAAAAGGATTGAGGCTGAGGAGAATGAAAAGAAGAGGAAATTTATAGCTGAAAAGGAAATGGAACAGAAACAAAAGGAAATGGAAGAGAGAAGATTGATAGCGGAACAAAATGTAAAACGACTTCAGCTTGAGATGGAAGAGAATGAAAAAAAACGACAGCATGAACTGAAATTAGCAGAGTCAGAATATGAGAGAATTAGGTTAACTCAGGAAGCTAATTCTCAGAGAACTTTTGAAAGCCAAACTTCATCCAGACATGATAATTTTAAGGAAATTCACCTTAAATTACCAAAATTTAATCCCCCGTCTGATGACGTAATATTCTTCCTAGATAGGTTTGAGGCCACTTGTGGGTCTTATAACGTGGATAAAGCGCTATACTGTACATATTTATCCAGATTACTTACAGGGGATGCATTAGCAGTTTATCATACCACCAGCATTGGTGAGAAAAATGACTACAATGCTCTTAGAGCAGCACTTCTGCAAAAATTCCAAATGACAGAAAACGAATATCGTTTGAGATTTCACACATTACTACCTCAATCTGCCAGAAATTTTAGTGATTTTCTGTCACAGATACGACTAACATTAGAAAGATGGATCGAATTATCCAAAATTGAAAAGTCGTATGAAGGTCCCTTTGATTTACTGATGCGCGATAAGGTACTTTCGTCGGTAAATCCTACATTTCTCGCATTTTTACACGAACGGAAACCTTTATCAATGAAAAACTTAGAAGAACATGCAAAAAACTTCTGCACTGCTCACCCCAACCATGGATCTGAGTAATGCGCAGATTAAGAGTGAATTGCCTGTTGCTTTTGCAGCACAACAAAACAATTTTTCACGCAATCGTTCTTTTAGTGCTGATAGGTATGTCAATAAGGGAAATAATCATAATTTCAACAATGATAACTTTTACAAAGGGAAGCAATTTCAACAATCTGCTCCATTTAATGTTTCTTGGAACCAAACTCACAGATCGCGAGATTTTGGTAACAATTATTTTAAAAATAATCAAGGACATTATAATAAACAAAACTGGAGATCAAGGTCTCAGGGTCCGCAAAACAGACAATTTTTTGGAAATAAACCATTTAACCAACATCATAACGATCATTCTACAAATTATCGGACTAATCCAAATTTTAACTCTAGCAGAAACGACAATTATGGCAATTTTAATGACAAAAATCACAATCGATCGCGCCGACGAGATAGATCGTCGAATAATACAGGTAGACATTCTAATGTTGCTTTTAATGATACACAGGCTAACATTGAACAGGGTAAAGTAGCTGAAACTCACAATGCTATGTCTTGTTCTCTAGATTGTTCCCAGGTGAAAGACTGTCCAGAATGCTCGACTCTTTTCCAGCCTAAGGCGATCACGACGCTGCGTTGCGGACATACCTTGCCTAGCCTGCCTGCAGTCTGTACAGCCACTGCTGCGTCAGTACACCAGGGACAGGGCTCTCTTAAGTTTCACAAGGGATTTGTCAATAATATTTCATGCTCTCTCCTATTTGACTCAGGTTGTACAACAATCGGTGTCCGGACTTCGCTGATCAACCCAAGTTGTGCCACGGGCCGGGTTGTCAAATGTGTAACATTTGGTGGCACAATTGAAACATTTCCCACTGCTATTATTGATCTTCATACTCCTTTCTTTACAGGAAAGATCCAAGCATGTCTTCTGCCTAACCCAATTTGTGATGTAATACTGGGTCGCATACATGGTATTAAAGAGTGTACACCTCAGCAAATAGCTGAATGGGAAGAGCGACATATTCAAACTGCAAATGCAGTAGTGACTAGAGCGCAAGCTACTAATATGTCGCATGATACACCTATTGAACCTACTGTTCATACCACTGGTAATGATGATGCTCCTATTTCACGGGAGTTGTTTGCAACATTGCAAAAGAATGATAATTCATTAAAAAAAATTCTTTCAGTATGTTAACAAAAAGAATACAAGCAACAAACTTGCAAAATCTAGACATGACTTTATACTTAAAAATGGGATTTTGGTTAGAGTAATACGGGAAAAGGATTTATCCTTATGTTCTCAGATTCTTGTCCCATCCTGTATGAGATCTCGTATATTACGACATGCTCATGACTCGCAATGTGCGGGCCATATGGGTTTTTCGCGTACCAAATCCAGAGTGCTTTCGGCATTCTACTGGCCAGGCGTCCATAGAGATGTTACTCTCTATTGTCGGTCCTGTTTGATATGTCAAGAAGTTAAGGTACGGGGTCCATTTCATGCGGCTCCTATTCAAGCTGCGGACATCCCGATTAGACCATTTGATAAAATGGCCATTGACATTATTGGTCCAATGCTTCCATCTGCTAGAGGGCATACGCATATTCTTACGTGCATTGATATGTGCACTCGTTGGCCTGAGGCCATCCCTCTCAAGAACACTTCATCTGCCAGTGTAGCAGAGGCATTGATGTTAATCTTCTCACGCATTGGTTTTCCACGGAAAATCTTGTCGGATCATGGGGTTCAGTTCATTTCTGAATCCATGTCTCAAGTGATGAAGACATTAGGTATAGATAGATCTCTTAGTTCTATTTATCATCCGATGTCAAATGGGTTAATTGAGCGTCTCAATAGGACACTCAAGCAGTTATTGGGTAAGATGACTCAAGACCATCCCCAAGACTGGGATCGGGTCCTACCCGCTTGTCTCTTTGCGTATCGCGAGGTACAAAATCAAGCAACGGGGTTTTCTCCGTTCCAGCTTGTTTTTGGCATGCAACCACGCGGTCCGATGTCGTTAATCCACGACTTATTGGTGGATGAGAATATTGAAGAGGAAACTCAATCCTCTTATGAGTATGTGATCTCTCTTAGAAAGAAAATCATAGATGCTTGTAGACTAGCTACTGCATCATCCGAACATGCCAAAGAAAAAGCTCGTCTATCTGCAAACAAATATAGACGTCTTCGCCAGCTCATACCTGGTGATGAAGCTTTTGTATTACTCCCTGCGCATAACAATCGTCTTTTAATTACCTGGAGAGGTCCTTTCAGGATCATCTCAAGAATATCCGATGTCGACTACATCGTTGATGTTAATGGCAAACATAAAACCTTCCACATTAACATGTTGAAGGAGTATTACTCACGTCCTGATTATCTACAATCGGTGTTCCAAGCAACTGACGATCCTACACCACCTATTCAACACTATTCTAGTTTGTCAGTCATCCAAGAAGAGGAATCTTCTTTCGATGATGTACAACTACCAATACCAGTTGTACCACTCCATTCCACTGAGAAATGGAATGATGTTACTATCTCATCTACTCTTACTGATGATCAACGTCAGCAAGTCTCTAAAATTCTACACACGTATGAGGATGTCCTCACTGACATCCCAGGTCATACGTCAGTCATCCAACATGACATTATTCTGACTGACGATACACCTATTCGAGTTCGCCCATATCCTATACCTTTACACTTTCGTGATAAGGTTGAAAAGGAATTGACTGAGATGCTTCAATTAAATATAATTGAACCATCTTCATCACCATATTCTTCTTCTATGGTAATCATTAGGAAGAAAGACAACAATATACGTCTTTGCGTAGATTACAGGAAGTTAAACAAAGTTACGAAATTCGATGCGGAACCATTACCTCTTTTAGATGACTTATTGGAGAGATTATCTCATGCTACATTCTTTTCGAAATTTGACCTTTCAAAGGGTTATTGGCAAGTGCCATTCTCTACGAAAGCACAGCCATTCGCCGCTTTCTCGACACCACGGGGTCTTTTTCAATGGAATTTTATGCCATTCGGGTTAATGAATGCGCCAGCTACCTTTGTACGCATGATGCGCCGCATATTGTCTCATCGTCCCGATGTCATTACTTATATAGATGACATCTGTCTTTTTAGTGACTCTTGGGATGAACATATTCAGGGTTTAAAATCTTTACTTTCTACCTTACAGGATTATAACTTAACAGCGAAACCTTCAAAGGCTTTTGTCGGTTTTCATGACATCTCATTTCTTGGTCACCGTATAGGTCGCGGTTTAATGTATACAGAAGACAGTAACGTCTCTAAAATTTTAAACATCTCAGCACCTAAGACAAAAAAAACAAGTGAGGTCACTCTTAGGACTAATACAGTTCTATTCTAAATTCATCCCTCATTTGTCTACTATAACTGCACCTCTTTCGTCTTTACTGAAGAAGGGCACACCTAATGTAATAAAGTGGTCGCAGGATCACCAAACGGCGTTAGACTATATAAAACAATTTTTTTCAAATAAGCCTTTTTTTAAAGTTGCCTAACAAAGATCTCACCTTTGTTCTTCGCAGTGATGCTTCTTCCTACGCTATTGCGGCAGTTTTGATGCAGGAATACGGAGGCACCTTATTTCCTGTTATGTACGTATCCAGAAAGCTTACAACGAGCGAGATAAATTACTCCGTTCTAGACAAAGAGCTCCTTGCTCTTGTCTGGGCAATCACAAAACTGGATCGTTATCTCCTCGGATCACACTTTGTGGTGGAGTCTGACCAGAAAGCTCTTACCGCATTGAATACAGGGAACGTTAAGTCATCAAAGTCAGCGCGTTACGCTATAGCTCTTCAACCGTTCCATTTTGAGATACGAGCTATTCCTGGAGTGCAGAATGTATTTGCAGACTGTCTTTCAAGATGCCCTAGTGAACTTGGTGAAACTAAACTACTTTTAGATGGAGAAACGTCCTCACCGAAACATGAATAACTTTGTACAGTGTCATTAATTGTACATCTGTGAAGACTATGTATAGTTTTGCAGTATTCGTATAAATATAACTTTCAGAATATAGTTACTCCTGGATTATAACATGACTTTTCTTGTGAAGTAACTTTTTGTTAGAACGGGAACAGTGATATTAAAGTAACATTTTTTTTTAGTATGGAAACATTGGAAAAAAGCAACAAATAGACATTCGTTAGTGTTATGGAACATATTACACTACATATCGTGTTCGTAAACTTATTTCGTGCATGGAACATTAGGAACATATTCTTGTTGACTCTAAATAGTTCTGAACGAATATTCACAATGACTGAAATTAGAATTACTTAGAATAAATTACTAGTTATTTATTTATTTATGTGTAATTAAGTACTAGAATTAGATTAATTCAATTTAATCGATTTAATTGATTATGAATCACACATCTACTAACGTTATTAGTGTCTCGCAATACGTGTATTCACGTATTCCACTACATGATATTTTACTTTTAGATAACTAGTCAAACTTACTAGTGTTAGATATCAGTAAGTGCGTTGCTTCTTAAAGTGTTTAATTTTGCATTGCTTCATTTTTGCATTTGTATTATTTTAAAAAAAAATTTTCTGTTCTTTTGATTTTCTTATCATTGATTATCATCAGTGTTGCTGTTCATTTTCATTTTTTGAAATCATATGTTTCAAATTTTGTTGAAAACTTAGTTGAATTTTATTATCATCTTTTTTTGTTGATTCTTCATTTTCATTTTTTTTTCAACTTCTTTTTACTTCGAATATTACCACATCGTTCCAAAGTAGGTCGATGGTGGATGTGTGCTTTAATGCATACTGTCATTTAGTTATATTAATTTCAAGTCAATATTCTTTTCTTAATATGATATAATTTTATGCATGTCATAAATCTTGTTGTAGTTTTGACTCACCTCTCTCGAGTAATTAGTTCGAAAAAAATTAATAGAATTAATTTTTTTAAGGGGAGGTAATAAGGGAGCTGTTACGTACATTTATTACCTAAGGGGGTAGTCTTCGGTCCTGCCAAATGTACGCACCAGTCTTGAGATAGTTATATTATTTGTGCGTTCGATTGATTCACGCACTGACGTGCACAAAGCAGTGAGTGTTGCTTTGGAACGCACGTGTAACCTAGTTGAGTAGTTTGTGACGTCAGGTTTTGAAGTGGAAACATGGAACTGGCTTGTGTCCATGATTGTAATTTTATATTGTGTATCCAATGGCATGTTGAAGGAAGCCATTTATTATTGTGATTTGTATTGGTCTTCAGGTCGAAGCCAATCGCAGTTATGTCACGTAAGTTATCGCCCACTTCTTATTTTAATGCTGCATAAAAAGGCCGCTCTACTACTAATCTAGCGGGAATTTTATCATTCCTAGAATGGATCTACAGAGTCGCTTGCCTTTAAGATTTGGATCGTAGACGGAGAATTCCTACGAGTAGAAGAAGTTATATTGTTTACCTTATGCACATGTTTTAAATGCCGTACATGCTTCAATGCCAAAGTCGTGGCACGGATGTAAAGAGAGGTTAGCCAACTGAAAGCCTTTAACTGATAGGATTATCGTATATGACTTTGTGTGAAATTATATGATGTACAACACTATGTAGGATGAACGTCTGGGAATTTTAACAAATGTAATATGGAAGATTTCATCCCAGAGTATGAATACGTTACCATGATAGACGTCCTTGAAAGAAGGTCAACGGTCGTGACTGAGAAGGATATTATACGGTAACAGTTTTGTAATCCTTAGTCTATGGACAGAGGTCTTTACTAGAAGAGAATCTTCAGGAACTTTAGCAGCAATAATTAATATGTTGTCGTGTGATCTTTGCGCCTGTGACGATGTCCGTCTTGTCCACTTCGTGTCCTGGTGAATAAAATCTATGTAAAGTTACCAACGACTTGTGTGCTGCCAATACTTGACCAGTTCACCCAATTCAAGATACTTGTTGGTTTTCGTTTGAAAAACATTGTTGACATTTATTCCGTTGTAACCATTCGCGTTTCAATTCATCACTATGAAAACGACACCAACAAAAGGTTATTATCAAATACCAGTCAATGAGGAAGTTAAACCTTTGCTAGCTTTCAGCACTAGTGAAGGACATTACACATTTAATGTGATGCCGTTCGGACTGCATAACGCACCAGGAGTGTTTACCAGGATGATGAGAAAGTTTTTAGAACCCTTGCAAAGTCCCCACATCCATAATTTCATGGACGACATCTTAATTGCATCGGAATCCTACGAAGAACATATTGCTACAGTCGCTATGCTCCTTAGGAGACTACAGGAAACTGGTCTCACAGCCAGACCTAGCAAATGTCTCATCGCATTTGAAAAGCTGGACTTCCTGGGGCACACTATTTCTCACGGCTGTAGTTGGCCTATTAAGAAGAACGTGGAGAAAATAGTGGCAGCAAAAAGACCCCGAACAAAGAAAGACATCAGGTCATTCTTATCACTATGTGCTTACTATCAGAAATACATCCAGAACTTCAACGGACTGACAGCACCTCTGACTGACCTCACCAAGAAAGGTTGTCTTGATAAGGTCATGTGGGATCAAAAGTCCGAACATGCATACAGCACTTTGAAAGGACAGTTGTCGGCATACCCCATCCTAAGGTTACCTGACCTTAAGAAACCTTTCGTACTGAGAGTTGACGCGTCAGGTCAGGGCATCGGGTCAACATTGCTGCAAGCCGAGGACAGTGACCCGAACCTGCTATTCCCAGTTGCTTACGGCAGTCGGAAACTGAATAAAGCGGAACGCAACTACAGTGTCGTTGAAAGAGAATGTCTCGCTAGGATTCATGGCATCAGACGCCATCATGAATTTCTGTATGGTACTTCTTTTACGGTGCAAACAGACCATGCTCCATTAGCTTTCCTGGGTGCCAATAAGGAATTCAACGCAAGGATAATGCGTTGGGCCTTGCTATTGAGTGTTTATTCCTTCAAAGTGGAATATATTCCAGGAAAACAGAATGTCGGAGCTGACTTCTTGAGTAGAAACTGGACCACGGAGGAAGAGGAGAAAATCGACAATGCTAATCATCCAAAAGCTACCGATCAGGGCAGCTTCATTGTCATAAATGAAACATGAAAACGAGTTTCCATGTCTCAAAAGTGGGGACGATTGTGACGTACGTCTAAGTATGACAAATGAATTTCCCTGACTCGATGGATGACAACAGAATATTGGCCTCTCATAACTTTAGAACCCCTGATCATCTGTTGTAACTTTAACCCGCATGCAGCATTTCCACGAGAATTTTACACGCTGGATCAAAGCCAGGCTGATCTTCAGAATTCAACGTGGGGCGGTATACGATCTAAAGAAATCAGGGAACTCCCAGCTAACGTAGGTAGCTTCTCGAGAAATTTTTTCGCACTCTCATGCGAGCAGCCTGAGACGAAGAAAATCGGTAGACCGGGGGAAACGGAGGAATCGCAGCGGTTAACACAACGGCGAGGTACCTCGGATTCTGCTCTACTTCAAGAAAAGTGTGAAAACCTAACACGTCCTATTTAAGTTACATTTGAGAAGTATAAATAAAGAACTCCGAAAACTGCATTTTATCGTTCGTTCTGACAGAATCCTAGTTTCACTAGCATAGTCGGATTCCTGCTAGATTTCATCTACCTTCGTTGACTATTGGAGTGTATTCTTTCTGCGCAGACGGTAATTTATACATTAGCTTCGAGTGATCAGTGGTCTAGTTATTTCAATTTATTTCATTGGATTGTGGTGTAAATTTAACCTTATTAAATAAACCCATTTTCAAAGTTCTAGTGCAAACTAATGTTACAGCTAAAAGTATTTCCTAATACACTTGACGCGTAATTAATTTTGCAGACGTTAAAAGGAATTATAACCAAAAAATCCAGTTTAGTTCTGTATAGATAGATGTTCTTGATTATTTTTAACTCAGGGGAGTTTTCCTGATTTGTTAATTGACGACGCTAATAAAGAAAATAGGCTAACTGTAATTTATCGCGCGTCAGATTATAATATGATTTGTAATGCATTTCTTGTTTTGATTATCTTTCATTCAGAACGATCATTCAACCTGCATCCCAGCAATTATTAATTATATACAGAGTTCTGCCAACTCAATTCGATAACTCCAGTAACATATAACCTTTTTTTAAAGCTAAACTTGTGGCGACCTGTAATGGGCCCCGCTCCTCTGAATTTAACTGAGAATAAAGCCACCCAAGAAACACTTTTAAAATACTAGTTCATATAGGCTAGTCCTCAAAGTAACCGGGAAGCAGAAAATATTTTTTCCCTGCCCTATTTGTGAAGGAAAAAAACATAGATCTACCCGAACACTGTCTTTCAAGTATATTCAGTGGATTTTACACACCCCCCCGAAGAAGCACTTTCCTCAGTGTTTTTTTAACTTGTGACATTATGGAAAAAGTAAGTTATCTCAACCAGCTGTGCCAATTTTTAGGAACCACACCCATACCTCACGCCTAGCCAAATGCCTGTGCCATTCATTAGTGAACTTTATCTAAACCAACAGTAGCCATTACGCTTTCACCGTCAGCGATTTTTTGAGACTATTTGTTTACCTCGCAAAATCTGGGGCCTGACACGGAAGAAATAATTTACCTAACCAGGTCCATTATTCCACGGTATTTGCTGCTGTGGTAAATGTAATTCCTAGAGTGACAGAATTCACCATTTTGGTAAGTCTGCGTGTGTGTTTGTGGGATGGCCAGCCCTAGAGTGTTTTTTTTGAATGAAAGAAGATTTAATCTTTTCTTTACCCTTTTAATTAGTTCGACCTAGTATTAAGGTGCATTATATTCCTTTTACGGGATCTCTCCTCGTGGGGTTGGGTAACTGTGTTCATTCCCCCCTCCCATAAAATTTGTATGATTAAAGGGAGACAATTGAGAACCCTAGCTTTTTCCTCTACACTATCCCCCGCCCCCCCCCCCCCCCCTTTTTTTACTGTAACCCCTTGCCTCAGAGTAATAAATTTACCAGTGGGTTAAATTGCCTATCTCTGATCACCCCCCCCCCCCCCCCCCTTTCTTGTCTTTTGGACCGGGGTCTTTGTCTCTTAGTAAATATAAAAACGGGAAACGGTGGATGGGATATTTCTCCTCAAAGCCCCCCTCTTCCCTAGTCATATTGGTATTCTGTAACATTTGATTTTTGACTGTAAATGTATAAATTATTTGTGACTGCTTTATGATAATAAAGGTATGAATATCTTTATTTGTGTTGGTTGTCGGCTGGCCCAAAACTCCAAACATTTCCATCTGTGTAGGACTGTATTCATGTACGATTTGTGCGACGAATCACCAAATCGGTGATGCGCCTGAGCGACTGGAACTGACAAACAATTGTTTTGTTTCAAGAAGAGAGATAGGAATAGTCTGTGAGAAAACAGATATTGTCGTAATAAGAGACTGTCCTTGCTCTTCCCAGCGCTTGTGAATCTACTACCTCATTCTCCTAAATCCTTATTCTCACAGAGCCTTCAATATTCCTCTACACTCTAAATGGACCAATATCCATCAGCACCCTCTCAGATAAAAATTACGACACTCCGTGTTTTCAGTTTCCTCAGATCCCGGTTTTCCTTATTATAAATGATAGAGCTTTCCTGGGCAGTTTTTAAGTCCTTTAAAAATACTCCAACAAAATGTCCAGTCTGATAAATGGAAGTCTGATTCTCAAGGTCTTTACTCTGGCAAAGTATGGTTGTCGCCTTGGCAAGCGATTCTCAGTGTCTTAAAACTGCAAAGAGGTCAGGTTATATTGCCTGTCTTCCCCCGCATTTGTTTGTTGCGATGCTGCGCAGGGCTCCAATCGTTTTCAAAAACATGCGTGTTTTATGGGGTAATTCAAAATATTTCGTTGTAGGAATAATTCTGCGCGTAATGCAGATGTGACATCCCCCCATTTATGACAATAAAAAACATCCGATTGCCTTCTCTGCAAATGCCTACAAATACAACATCTTACTATTATCTCAAGGAATATGTTCGTAATAAGTCGTACTGGAAACGATTATGTCATTCCTGTGCGCTGACAAATAAGTTATCTCCCCGTAGTGGCTATCAAACTTTCAGCGTATTACCATCTTGGCGAAGAACGACCACCCTGACCTTATCAGCTATTAAACAAATGCGCTGGGCGATTTTAGTGTGAAGCTGTAGTCTGAATTCGGCCACAACCGAGAATTACCCAACATGTTGTGTCGATTAATATTGCATCACCTGTCTACTCTCTCAGCAGGGAAGGTCAGGTAAACAGACAAGAACGAATTATTACTGAAAGGAGTGAAAGAAATGTTTGAAAATACAAAATATCTGCTACATAGCAGAGAAAGAAAGATGTGCCGACCATTGAAAAGCACGCAATTAGTCAGTACAGCAAATGTACCTGATTACTGCCGTAGGGAAGCAGAGATCGACCCAAAATAATGTCACAGCTACTGGGACTTGTTACTTGTTAGGTCGGGGTGTTAAATCATTACTATCCCCCGCGTGTTTTTAAATATCAATTTTTAAAATTAAACTCGTGACCTCCTCTTTTAAATATGGCAGTAATACTTCCGATTGCATTTTGTACAAACTCACAAACACATCGGTGAACTTATTTCCTGGCTAATACCTTTTCCACAGAGATGGACCATCGAAGCGATTACATTTTATCACCCATGTTTTATGTACATCTCCCAGACGGTTTCCCAGACTGACAATCTGGCTTTCTTTCCATGGATCGCACGAACCACCTTTTGTCACCAATGACCGTTCCTATCAAAGGTGGATAGACGACTTAAGTGATGGAAGTATTATCCGCTGACCTTTCTAATTAGCCTTGTACGCGTAGTTTTTTACAAGAACTGTTACAGTAAAACGTAAACAAGTTTGGGAGTGACTAGGCAAGAATGTAGGTGCACAAAATATGCCAAATAATAGGACGATGAGTGTGTGAGAAAAACGGGTCGGAAAAATACGTGCACAAACGTCTCGGCACGCTTAAAACAATTTGTGCTAGCTCCTCCGCCACACGCTCAAGATTTGTCCATGCCTCCTTCATTCCTTTAATTTATGTCTCCCGAATCTGGGACATTCTATGACGTTTAACGCAAGAAATATATTCTGTGACGTTTAACAACAGGAAATGTATTCTATAACGTTTTTAACACAGGAAATATGAACTATGACGCTTATTTAGTAAAATATGTTTTCCATGACGTTTAACATATGAAATGTAATTATATGACGTTTTTAACACAGGAAATATGAAGTTCTAAGACGTTTAACACATGAAATATTATTCTATGACGTTTTAACACAGGAAATGTGTTCTGTGACGTTTAACACAGGAAATATAATCTATGACGTTTAACACAAGAAATATATTTCTATGACGTTTTAAACACAGGATATATATTCTATGACGTTTTAACACGGGAAATATATTCTATGGCGTTTAATACGTGAAATATAGTTTGTTGACGTTTAAAACAGGAAATATATTCTATGGACGTTTTAAAACAGGAAATATATACTATGATG